>CM076574.1:445858828-446399689 GCA_034641835.2 Pinus albicaulis | reverse complement strand
GCAAGAGCGACAGTTAGGGGGCGGACAAACCGTGGTTTGTCCTGCCGTTTCCGTTCCAACGCAAGCAAAAACTGTCGCACTATCGACACTTCTTCCGACGTTACGAACCGGCGTCACTCTTCCGACGTCTCACAAACCGTCGCGCCTCCGACGTTTGAAAACTGTCGCACTTCCAGTGAAATGTGGTTCGACGTTTTTGACGTCGTTCTTCCAACGCTCATAAACCGTCGCAGTTCCGACTAAACGTGGTCCGACGTTTTGGCGTCGCTCTTCCGACGCTCGTAAACTGTCGCAATTCCGACTAAACGTGGTCCGACGTTTCGGACGTCACTCTTCCGACGTTTGGAAGATGTCGTAATTCCGACGATATGTGGTCCGACGTTTGGAATGTCGTTCTTCCGACGTTTTCATGCTGTCTCTCCTCCGACGTTTCTGGGTTGTCGCAGTTCCGACGTCTACAAGGCGTCGGTAGACCGACGGAGGGTTCAATTTAAAAAAAAAAAATTAAAATTTTAAAAGTCGAGAAACGCTGTTTTGAAGATATTATATGAAGTAAAATAGTCCATGAAAGTGAAATAGCAGTATGTAGAATAGTAATGCAACAGATAGAGTACCGACGTCCATTGTTCCAAATACAAATTAAAGTACCCAAAACCCTACAACAGTGAAGTAAAACAGTCCATGAAAGTGAAGATATTATATGAAGTAAAACAATCCATGAAAGTGAAGATATTATATGAAGTAAAACAGTCCATGAAAGTGAAGATATTATATGAAGTAAAACAGTCCATGAAAGTGAAGATATTATATGAAGTAAAACAGTCCATGAAATTGAAATAGCAGTATGTAGAATAGTAAAGCAACAGATAGAGTACCGACGTCCATTGTTCCAAATACAAATTAAAGTACCCAAAACCCTACAACAGTGAAGTAAAACAGTCCATGAAAGTGAAATAGCGATTGTAGAATAGTAAAACAGAGATAGAGTACGATGTCCATTGTTCCAAATACAAATTAAAGTACCCAAACCCTACAACGGTGAAATAAAACGAGTCCATGAAAGTGAAGATATTATATGAAATTAAAACGATCCATGAAAGTGAAGATATTATATGAAGTAAAACGGTCCATGAAAGTGAAATAGCAGTATGTAGAATAGTAAAGCAACAGATAGAGTACCGACGTCCATTGTTCCAAATACAAATTAAAGTACCCAAAACCCTACAACAGTGAAGTAAAACAGTCCATGAAAGTGAAATAGCAGTATGTAGAATAGTAAAGCAATAGATAGAGTACCGACGTCCATTGTTCCAAATACAAATTAAAGTACCCAAGACCCTACAACAGTGAAGTAAAACAGTCCATGAAAGTGAAGATATTATATGATAAAGTACCCAAAACCTTGCAACAGAGAAAAACGCTAATCATGTGAGGAGTGTGATATGTCCAAAATATAAAAAGACCATCAGACCATATCAATAAACCAACAACATAGACCAGCATCGCTAGTTTTGAAGGCAGAGTGATAAACATTAATCATTTTTTTTTTCACAAGAGAAAAATGATGTTTTGAATATATTGTATGAAGTAAAACAATCCATGAAGTCATTACATTTTCACATCTTAAGATTGGAACCCAAATATCCATCCAGAAAAGTGGAAGTCCCACCCCAGACAATGATAGAAAAATACCCCATGTCACATACAATGACTTGATATAAAACCCAGTAACGGTCCACATGGAGATTATCGACAATCTGAGAAAGCATCCAAATATGCCCGAGGCATCTATAAGAAAGTGAAATAGCAGTATGTAGAATAGTAAAGCAACAGATAGAGTACCGGCGTCCATTGTTCCAAATACAAATTAAAGTACCCAAAATCCTGCAACAGAGAAAAACGATAATCATGTGAGGAGTGTTATATGTCCAAAATATAAAAAGACCATCAGACCATATCAATAAACCAGCAACATAGACCAGCATCGCTAGTTTTGAAGGCAGTGTGATAAACATTAATCATTTTTTTTTTCACAAGAGAAAAAACGATGTTTTCAATATATTGTATGAAGTAAAACAGTCCATGAAGTCATTACATTTTCACATCTTAAGATTGGAACCCAAATATCCATCCAGAAAAGTGGAAGTCCCACCCGAGAAAATGATAGAAAAATACCCCATGTCACATACAGCGACTTGATATAAAACCCAGTAACGGTCCACATGGAGATTATCGACAATCTGAGAAAGCATCCAAATATGCCCAGGCATCTATAAGAAAGTGAAATAGCAGTATGTAGAATAGTAAAGCAACAGATAGAGTACGTACCGACGTCCATTGTTCCAAATACAAATTAAAGTACCCAAAATCCTTGAACAGAGAAAAACGCTAATCATGTGAGGAGTGTGATATGTCCAAAATATAAAAAGACCATCAGACCATATCAATAAACCGGCAACATAGACCAGCATCGCTAGTTTTGAAGGCAGAATGATAAACATTAATCATTTTTTTTTCAGAAGAGAAAAAATGCTATTTTGAATATATTATATGAAGTAAAACAGTCCATGAAGTCATTACATTTTCACATCTGAAGATTGGAACCCAAATATCCATCAAGAAAAGTGGAAGTACCACCCCAGACAATGATAGAAAAATAACCCATACAGGGACATGATATAAAATCCAGTAACGGTCCACATGGAGATTATCGACAATCTGAGAAAGCATTCAAATATGCCCGAGGCATCTATAAGAAAGTGAAATAGTAGTATTTAGAACAGTAAAGCAACAGATAGAGTACCGACGTCCATTGTTCCAAATACAAATTAAAGTACCCAAAATCCTTGAACAGATCAAGAAAAACGCTAATCATGTGTGAATTCAAAGTAAAGTTAATCTATTAACATTGCGAATAAAATTACACCGAAGTCAAAAACATTGCCTGGCCATACTCATGGCAAATTTGTCATCAAAATATCAAAAAATTAAGAAGACTGCCCTCATACGGGGAAACCAGTCTTGAACGTTTAATTTACAGAATTCAAAAATATTACTTAAAGGTCCAGCACAGTAAAATAAACTAAAAGCAGCCCAATTAACTGGGCCTGCTAAGCAAGAAAAACAAATTAACCAAACTAATCCATCGCTGGTTCCTCCACGATTCGGCACCATCCTAATTCGGAAGGTCCAAGATCGCTAGGTGCTACCTCCTCATGCATGCCACGGCTCCCCTCCTGAAGGCCCGAATGCTGGCCGGCTTTTTCCGAGCTCAGACCCGCCGGACGGGTGCATTCTTCCTCCGTTTGGGCCTCCTCGCGGAAGACCACAGTGACTACAGTTGTGATTCGCGGGCGGTTGAGAGAGCAATCAAAGGAAAATTGCGCAGTGCGCGTCGTGGGAGAAGGTGAACTAGCGGTGGGGAAGCCAGGAGCAGGGGAATCCATACGGTGGCCAGATGCTACAAGCCGACCCTGCCCACTCCTAGTATTTGGATATCTACCTAAGTAATAATCACTGGACTGGCCGGAGGTCATCTCTGTTGAGGTGCTGGAGGGAGCGCGTCGGGATTGACCTCTAGTGCTCCCCCTGCGGCAACGCATCCTATGACGCACGCGAGGCATGGGTGCAATCGCAGTGGGCACAAGAGACGAAGAAGCAGAATTCCAATTAACAGAGGAAGACAGACAGAGACAGAACCAAGAGAAATGGAAATATACAGCAAAGTCTAGGCAGAATTTCCGCTGGCCACTTCTCCTTATCATCGCAGTTACCAGACAGTGTAATCCAGCAACCGGCTTGTCTGAAAAACCATGGCTAAACGCCATTTTTTATGTCGACCCGTCTGCAATGCAATCAAAGGACGACCGTCATAATGAATCTCTGATCATTAATAATGAGAGCCGAAGGCCGGATCAAATTGGAGCGTGCGAAATCGCTCAGAGGAGTGGAGGTCTGATCTTGAACAATGTTAAAAATTAATTAATCTAGATTTGATGTGAAAACTTAATTGAATAGCGTTAAATGTTAATGCGAATGATATGAAATCGCCATATCCATGTCCCATCACCTTAAACGCCATCGAATGCACCCGCAGCCGGGAGCAGGGCAAGTTTTTAGTGAGGACACGTGGCAAAAATTGATTGGAGCGGATCTTTGTTTGGGCCGCTCGCGCAGTGGAAATCCGGACCCGTAAAATATTAGGGCGAATTTGATAAGATATTCGCGTCACAAAATTGGCCGACGTCAGCAGGCTATTTTGGAACGCGAATTTGGTTTGAATTATGGTTTATCGCCGTTTGAAGTCCGGCGGGCTCGACTTTTGAACAATTTTCCTATAAAATTTGTGTTGGTTTTCTTTGATAATACACATATTAAAATCCCGCTTAATAAAGAGACAAAATTGTTGTGCTTTCGGAACCTGACCCGAGGATTGGACATGAGTTAACAAACAAAGGGATAGCGGAACCAGACATGCACCCGTGGTCAAGCCCTCTACCAAAACCACGAGCGGAATCACAAAAGCGGGTTGCCCATATCGCACCGCTTTTGCGGAGTAGGCGGTATTTCCTATTCGCGAGCGATTCCATAGGGAATGCGACACATGGCGAAGTGACCCCAGAAAACAACCCTTTAACCCACGCCATCGCACGTTAAAGCCGAGCGAAATTGCCAAGAGTCGTTGATTTGGAGAAGGGGCCATCGGACGGTGGTCGCACGTTGAACTTGCCCGGAGGTTAACTAAGGTGTGCGGAGGATAGCCAGGTACGATACGAGTGTTTGATTGGTTATTGATATATATATGTGGGGCCGGAGTATAATGAAATTTTTTAATTAAACGATTGACGGATAATTAGCATAAGTCTGGAGGGTGATTGTTGTAAGGCTGGGTGGTGAAATATAGAGCCGAAAGTTCACTACAAGTTATTTATTTAAAAAGAAACGTGGAGTATAAATACAAAGTGTTGAAAGTTAAACATTGGTTATAAGGATTGGAGATAATATAAAGTCGAGAATATAAATTAAAGTCCAACCATTGTGGATAGTATTTATTTATCAAATTCTATGAATTTGATAAATAAACCCGAAGAAAGAAGAAGTCAATTAAGACTCAGGCTGGAGGAAAAGAACGGGGTACACCAAGGGAAAATGCTGACACAGCGATTGTAGACACACCAGCTCTCCTTGAGGGTCCAATTTCAGTTTTGTTGCGTCACACGATGATCTCTCTTCTCTGGCATTTACTTGTATTGAAGATCACTATTCTAGGAATAAGGAGTTATTTTCTCCAAAAATAACCCTAGCCAAACATTGACGATGCATCAAGGATATCTTTCTATGCTTCATAAGCACATTTGTTCTACTTCTAAATCATGTCTTGGAAGTGGTTGTTGTGCTGGAAATTATTCACCAGTTGGTTTCATACCAAAGTCTTTTCACATTTTCAGCATCCAATACATGAAAAAGATAATGGTTTAAAACAACCTAAATATTTGAAATTTTGCAAGAATTGTCTAGCACACTTTGAATATAAATTTTGAAGTCAAGTGCATGATGCTGTATAGGATCAAGTGTCATTTTGAATACCAAATGTTTCACAAAAAACTTCTCAACATGCTACCCTGCAGTAAGGATTAAATGACAATATTGCATCAGCTATTTCCATAATAAAAGTGCACCTCGGCCATAAGACTAAACAACTACAAATGTTGTAGATCTAACAAGACCACACAATCAAATGTATTCCACAAGGCCAATATTGTATGAAAAATGAAAAGGAGTTTGCAACCAAAAATACCTTAGGCAACTAATTCAATTAGATACACCAAACCATCAGCAAAAAAGGAAAACCAGCCTACTCAAAAGGCAAGCGTTTACCTCCTTTGACAAAATTTTGAGTTCCGAAACAAGGGCCTTTATTGTCTTGTTAATGCCCCTAGTAATTTGAACGGGGTTTGCACCTGCTGCAACAACCTAAACAAAAAGGTTTCATTTCAAATTATTTTCCACAAATTTAAGATACAACCATTGTCAGTTTTGTATTTCCTAACAAGCTCATAGATTTTGACAAAAGAACCAAAATTTTTTAATACCTGATAGCAATTTTTTCACTCAAAAACTATCTTAGACTCAATAAGCCCAACCCAAAACTAAAAAACCAAACACCATAAGACCCTCCAAAAATGAATAGATGATCTTAATCCAGTACTATCGACAAAAAGTTACCTTTACACCCTCACTTATTAAACCCTGTGCTGTTGAATTTTAACTTCAACTGCTGCAGCAGAAGGACGGATGCAGCAGCAACATATTTTTTTGGAGGTTGCTTGCATGCCATCCAGAAATTTCTCAATCGAAATTTAATTGACATTTAAAATTCCGCAAGTTTTTTTGTAGGCGGCCATGACTATATTTAAATGCAGTTGGCATGCTTACACAACTGACCAACATTAGCATGAATTCTGTGAAATTAAACAAACAGAAATTTACCCGACAGTTTTGTAAATTCAAAAGGAGGACACGTGGAGCATTAATATTGGATCGCATGAAATTGAAGGGAATCTGAAAACCTGAAAACCGGACCCGAATTTTTATAGGGCACATTGGATTGAGAATTCGAGTTAAAATTAGGCAGACGTCAGCATCCCATTTTGGAACGCGAATTTGGTTTGAAATTCAATCTATTTAGACTTTTGAAGTTCGACGGAAAGGGTTCTTTAATGTTTTGATAGTTTAATATATACATATGTTATATATATATCATATGCGAAATGAAAGGTGGGCCATAGAATTTAGTTTTAATTTTATTTTTTTTAAAAGAGGGTTTATTATAATATGTTTTATATGTTCCGGCATATAAAAATAAAAAGGTCGAAAAAGCTTGGTAGTTTTTTTTTATAGACAGTACGTAAATTTTTTATTACATAGCAGTGTGTAAAAAGTGAAAAATTGAGTGTAACTTTTTAAGTGTGTATGCACAGCAGTGCGAAAGGGAAAAACACAGCAGAGTGTCTTAGAGACGGAGTATGTTTGTTTTGAACAGACAGTGAGTTGGTTTTATGCACTGCGTTTTGTAGCAGTCATAATTTTGTAATCCCTCTCAGTGAGGAAGTAGTGTAATAGTTTTTTTTTGAGTTATTGAAGGGAATAGAAGTTTGTTTTCAAAGTATTGAAACTCTGTCTCCTATCAAAGAAATTTTTATTTTCTGTGTGTTAGAGGAAGGGAGATTTATGGGTGGTTCTTATGAATCAACCAACCATTTAGAACATGCTCATCAATCCAAACCATAAGTATTATGTGACAATATTCAAGCAAGCACTGAATCGGATTTCTGAAGCTATGTTAGAGAAACCCTAAACTCTCACTGAAAATAGGTGAAATGTGGCACCACTCAGAGATTGACATGTGCCAATTGGTACAAGTGGTAGACAATTAGCATGCTCAAACAACGAGGTGATGCAGGAATGACATGAGGGAGAAAATATCAGAAAAGCCCCAAATCTGGAGAACTAAAGCTCATCACCAACCTGAGATTAACAACTTTACATGATGTAACCTATGAAATCGTAAATGGAGAAATCATAGTAACAATAAAGTAACCTATGTAACAATAAAGTCAGATTCATCCTGGGAGTGGTAATGGAAGAAATCATAGTGAACAACAGGAAACATGCATAGTTGCTTACAATCAAATAGATGAAAAAACACATACAAAAAACCTAGATAATAATCGTGCACAAGCTTAATATTGAATTATGAACTGTAAAGGAACTTACAAAATGTGACATTACGAGCCTGGTCAAGCGCACAAGCAAAAATATCCTGGACATGACCCTGGTTGACAAGTTGTATTGCTCATGATGCAAGAGGATTTGTACCTGCACTGCCAAGTCAATCAAAATCCATCATTATCTATACAATAAATACAAGTAATTGATGTGGTATTTTTTACTCTAAGATGCATTCTTATGATAATGTTAGAACATATGTTGAAAATGTCAAAACATACCTGAATAAGCTCCTCTTCGTTTCAAGAACAATTTATTGGAGTCGCATGAACTTGGAACAAGCCTCACACGATCTGAAAGAGTAGCAACTAAGTCAATAGTGACTTTTTTGTTGCTACGCTGGATCGAGGGAGGTTTGCTCCAAGATTAAATCGCTCCAATAAATTATTCTCTACTAAGCAGGGCCAACCACGTGAAGGTGGAAGCTCTTATGGCCCCTCCCCCCCCCTCACATCACTCTCAATTCCCCAATACCCAATCTATATTTCATTTTTTACTTTCATGAGCATAAAAAAAAATGTTCAATAACTAATAAAAAAACAATTCAACAAAAAGTACGCAAGGAAACATTGCAATTAATGCTTGACATAAAAATAGTATGATAAATGAGTTTTTTATATAACGCAAAAAACGTTCCAAGTATGGTAACGTTTGTCTTATAATAATACAATATTTTACATTATCAAATTTTCTTTTTCTTCCTATTTCTAAAGCTCCTAATTACATCATCAATATCATCGTGCTCTGCTCCTGTTTCGTGCCTTTCGACCCGCACTGCTGACCTAGTTGCGTAGTCACGATGTCTGGTCTCATCCTGTGACGGGGCATCGCCTACAAAAACAGATAATATTAAATTTTAATTGTCGGTTTTTAAATATCATTGAACTAGTTCGGTAATATTAATAAAAAAAAATTGCAATGAGATTATTTACTTGGTGCACCAGTTGTCGCCGCTGACCTAGTTGCATTGTCACGATGTCTGGTCTCATCCAGTGACGGGGCATCGCCTCCAAAAACAGATAATAATTAAATTTTAATTATCAGTTTTTAAATATCATTGAACTAGTTCGGTAATATTAATAAAAAAAATTGCAATGAGATTATTTACCTGGTGCACCAGTTGTCGTCGTTGGGACTGTTTCCCTATCTTCCTCTCTAGTGGTAAGATCCTCAAGGGAAACATTCTCTGTCATTTAAACAAAAAACGTTATAAGGACAGCCATCAAGGTATAATTAGAAAAAATTATAAGTGGAAATTAATTACCATCACGGCCCTCACTGATAGTAGCATTGTCGGCCTGGTCCCCACTACAATGATCAGGTTGCACATGAGGATCATCTACATCTGGCTCTAAAACTGGGTTATTTGCCTCGTCGGTAGTGCTGCTCCCCTGATTTAAACAAAGTTGTTAGACATTAAATTTATGGACGAAAACAAAAATATTGAAAGGTTAATGTTTTACCTTATCAGGCATTCTGGATCTTGGGACCTGCCCCAAGCTTCTGCGACGTTCAACTACAGCTTGATAGCCAAAACGGAAAGCAATATTTTTATCTTCCTCTGTAGTTTCTGTTCCGAAGTCATCACCCTACATTACATATGATTGTGTATTTTTAATCATATCTGATAGGATTACAAAAACATTGGAAGGCGATACAATTAATTATAAGATGTTTAGCTACTTAATTACAATTCTTGCAGCTAATTTCAAGTAGGCACCCTGGCCGAGCTTGTGATGGCCCTTTTTCTCTATCCTAGCTTTGGTTTCCTTTGAGGTGTCAGGCAACCTAGCATCAAAAGATTGAAGTCAGATATGACGTAGCACACTTTTATTTTAGACATAAAGAAAATTAAAGCTATTGAATTAAAGTTGTAATTTACCTTGCGGGTCCAGTTGGCATTTTCCCTTCTTTCTTTTCCCTTTTCTCTTTTCCGTCATGGATGAGTGCTCTCCACTCACTCTCTGAAACTGCGAGAGGACGCTCATATCTAGGGTTAAATTGCAATTGCGTCCTATAGGTGTCACTGGTATATTTCAAATATTTGCCGGCTACCTGAGCCACCGCTTTTCTGTCAAATGTGCCGACCCCAAAAAGGGCTTCTAGATAATCTAAAAGTTCTTTTTTCAGGTTGGAATTCTGGGAATTCCACCCTGTACGTATGGTTGGGCCAAGAATTACCAACGCATGGCTCTCCAGAATCCTGTAGAACTCATTGTTTCCTACACAGAATAAAACCAAAAGAAAAAGAAGATATTATCATTAATTTAAAAATAAAAATCATGATAAATATGTTTTATATAAAGTACATGAAATAGTTAAAATATTAAAATTTACCTAGGAGTTGTACATGCTTTATAGGGACACCCTCATCGTTCACCAACAACGTGCCATTAATGGTCCCTGTGGAGCTGACACGTGTAGCTCCAGGAAACGCAATAATGTAGTTGGCCATATCAACCTCATCATTGCCAACACGTTCAGCAGTTGGCTGGGTGTCAGCTTGGGCATGGTGTGTTTCTTGGCTAGCACCTAAAGGAGTAGAAGGTGTACGAGAGGGTTGTTGGGCAATCTCTTGCCCTTGTGTCCCACTACCACCAACACCGGGTTCAGCAAATGCCAGAAGACGCTACATACAAAAGAACTTTTTGTTAGTTTAGTCAATGTAAAATTTAAAAATCAAACTATCACAATTCATCTCATGCAGAACAAAAAAAATATCCTTTTGACTTTTTATTATTACCTGATATCTATTTAGCTGCCTCATAAGATGTTGTATCCTCTCTTCTGTTTCAGGTGTTTGAGGCGCATCTATCAAAGCATTAAATTCGACGTTGCATCTCGTGCCTTTTTTTGCAACAACAACACTGGAGATAGGGATGAAAAAAGCTCTTCCTCAAAGAGGGAATCATCAGGCGTACCATGGCTAGGTGTCTGCATATTTGAACAAAATTAATATTATTTCAATTATGTAAATAACTAAAAAACCTAAAGATAGAGCAATGCTGGCACTTTACATGTTCTTCCGCTGGCCTCTTTCCGCGATCATCCTGTCTCGGGGTTGTTCCTGCACTGCTCTGATCAGTCTGTCACATTGCAATAAAATTATAAATGTAAAAACTTGAAAACAATATCTAACTTGAAAACACAAAATGAAAACTGAAATAATTTCTAATAAGACACCGGAAGACAGAGTTAGAGTTTCAAATATGCCTTGCATTGAATTCAGTTCTGGAAACATGTCATTGCACATTAAGGCACCCAAACATTCAATCCACAAATGATATATTTAAGTAGGCTTCTCCTATTCTGGGAAAACACCATACCTATAATGCATTCACTTGCATGTATAAAGGGAAAAGAAAACATGTTTTCATACAACGGTGACAAAGGCATCTTGGGGAAAGGTATCTTCACTTTTTATTTATGTTGTTCACCCACACCACTCTCGTGTTTTCACTAATCTTGTTTTGTCATTTTTGGATTCAAATTAAGTTAAGGCCTTAAGTATTTTTTGACCTTTCGGTGTAGTTTTTATAAGTGGCATGTATGGATTTTTCATTAATTCTGCACTTTTTCTCTTCATGCGCATGTTTCCCTGGAAATCAAATGCATGATTTAGTCCCATACATTTAACAAGTTGTTGGATCAACTCCATTGGCAATATCATGTTTCCTATTCAATCAAAATTTATCTCGGTTAGGGTAGGTAGGAAGGTTTTCCCTTTGTATTAATAGGGCACTTCTAGCTTGCATTTTTATTATATCTTTCAAATTTTGTGTCGTTTCAATTAGGGCATGAATTTTTGCAACTTTCAAGGTGAGAATGAACAAAGACAAATTTTTGTGATGGATGACTGTATATGACTCCATGGCGAGAGGAAAAGGCACTAATCTACTTCTTCAAATATCTATAGTTCTCATTCACCTCATACGGAGATGGTCCCTGATTTTGAGCCAAATGTTGCAGCAAAAAGTTCCCCCCCTCCATAATTTGATAGTCAATGGAAATTTCTTAAATTGATGATGGGGCATGATTATGGAACATTGGCACATACATATGTAATGGAATTCCAAGATCATGATATATGTTTGCATATGTTTATGGAAATGTTCCACCAAGTCCCCTGGAGGTGGGAGCGAGGGGGCAAGGGAGCGCGGGAGCGGCCTATGCAAAAGCTCCCTACCAATTTTCAGGAAACGTGGGGGGACGTCGGGGTCATAAAAATTATAAAATTTAATATTTAAAATGTAACTATATTTTTGCAAGGAATGTATATACAGTCATCATACACTTGCATCATGAAAGATAAATCATAAATGATAAGATTACAAATCGATGAATGATGAATCATATAATTGAAACAAATTTAAAAGTTAAAAGTTAAAACATACATCATACAATCATGCATGTAAGTTTGTAAGTTTGTAACTATATAATCATTAATGTAACTACTAACAATGTACAATGAAAATAAAGTTTAAGATATCATATGACATGTTATATCAAGATTCAAAATAGAGTTTAAACTGAAGTTTACAACTCAAGTCTGAAACATAAAACTTAAACACAAATAAGTTATGTCTGAAACATAAAACATAAAACATAACATATGAATATCAAATGATATCATCATACTGATAAATGAGCATAAATGCTCAAGTTAATGCCCCACTAGTCTCTGCATCCAACTTCTGCACGAATATATCAAGATCAGCCATGTCACCATCTGAATCAGAATCACTTGGATTCTCAAATATGCTAAGTGGCACATCAACTTTTAACACGAAACCATAAACTAAAAGGGGCGGTGAGGGGACGTGAGGGGGCGTGAGGGAAACATCCCCTAGAAGTCCCCAAGACCCTAGAGCGCGAGGGGGCGAGGAATCTAGACCCCTAGGTGGGGGGGCGAGACCCCGTGTAACACTGGTTTATGGAGGTGGTGGAGCAAAAAAGAGCTCAAATAGAGCTGAAATTTTTCACATAAAAAGAACTGTGGGCTTGACTAATGGTTCCATTTAAAAAATGATATCTAGACAGAGAATAAGTGTAGCATGCAAACATGCATTGAAAATCCATCCGAGTTTGCATTGTATTACTTATGATGGATTCAAATTTGGGTTTCAAAATGCCAGGTTATGGCATGATTTTGTCGAGAAACCCTTAGTTGGATTCTCATGTTAGTTTAATTTATATTTTAAGTTTGTTTTGCAGTCTTTGGGTGATAGTAACTCATGAACTAGGTTACCAATGTGTAACAATCATATTTCAAGAATAAAGTTGTGATTTTTTATATTATTATTATTATCTATTAGCTACGAGTATTGACACCTAATGCCTGGAATTTTGACATCTTGATAGCATGGATAATTTCAAAAATGTTTCTAGTAATGTTAACATAATAACTATCATTACGTGTCTTCACTTTTGTCACCATAATAGACCTATGATATGGAATCATCACACAACTTCATATGCTATGTCCCAACAAGTTCAAAGCGGTTGAACCGACCTCATAGTGTGGTTATTAAGGACAAGTTGCTTGGTATATAACTCGATAGCATAGACCGCGTTGCAGTTCTAAAAAGAATCCTCAAGTGTCAAAAAAACTTCACAATATGTTCTACTATAAAGCCTTTTGGGATACCTGAAATAATATATGTATCATTAATGACTTTTAAAGTATGACAAGATCCAGAGGGAAAGGAAATCAATGGAAGAGTGATCCACCAATGAGAACCTAGAATTTAGCATCAGATGAGTTAGAGTCTAGGAAATTGAAAGCCTATAATTTTAATTAGTGATGAAGGACATCACATAGGTAATTATATTTTCATGTAGATTAATCTGTTAATTCAAATTTAAACTACATAATATGAAAGGCATACCATAAATTTTTCCACGTAAGTCCAAACAACCTATAAAAATGGAAAACCTTCTTTTTCCATGGGAAATAATTTACCTTTCCTTTTCAAGGCAATCTAAATCACAAAAAATATGAACTATACTGCACACATTCTTGGATAATGTGAAAGTGGAAAAGGAATACCCTACACAAGTGATGCACACATGTACATTTGAACACTAATAGATTTTTGTAGTTGAAATGCAATGCTTGTTTTCATTAAAATGTAGGGTTTTTAAAGCAGGGAGAAATAATGGCTGCCAAATTAATAAGCGTTTCTTTGGGAAAAAATTAAATCTTGTATTGGGTGATGAAGATAATAGAGAGTATTGAATCTTGACTCTTGACATCTACAGAGAACCCTACAGCCTAACACAATCCAATGGAATTGACCAAAAAAAGCCAAATAGAGTCAACCCTACTATAGGAGGAAGGGCCTGCAGTAAGAACTTACCATTTTTCAAGAGCTGAGGCGAATGTTGTTAAGAAGGCGAGGCGAAGCTGTGGCTTGAATGTTATTCTACAGAGAGAAGCGAGAAATGTGTGAGAAATTGAATGCGAGCACAGGAGAGCACATTCTACCAGATACGAGCGAATGCGGGGCGAATCTTTGTTCGAAAGAGGCGAGGGGCGAATCCGGGCGAATGCTGATGCACCAAGGCTCGGGAGTGAATGCGAGGGCGAAATCTTTGTTACGCAAGAGCTCGGGCGAATGCGAGCAAATTCTGATACACTTAGTGTTTTCCTATCTTTGGGCGAATGGTGTTCTGCAAGAGCGGAGGGCGAATGCGCGCATGATATCAGACGTTAATGTAGCACACATGTACATTTGAACACTAATAGATTTTTGTTGTTGAAATGCAATGCTTGTTTTCATTTAAATGTAGGGTTTTTAAAGCAGGGAGAAATAATGGCTGCCAAATTAATAAGCGTTTCTTTGGGAAAAATTTAAATCTTGTATTGGGTGATGAGGATAATAGAGGGTATTGAATCTTGATTCTTGACATCTAGAGAGAACCATACAGCCTAACACAATCCAATAGAATTGACCAAAAAAACCCAAATAGAGTCAACCCTACTATAGGAGGAAGGGCTTGCAGTAAGAACTTACCATTTTGCAAGAGCTGAGGGCGAATGTTGTTCTGCAAGAGCTGAGGGCGAATGTTGTTCTGCAAGAGCTGAGGGCGAACGCTGAGGGCGAATGCTGAGGGCAAAGGCTGTTCTGCAAGAGCTGAGGGCGAATGCTGTTCTGAAAGAGCTGAGGGCGAATCCAGGGCGAATGCTGTTCTGCAAGAGCTCAGGGCGAATGCTGAGGGCGAATGCTGTTCTGCAAGAGCTCAGGGCGAATGCTGTTCTGCAAGAGCTGAGGGCGAATGCTGAGGGCGAATGGTGTTCTGCAAGAGCGGAGGGCGAATGTGCGCGTGATATCAGACGTTAATGTAGCACACATGTACATTTGAACACTAATAGATTTTTGTAGTTGAAATGCAATGCTTGTTTTCATTTAAATGTAGGGTTTTTAAAGCAGGGAGAAATAATGGCTGCCAAATTCATAAGCGTTTCTTTGGGAAAAATTTAAATCTTGTATTGGGTGATGAAGATAATAGAGGGTATTGAATCTTGATTCTTGACATCTAGAGAGAACCCTACAGCCTAACACAATCCAATGGAATTGACAAAAAAAACCCAAATAGAGTCAACCCTACTATAGGAGGAAGGGCCTGCAGTAAGAACTTACCATTTTGCAAGAGCTGAGGGCGAATGCTGTTCTGCAAGAGCTGAGGGCGAACGCTGAGGGCGAATGCTGAGGGCAAATGCTATTCTGCAACAGCTGAGCGCGAATGCTGAGGGCAAATGCTGTTCTGCAAGAACAGAGAGTGAATGTGCGCGTGATATCAAACGTAGCTATTGCGACAAATACGAAACATTTTTATGTAGCGCGCATATAAGTTTCGAATTTTTATGTAGGGCCAATATGTGTTCCATTCTGTGAGGGGAATCGGGTAAATGAAGCCTGCGTTCAAATGTTTTTCAACTTCTGCTTTAATGGCAGTGGCTTTGCGAGGATGCACTGGGCGTAGGCACTGGCACACGGGTTTCGCACCGGGGTAGGTAGGAATCTCGTGCACTACTATGCTGGGATCAATCCCAGGCATTTCCTCATAGGACCAAGCAAAAACATCTCTGAATTCACGGAAAAGGTCAGTATAAACTTGTATCTCATCAGGATAACAAGTCACTCTCACATGTATGTTCTCAACTACCCCCGGTTTGATGGAGATGTCGATCGGCATGGTTTGGGTAATGTTGCTCAGGTTTCCTTCCGAAAGGACCTCATGAGTCAATATGGGCGTCTGGAGAGGCGGAGTAGGAACCTGAGATGCAAAATGCTCTAGAAAATATGACATTGCCCCCAAGCTGGGCATGAAGGAGGAACGATGATGTCCATTGCTCCAAGGCAGCTCCTCAAGAGACATTGTTTCAACAATGGCTTCGTCAGAAGGGAAAATCTCTTTAAGAGGATCAGGCGGTTCAACCTCGCCGAGCCAGGGGGATTGGGAATAGATATCTAAAGCCCTGCTCGAAAGAGCGTGTCTAAGAGGAGGAGGATCGGATGCGGTGATGATTTCACAATAATTAATCTCTACTGGAGTTAAAGGCATCGATTCTCCAAAATGAGTCACCTGTTCAGGCGAAGGGATGATCCATGGGTCGTCAGACCTAGAGACCATATTAACTTGAACGGTGTGTGGTGGTGGCGGGAAAAATACCCCTGAGGATGGGGTCCTTGAAGAGACCGGGTCCTACACTGTCAGGGGGATTGGGGATCTTATCCATGTAAGGAACGTTGTTCTCGGAGGATGAAGTGAAAAAATACAACTGATCCACAGTAAAAATTTTTCCCTCGTGAGGGAACTTCAAGAGAGAAAGAGGGTGGATGGCATGCATAGCATGGCGTGAGTCCAAATACGGCTGAGAAGCATATTGTAGTTAAGTTTGGCATCAACCACTTCTACTTCTATGTTGACTGTCTCCCCTTGTAATGTGATCGGCAAGCTCTCGAGAACACCCAGGGGTTTTGATTCCCGACCATCGAATGCTTCTAAGGCATTAGGGGATGATGAAAGAGCCTGAGAGCCAATGGCCTTCCAGCATGCGGATGACATGACACAAGTGGAAGCACCTTCATCCGCAACGGCCCTATGGATGTTAAGACTGTTTATCTTGACTTGAATAACAAGAGTGATTTGATGTGGAAGTCGGTGGGTAAAATTTTCTAAGTCGAAGGTGAGAAGACTAGAATCAGTGGGATCGATTCCACCGATCGTAGACAACAAAGCTTTCCATTGCGATGGGAAACTTTGAAGAACTTCCAATGCGGACATGGCAGAAGGTGCCTGTTCCAAATCCTCAACAATATTGTACTGCTCAGCGGCACGGGCATTTTGGTTGTAGGAAGATCTTCTCAGAACACCTTTAGAAGGTGGCCTCACAACAAGTTCAGCTATAGGCTTCTCAATTTCCAAAGAACCGGAGACATGTGGGGGACGTGGGCCATCCATAACTTCCTTTCCAGCTTCTTGACGTGATCCGGCATAATCCTTCAAACGCGTAGCAATTGAGACAGGTGCAGCACCATTCATCATAAAGACTTGGGACCCAAATGGTGCATATGGTGAAGGTTGTTCAACCATCTGGGTCTGCTGAGACGGGAACGGTTCTTTAAGAACTGTCGGAGTCTCTTTGGAGCCTTTGAGAAGTTGACTAATTTCAGATCGTCGGGGACAATCCTTGGTATAATGATCTCCTTCACAAATAAGGCAGGGTTATTTCGGTTTACGTTGAGAACTGTCCTCAGTACGAGGTTTAGAAGACTCTGGTTTTGGGGCGTCGGGTTTGGATTTTTCTTTGACCTTCTTCTTTCCTTTTGAGGCCTTTTCTGTAGGATTAGCCTGAATGGTGTTGACCTCCGCAGTTTTTCGAGAATCTGGAGGGGCGGGAAGAGCAGAATTATTGATTGGACTTCTGCTTCCCATTCGAATATTTTCGATAATTTTAAGAGACACGGAACCAATAACACAATCCATCGCAAGAGTAGGTGGAGCTTTAGAGGTTCCCGGGCATGGAGCATCAATCAAAATATGATAAAGCATGCTAGACTGAGAGTATACCAGATCAAGATATTGGGCATGCACGATGGCCTGTTCTTCAGTCACACATGCCCCCATAACAATATCTTGAGCAATTTTTTTAACGAAGGATGTGGTGAACCAATGAGTTAGTAGTTGATCAGGTATATCAAACTTGATCAACCTACGACAGCGCCACCACTCATGAATATGATCGGATATATGGGTGGCTTTATCCTGCTTCAACAAAGTCAGAAGATGTGTCCCGGCATCATAGCAAACTGGTAACTGAAAGTGATTCAGAAAGGCCATTGCTAAAGTATTGAAATCCTGAAAGATGCCATGGGGTAGTTCAATATACCACTTAGAGGCGGCACCAATAAGAGTGCGTTAGAAGAGACCTAGATGAATTGAATCATCCACCCAAGAGTTGGACAAACACCACAGATGGTAAGTCATTACATGAGCTTGGGGGTCCTCTCCAGCTTTACCTTCAAACTTAGGGCAGCCGCCGGGTACCTTGGTCGGAACCAGAGGCCAATAAGGATTGTGAAGAATCAGATCATTGGTTAATTTAGAAATGTCTGGTAACTCCAAGGTAGCCAAGAACGGAAATTGCGGATTAAACGGCATATCAGGCCCTCGATAAGGACTGGTACCTGTACTCCACGCTGGTTTAGAATACCCTTGCCCCCAAGTGTTCTGTCTCGAAGGATTCTGACCGTATGGGGTATAGGGCGTATAACCAGTCTAATTCAGTTGCTGGTAACCAGTGTATGGGGTTTGATAAGCAGAGTATGGACCCTGATTATATGTCGGTCCCATTTGAGTAGCCTATGGATTTGGCTGCTCAATATAGGTGTAGTCGGGTTGTTGAGTGTAATAATGGGAACCTTGGGGCGGATCATAAGTCGGTCACTATTGATCGTGAGGGTAGTAACCGCCTTAAGGTTTAGCAGGCTACTGATAAGTGGGACCCTACTGAACATGATAATTAGGGTGCATCGGTTGATTCGGTTACGGCATCGAGTAAATTGGCTGTTGAGCAGGGTTGACAGGATGTGTAGGCTGGCCTAGTTGGACAGGCTGGCCGGGCTGAACGGGCTATCCTGGTTGAACAGGTTGCCCCAGGTGAACAGGTTGTGCTGGTTGCACAGGTTGACCTAGCTATTGTGGAACACCGGGTTGTACTGGATGGGCCAGTTGGCCTGGTGGTGGAATAGAGTCAGGTGGTGGCTAGTAACCGATTTGACCTGCCGCAGGACCATAAGATGATCCTGGTTGATGTGCAACATTTGGAGCAATAGGATACTGAGGTTGCATGGGTTGGGAAGGTTGGACTTGCCCCCTAGGACCATATACCGGCCCTGGTTGGTACCCCAGTTGTCCTATGAGTCCTTGAGGTTGCCCAGGTTGGACTCCAGGGAGAGGCTACACAGGTTGACCTAAAGGGTGGTAATACTGTCCTTGCGGACCGTATGATGGCCCTTGCTAGCCTGAAGGGTAGCCTTGTAAGGGATGTCCTTGCGGGACATAAGGATAGCCAGGCTGGCCCGAAGGTTGGCCTTGAAAAGGTTGTCCTTGCGGGTTATAAGATTGCCCAGCCTGGTTAGACGAAAAACCTTGAGCATGAAGTTGAGCTTTTGGAGCGGGTAAACATAAAGGATTCCCATACTCATCATACTGACATGAAAAAACGTAAATAGGGGTACCATCCTATGCATAATGCGAAAAATACGAGCGATTGGGACCTTGAGAGGATTGTCCGACCTCGGGGTTCGATTGTTGTAAAGAAAATCGATATTCCTCAGGAGAGATGTTCTCTGGCATAGCAGACGCTATATAGATGTATTTAGGAAGTGATGTAGCCCTTACGGACTGAGTGGTAACAGTGGCTGTAGATGCAGCCACACAAACAGTGGGCCTGACGGGTACAGAAGTGACCTGCGGGGATGACGTGATGGGTGTCCTAGGAGACATTCCCAATGAAGGAATAACTGGCCTCGTAGAAGGAGTTGATATCACCATAGAGGCAACGGCAGTAATAATCTGACCTAAATATCTATACCCTGCTGGTAGTGAAGGACTAGGCGAAGACATGATAGATAATTTAGGGTTGTCTTCTGGGAACAGCTGGTAATATTCACTGGACGTGGGGATTTCCTCACTAGGAGAACGGCTGGATGCACCCATATCTAAACCTGCTGCTAGATCTCATAATAGAAGGTGAGGACTAGAAGGAATAATAGCAGCTAAAAATGGCGAACCCGATGTAAGAGGAGGGAAATGTTCCCCTACTCCAAATCCATACCAAGGGTCGGACAAGGGCCAATTGAACTGAACTGGTCCTCCAAAGGGAAGCTCAGATAGAACCGGTCCCCCTTCGAGAAACTTGGAAACAATGGGCTGCTGTGACTCAGCAGAGGATTGTGAGACCTCTGATGAAACATTCGTATATGGACTACCAGTAGACGAAACTGAAGGTTCTGCCACTGTGACAGTAACGACGAAACAAAAATATCAAACAAAGCACGCGGGCTAAAAAAATCAAGGCACACAATCAAATGGCCAACAAGGAAGATCTAACAGGGCATGTGATCGCGGGTGATTTATTTTATGACATTGAAACTTAGAAACTTCACCGTTTCATGTTTTAAGAGTCATGAAACGGATGAAAGGTGACTCTATCTCTTTCAGTTTTGAAGCAAGCGTGAAAGGAAAAGTTCTTAGTGATATTTTCAAATTTAAGGAGTTAGATAAGATCAAAATGACTGCTCAGGAATTCTAGGCAAAGGGTGTACCAAATAACCGTGAACTGCAATATACACCCTGGTTTAAAAATGAAAGAGAAATCAACCAAGGACTTGACGTACGTGCAGGCAAAATCCCCGAATGTTGTGTCTGGTGTATCGCAGGTATCAGGCGGCAGACTGCGCTTCTTATGGATAAAGGATAGAAACCTAGTGGGGTCTCCCTTTATATACGGGACGGTACGGGGAGCACAAGTCCATACTAGTGCTGTCTAAATCCAAGAGGCGAACGACAGCTACTAGCTTTAAGGACGCCGAAACACGTCTCTAGCCTAGACCTCTAAATGTTTCGTTAATGTTTCAATGTTGCCTTAGTGTAAATTGAATAAATTTTAATGTTAATCTTCAATTATGTTTCATTTTCCAGGCCCTAGCGAGTGTTATGTCTCAAAATCGCCTAAATGCACACTACATGCCACAGTATATCATTTCATTCGATGAAAGCTAATTACGAGAGAGTTAAGAGTTTTTCAAAAAATACCAAAATGACTAGAGAACAACCAGTAATGTCTCTAATGCAGCTAATGGAAACTAAAAGCTTTTCTTTCAAAGCTACTAATCACTAATAACACCGAAAAGATTTTAATTCAGACTAACTAATCAACAGCAAAAGAGATTTTTTTTTTATTTTCAATGTTTAAGGGCAAAGTGCACTAAACAAAATGAAAACTAATGAAACAAGAAATTTGAGAAGCAATAGCAAAAGAGGAAAAAAAATCGAATTTCACTCAATGCAAGCACACAATCAGACCTCAAATTGACAAAACGTCCCTCAAATCAAAAGACACCCAAGGACTCAAATGAACCATGTAATCTAGGCCCAAAACGAGACAAGGAAAAATTCAAATGAAGAAGAAGCCAATCACTCAAATAACCCAATTAAAACCATATACAACCACCAAACGAATGCAGAGAAGCAATCACAAAGTTGACTGAACAAATAGAAACCACAAACTCCCAAGGGAGGCTCGATGCACAATAGCACCTAGATGCCCTAGGGATAGAATGTAAAATCGATAGAAACGGGCAAACAACCAAAGGATGAAGGTCACAGTCAGTCAGACAAGGCTCCAGAATACTCAAGCAGTCGTAAAAATGACACCAAAATCACAGATCAAGCTCAGAAAGCTCAAAACAGAGCAAACCCTATCACCTTCTAGTATTGGCGCGACTGTCAGGTTGAAACTAGCACCATAACAGGATTGGTGCGAGTAGTACACTAGAAACTAGCACCAATTGGCATGATTGTCAGGCTAATAAGCACGCCAGTCAAGTTTGCTATGTAAAAACTAAAAAGAAAAACAATCCAAGAAGCAGACCAGTGATGTTGAAGCTCAAACAAAAGCCAAAAACATGAAAAGAGCCATCCAAAAGAGCTGATCAAGCAAGAAAAGTCAAGAATCGATCGAAAGACAAGACAATACTCGAAGTTTTCATTTCATAAACTAGACCGGATATTGACTGAAGCAGTATTCATCTACTTTCGCTAATGTAGATCAAGAGCGTTTCAAAGGCTATCTGGCTAACTTTAGGCTCCGTCTGTATTTTATAAAGAAAAAAACAAGCTAACTCCCCAGCGGAGTTGCCAATTTGTTGTAGAGGTAAATCCCCTCTGTGGACAGAGGTGATCCCTACTAGCCCAGATTGGGTCTAGCAACAATCGTATCGTGCTAAGGCTCAAGTTCCTAATTGCATTAGACCAAATTATGAAGAAGGCCTACCTCAAATCCAATGCTGTTGTTCGTAGAGAAGATGGCGCTCCCATTTCCTTGCTCCAGCAGATCACAATCCTCTCGCTTGCCATGATCGAACACCTGCACACACAAGAAACACGACAAACACAAGCATAAAACTCAATATATGCAATTATGTATCAGTCAGGGAAGACACAACTCATGATCATAATGAACAATACGAGTGGAACCATAAGCAAAGTTGCTTATCATTAATTCATACAAAGGAAAATACAACCTGGCTTTGACGTTGAATCTTCCTTCGGTGGGTCGTCAATGGAATACGTCTCATTAAAGCTCGTTGAGAATGGGGACAAGCCTCTCTCTTCGATCATCAATCTCCTTGCTACTGATTTGGCTCTATGAGGACTATTGTAGCATTCTTTAGGCTATGAAGGCTCTTGGAGACTAGCTTGTAAAGGGAAATGGCAAGCTTATATAGATGGTGGAAGGGGAGTTGGGATCCCTACAATCATGGGATTGGCCCTATCATCAAGGAAGCTTCCATGAGAGGTGGAAAACTACTTCCGCTACATGGAGATCCGGAGCCAAACGTCTCAACTCAATTTAGAGACCAGTTTAGGAGTTGGTTGGCGTCAATCTTCCACCATTTATTTTTAAAAAACACTCCTTAATAATCCTGGCATGGGTACGACACTGAGAAAGTGCGCCAGCTGGCGCGCCCTCTTTGGAGGATTTCCCCCATTGGTGCGGGTATAACACTGGAGAGTCGCGCCAAGGATAAAAAGGCTATTTTTAGGGTTTTTCTCAAGGAGTTGTCTTCAGGAGAATGAAATTCCATCTCTAGGGGAATGCCATGAAAGTGTTTTTAGATCATGTCATTGCTTACAGGTCACAGAATAATTCCTCCAATGTGCGGGATGGGGAATTGCAGGGACGGTGACAAATTACTGTGTAACACAAGGCATCCATCATGTTTATGTCAAGGGCTTGTAAATTTGATTCAGCCATTAACTGAGATAAGCCCTGACCTTTGATCAGTTTTGTGGGTTTTATCTCAAGATCATACTCTAAGATCACAACAATCCATTTGCCCCTCTTCCCATCTGGGTCTTGGGACAAGATGTCTTTAACCACTATATTTGGCACATAGGCTATGGTGTGGGAATGTAGTATGTACACCCTAAAGTGTTTCAAGGCCTTTACCAAGGAATAGGCCTGTTTTTCCATTATGTTGTATTTCAAGGGTGCGTCTCTCAATGCTTTGATGAAGAAAGAAATGGGTTGTTCCATTCCCTCTAGATTTTTCTGCAGTAGAAATGCAGCCACTGTATGCTCGAAGGAAAATGAAAAAATCAGGAAATATTTTGAGAAATTAGGGCTGATTAGGACATGAGCTTGGGTGAGTGAAATTTTAACTGATTCAAAATATTTCTTAGCCTCAACAGTCCACTTAACTCCTACACCTTTCTTTAACATGTTTGTCATATTCCTGAGGTGTTCAGCTAAATTGGGAATAAAACTCCTTAAGAAGTTGATTTTCCCAATGAAGGACTGTAACTCTTTGATGTTTCTCAGATGTGTGATTTGTAGTATTCCCTCAACTCTTTGTGGGTCTATCCTAATCCCCATTTCAGATATGATGTGTCCAATAAGCTTACCTTCCTGCAGCCGAAATATAGTCTTTTTGGGATTCAATGATAGACCGAAACTTCCACATTTCTCAAACACTCTTCTCATATGCTCCAGGTGTTCTTCTTCAGTCTTGGAATAGACTGTTATGTCATCTAGATAGATGACAATGAATTGCCCTATTTCATCTGAAAAAGCTATGTCCATTGCTTGTTGGAAGGTTGCACCAGCGTTCATCAGTCCAAAGGGCATTTTCACATACATAAAGGTGCCCAATGGAGTGGTGAAAGTAGTTTTGAGTTGGTCTTCTGGGAGTACTAAAACTTGGTTGTAACCTGAAAAACCATCTAACAGGGAGATCCTTTTTGAGCCTACTACTTTCTGAAGAATGTGTTCCATTTTTGGAAAAGGGTAGTTGTCTTTGAGTGAGGCTTTGTTAAGGTTTCTAAAGTCAATGCAGAGTCTGATCTCACTTGTTTTCTTTCTCACGGCTACCAGGTTTGAGACCCAATCAGAGAACCTCACAGGAACTATTATGCATGCCTCATACATCTTTTTAATCTCCTTTTCAACTGCAGGAAATTGTTTTGGGTTTATTCTGCGAAGTTTTTGTCTGAAGGGTTTCTAATTCTTTTTCAGAGGTATTTTATGCTGTATAATGTTTGTGTCATAGGTCTTTAAGTCCTCATAGCTCCATGCAAAGACATCAATGAATTCCTTGAAAATTTCAATGTATTTCTTTTTCATGTTTGCAGGTAGGGACTTAGCCAGCTTAATCATCTTGGGTTTATCTTTAGAGCCTATGTTTCATTCCTTGACATCAGAGTCTGTGTGTTATATAGTGGGCTTTTTTTCTACATCATCGAAGTCAAAAAGGTCTTCTAAAGGTGCCAGACCTCAAGGTATGTTCTTATCTTTGGCCTGCAACACCTCTACTTCCTCACTATCTGCGTTTTCACATTCTCCATCTAGATTTCCAATCTGTTCGTTTAAGGCTTTTATTTCTATGTTACATGGTGTTTCTTCCTCGTATGAGGGTTCTTCACTTAGGCAGCTATCATTAGATTTTGATTCTGAATTAGAAGACTCAAACTCATTCCTGTCTGTTAGGAAATCTTCAATCTGCTTATTGCCTTCAAAAACCTGCCAATATTTTTCGTTATCCAGCACTGCAGGCCTAAATTTGGTCTGAATGATGATTTTTTGGTCACTGGGAGACTTGTGATATGAACTACCCATGCAGCCTAATCCATTTTCCATTGTGTTCTGACTCCTAGGGAAAAACACCAGGTCATATTCTACAAAGGTTTTCAATAGATCCATAGCATCATTCCTGTACGCTCTTAGCCTATGATGTTTCACTGTGTATTCACCATTCAGTTGTTTAATGATAAGCTTAGAGTCTCCATGCACAGTTATACTACGGGCTCCTAATTTTCTTAACAACTTTGAGCCTAGGATAAGAGCCTCATACTCTGTGATATTATTTGTACATTTGAAGTGCAGGTTACAAGCATGGCTCTCTGCGTAGTCACTCTCTATGTTATGTATCCACACTCATGCTCCTACAGTTCTCTTGGTACATGGCCCATCGAAATTCATTTCCCATAAAGGTTCGCTTTTGGGCTTAAAATCGTTTCGTTCTTGGTGTGGTGTATGAGCTTGTGAAGCGTGACTAATCAACTGTTCGCATTGTGTTTCTTGTTCACTATGAGTTTTCGTTTCAGTGCATTTTCCAAAGTTTTCTACATCGTTTTCCTCTAAGTCCAGAGCGGCCATTATGTT
Organism: Pinus albicaulis; assembly: GCA_034641835.2. Lineage (NCBI taxonomy): Eukaryota > Viridiplantae > Streptophyta > Pinopsida > Pinales > Pinaceae > Pinus > Pinus albicaulis. The sequence continues at coordinate 446,373,945 of CM076574.1, read as the reverse complement.
TAAGTCTATGGGCATTGTTTCCTTGTTTGTATCTCTGTTTTTGAATTTTGACCCCTCTAAGGATTCATCATTACAAAGGATAAAGGAGTCTAAATCTGTGTGCATAGAGTACAGAGGGGAATTTTCAGGCTTTTCAGGGCTACTGACCAGGAATTTCATTTGTGCCTCTCTATACAGTCTTATAAGTTGGCTGAAGATAGGGATTGTGGCATATGCCCCATCCATCTGCATTATACCTTGCAGCTTGGCTCCCCATGACCTTGACAGAAACATGACATACTTAGGTGGCACATCTGCCACTACAACATCCATGACCATACACTTGGCTGGAATCTGGGTAAGGTTTACACATAGGTCTTTGATCAAGCCAAGAGACTTTACCCTGCTAGAATCAAATAAATATAAGTCTTTGTAGGTTTGGGTTATCTCTAGGCCTAATATTTCCATGACTACCTTAGGCATCAGGTTGTGTGAGGCCCTAAAGTCATGCATTGCATTGTGAAGGATCTTGTCATGGATATTAAGACTGATATAAAAAGGAGGTATTACCCCTTCCTGAAACTTCCCTTCTATCTTTGGACCAAACAAAAGGGCTGGCTGATCATCACTCAAATTGACCGTGTCACTGTTTTCCCCTAGATTCAATGCTTTCAAAATTTGGCCTTTATATACATCCGGAGTGGCCAGCTCAGAGAGTGGGACAAATATTTTAATTTTCGCAATCTCACTCTCCAAATTGAAAGTGGACTGACTCTTTGGAATGTTCAACTTTGTTTTGTTAGCTACCACCTTGGTGGTAGAATCAGTGTGATGATTCTCATTATGTATAGGGTTAGGAACTGTTTTATTAGGAGCACTAACTGCGGTGCTAGTGCTGTTAGTTGGTTGATTTTGTTTTTCAGTGTTTTGGTTGTCTTTCTCTTTGTTTTTCCTAGAACTCTCAGCTGTTGATTTGTTACTTTCAGCGGTTACTTTAGAAGTTTTCTCTGGCCTTTTCTTAATGGTGACCTTAGAATTTTTGGGTTTGGAATTTTCTAATCTCTTTTTGCTTCTAAGTTCATACTGTTCTCTGACCTGCATAATGGCATTTTCAAATCCAAGTCTGTATTCCTCAGATTCTAATCTTTCCTCATCCCAATATGAGGGTGAGGGTTGATCTTCTTCTGTGGAATAGTTGTGGATTTAAATTTCCACGCTAAACATGCTTATTATGGTTCCCTCAGACTCTCCTATGATTCCCTCATCCTCATCAAGAAAGTTCTCTTGGAATGGGGGAATAACTTGTTGATCTGATTCTGTTTGTCTGTTGGGAGTGGCATTGTTTCTTCTAAAGTTCTAGTTCTGGTTATGATTTTGGTTTCTGTTCTGATTACTAACTGTGAAAACCATTTTTTCCATCATGTGCTATAGATTTTCCATGTTTTTAGATAGACGGTCATAATTGGGATCAGATGTGGAAGTTATAGTGTCATCTCTATATGTTACCCTTTTCTCATCTCTCAATCTTGCTTTATTCTTAATCACGTTAGCCTCCACACTCACTACTCCTTTTTTCATGTCTTCCAGTGTGTTGTAATCTCTCTCCCTAAGCTGGTAGGCCATGTCAGCATCAAAGCCTTCAGGGTATTTTACTAGGGCCAAAACTTGGGGAGGTTTCATGTGTGGGGGAAGAGCATTGTAAACACTGTTAAAACTTGTAAAGTAGTCATGGACAATCTCTCCTACGTTTCTTTTAAGATTCTTGTATTCTGCTAAGATTTGGAGAGGGTTGGCCTTAACTTCCCATTTGTTTATGAAGGTCTGATATAAAGCAGGAAGGTCTTGGATATTATTAGGAGGTAGGCCTTTGAACCATTTCTTCACATCACCTCCTAAGATTTGGGCAAAGATTCTCATTTTGACCGTATCATCATCTATCTCCATGTAGTCAAAAGAATCTTCCATCCTATCTACATGGTGCTAAGCTGTGGTGGAATCTTTTGCAGTGAAGTGTGGGATCTTTGATTGATAATCGTTGGGTAAGGGCGCTAGAGGCTGGGGTAATACCAGAGGTCTGTACCAGGCTTCCATGATGATGTTATGAAGAGGTAAGGGGTTGGCTTGAGTAGATGGTATATGGATGGCAGGGAGACTAGGACCAGCAGAAGTCTGTTGAGCAAATCTAGGGTGGCAGAGACCCAAGTTTTGGGTGAAATGAATATCAAGAGGTGTGGATGGAGGGGTTTCTCTGTCCCTAATGTGTTTACCCCTATGAGATGGTGAGCCAGGAAACTCAAGGTATGGTTGGTCAGGAACACTGAATGACCTAGTTCTTGGTAATCTGTTTGGTGGGTCTAGGTCAAAAGGTGGGACTAATAGAGCTGTGAAGTCTTCCGGTGCAGAGTTAGCTGTATGGATGTGCCTGTAAATAGTTGGTCTTTTAGGTATAGGAGATATCTTGAGGATGCTCTTAGGGTTGTCAACTATTTCAGGTGGATTTGGGTTAGGGTAAACTCTTGTGTGAATGGTCCTTGAAGGCTGAATGTAGTTTTCCAACAAAGCAACTTAACCCTACTTGTTACTTCTGTTGTGGTTGATGTTGTTATGGAGGCTAGTCTCCCAATGGAGTCTTATGTGAACCAAGATAATCAACGGGCCTACTGATCACCAGTGGAGTCTTTTAATCATTTAGGAACTGTGGAGTTGCCAGGTGGAAGGTCTAGGATGTTTTCTAGGAAGCACACTGTCCACCACAATGCTTATGTGATGTCCCTTTTCAAGAATGTCCCGAAAACACAACAAAATCTAACCAGAGATTGACTGGGAGGGATTTTACCAGATATTTCACCTCTAAAAGAGAGTGAGATTTGGAGGCTACCTGGCCCTTTCTAGACTCCGTCTAAGAGTATGGGAGAAACACAAAAAATGGTGTAGAAAGTGAATTGCAAGTGGAAGTGTTTCACTACCAACCTAACCAGAGATTCTAGGTTTATAAGGCTCTTAGGATGCAGTAAGATGGAAAATAATCAGAAATTCCCCAGCGAAGTCACCATTATGTTGGTGACAACAATGGGAAATAGACCAATTGTTTGCAATTATAGACTCTCAGATTTTGTCCCCAGTTGAGTCACCATTATGTTGGGGTTCCTATGTTTTGGCCAGGTTGGCAAGACCAAAAGATAAGACAACATCAGAACCACTTTCAGACCTCAGGATCTAGCCCTCCTGGGTCCAGAGAGGGATCTCTCTATATAAGCAAAGGTTTTATATCTTTGAGGTTCAAAAATCAAGATATTAGGCTATTGATAGGGTCAGGGTTTGTTTGATTGTTTCTTTGGTTGATTGTTGGGAATTAGGAAAGAAGGGTTCAGTATAAGATAAGGTTGAGCAAAGAGGTTTTTAGGTAGAGCAGAAATAATTTAAAGAAACATTCAAGACCATTGGGAAATGGAGTCAGGAAAGGGTTTACTTGCTATTCAGTATGTAGGCTTTTAGTTGGGCTAGTCATCTAAAGCATTGGATCTTAAAGATGATAGTGGGACATGGAATGGTAAGGAGAGGGTGAAAACAAGGAAACCTACAAGGTGACCTTTTAGAAATCAGATCTAGGGACAGGACATGCCATTCGACAATCTTTGATCCAAAACCTGAAAGGCTCACTCTTCAGACAAGGAACATTAAAGATTTATAACACAAGTTGAAAACCTGAGATCAGAGAGAGACTTTGAACTATGAATGCTTTGGCCTCCAGCTTAAGGGAACTTAGAGAGGTTTAATCAAGTGAAAGGATTATAGTGAGATAGAGACAAAGTTATAAACCCCCAATATTCCAATTAAATTAATTAAAGCCTAACAAGAACATCTGAGAACAGTTTCATTAATTCATACATCAGCTAGCAGCATATGTTTTGACCACTACGCTGGTTAAATTAGCTTGAAAACAATACTCAGATAACACATTCAGTAGAAAAAATTGAAGGCAAGGAGAGTAGAAACATAGGGTACCTAACAAGGGTAAATCCTATGCCAGATTTCTGATGCGAGCCAGTAGAAATGAAATGAAATGAACTACAAGTTAAAAAAAATACTGAGATAGAAAAACATCACCGCTGCTTTAAATAAGGATCCAAAGAAATGTGCTTGTCATATTAAAGAGAAACACCAGTCATGTACAACATTTCCAACAAATTGAGTATTCAGACTGAAAACATCTTCCTCAGCCTATCTTTCAAATTTACACAGAGACTATGTCTCAAAAGAAACAACTTGCAGTTCTCAGATATCCGATCAACAACAACCTTTACACTGAGTTCCTTTGTGAATTTTATAGCTGAATGAGAGACAGAGGGTGTAGATGAAAACTAAATGCATCTTAAAACTCAGAAGAGGAAGAGGGCCGAGGCCCCATTCTGTTTTAAATTTTGGGCATTTATCTCTGGTACTCTTTGGATGAGAGAATGGTCTTCGTCAGTCTGAAATTTACTCTAGGTATGTATTTGATGTACTTGCTATAGCACCTCTGCAGTACTCGGGTGAATAAGCTGAGGTGGATAAAAGACTGTGAGGTCTGCCATACTGTATAACTAATGCACTGGAAGCATAGGACTGTTGTCAGGGGGGAAAACTTCATTTGGACACAATGTAGGCTGAATCAGTAATGAGTATTGTGTCCTTTCTTAGCAGGAAACATTTTGCTGATGTGAACACCATGATGATATGATTTTATGTGCATTGGATTTTCTGAGTGATCCACGGGGTCTTTTATTTGGTACCCTATCTTAAATTACTGACTTCAGGCTTCAAAAATCTTTGATTACCGGTCTTAAATTCTCTAATCTTTCACTGATACTCCTTTGCTGCTCCATTCGTGTATATGTTAGTGGAACCTGTGCTTTAATGGATCTGGAAAGGTTTTGCAGAGTTTTACCCTACTCCTTTAATGCAATTAATGTCATAACACCTTCTCAAGACTTCCTTCATAATTTCGGTCTCTGCACATGGTCTTCCCTGCATTTTTTTGCCACTGTAACAGTGACTATGAATCATGGTGGTTTTCTACTTGCCTGTAACCTTGAAAAACACAAAAACGCATTAAGAAACCATGCATGGGGTCTTATGCTATGGATGGCTACGAAAATGGAAATGCGGCATGGACGAGGACGACGAATAGAGAGGATACTGTGGAGGAATGTCGTGGAATAGCGAGAGATGCAGTTGGAAGGTGGCGAGAATGGAAATTTAAATGTGAAACCTTAAAATTTGACCTTAGAATGGGATATATAAAAGGACGGACGAGAATGCAACAAAAATATATGAACACACGTGGAATGGTGATGTGGCGTTACCCAGTCAATGGAGGGGCATGCATTAAATCCAGACCGTCCGATCTCGAGAGGAGATCGACGATTGAGAATTGCACGTCAGAGTGCGATGGATGGTGGGCTATGGATCTATTTGCCTTGGATTAAATCTCGAGCATCTTCGTGGCACGATCACTGTTGGATGAACAACTTCAAATCGGACGGTGTATGCGCATATCACGCCGGCTCCACAGTCGAACGATAACGTGTGAAGGGGGGCAGTTTTCAAATAGTGCACGGGGCCACGTGTCATGTGGTGAATGGAATCTCTACCAAACAAAAAATACCGTCCACCCTCCAAAAGCGGTGTGATGGAAACCAGTGGATTTCGAACAGTGCTTTGGCGTGGGGACCACCGGGGTGGGTGAACTACTGACCGTTGATTTTCGGGTTGAACAGACAGTGGATATGCGATCAGGGCTGTGAAAGGGGTGGGCGACGAATGCTATGGAGCTTGCGATGACCGTCCGATCTGTACAGATCGACGGTGGGTAGCGATCCCGATATCCATTTGCGATAAGCACTTTTCAGGCTAGCGCCAGGTTCTAGCACCCAGGTCACGTGGAGAAAAGGTCAAGGGGTCTGGCCGAAAGGTGCTAGCCTGTAATAAGGTATAAAGTGGGTTTTTTGGCCCATTTTAATGCAATTTGACGCTAGGAAAGGGTAACGATAGAGGGAATAAGGGTTTTTAATCCAAACAAGGGGTGTGTGTATGGTTTAGAGGGGATTTTGGGAAGGTTTATAAGGACTAGGGGAGGGATTTTAGGGTGAAAGGGAGGCTTTGAAAAATGGGAAAAAGGGATGAAATGGAGAATTCTGTAGGGGTACAAGGGGCAAATGAAGGCCTTTTGGAGCACAATTTTTCACAATCAGTGAGGCTCATTGACTTAAGAACAACAGAGGGAAATAATCAAAGGACAAAGAGCATGAAGAGGCTTCAAGGATGATGTGTTTTCAAGAGAAATGCATTCCTTGAAGGCTCATAAAACAAATTAGCCCCCTACTTTCTTGTCAAGGAATTTATAGGGGGCTAACAGAGTGTATTTCTGACTATACGATAAGGTTTCGATTGATGACGGATGTGTCGGTGAGCATCCTTCGTCAACTAATATATAAAATTAGAAGTCTAAAGATATACGATGATCTCACCATACCAATGATTGAGGGTGCTAATCAGAAAAAGCGAGTCGTCTCGAATGCTTTCCTCAGAACTAGACGAAGCAGAGTCAAAGGGGAGGGAGAAGATCAGATCGGCAAAGACTAGCGATTTCTTCGACTTGGCAGTAGTAAATTCCAAATTGAACTCTTGGAGGATGACAATCGACTTCGATAACTTTCCCCCCAGCAATTGTCGAGACAATATATAAGTCATAGGGTTGCATTCAGAAATCACAGCCACAGTACGCAGCAGAATGTAATGACGAAAACGTTGAACTGTTTGAACCGTAGCCAACGCTAACTTATAGGCATGAGAATAGCATGTTTCAGTATTTAGAAGGTTACGAGAGAGGTATTAAATAACATGCTCATCACCGTCATCATCATCTCGCACCAAAACCATGGCAATCATGCTGAAAGAGGTGGCTAAATAGAGGGAAAAATCGCAATGACAATTCAGAGGACGCAACAAAGGAGAATTGACAAGCAACGTCTTGAGAGCATCGAAATAATTTTGGGCCATCTCATCTGAAAGGAACGGTACACCTTTCTTTAATAATCGTGTGAATCCTTTAGCCACTTCGACATAGTTAGGTATAAAACAGCGCAAAAAATTAGCCTTCCCCTACAGACTCTGCAACTAATGTAATGAGGATGGAGAGGGGAGATTGATGATAGCCTCAAATTTGAGCAGATCAAGGCGAATCCCATCTTTGGAAACGATAAATCCCAAGAGTCTACCTAAATCGACACAGAGGACACACCTATCCGAATTTGACCGGATGTTATAGCATCGAAAACGAAGAAATATCTGACGAATATGGTCAGCGTGGTCCTTATGTTTGGTTGAATGAGCCGAAAGGTCATCCAGATAAGGTTGAATGATGTCATTAATATAGTGAAAAGCATATGACATTGCTCGCTGAAACGTGGCCCCATCACTTTTTAAGCCAAAGGGGAGCTTTTTGTACATGAGAGTACCCCAAGGACAGATGAAGGCAGTCTTATGTTGATCAGTCGGGAGAATTTTAATTTTTTTCTAGCCAAAAAATCTATCCATGAGGGAAAATATCTCACTCCCAGCACAGTCATCAATGATTTGATCGATAAAGGGAGTAGGATAATTATCCTTAGGACATGCCCGATTTATGTCATGATAATGAAAAGTGACCCGAATGGTACCTTGTTTCTTATCTACATGGAAAATTTTGGACACCCGTTCTATCAAGGGAATCAGATAGATAAAACCAGCGTTGAGAAGATTTTCAACTTCACCCTTAATGGCGATAGCCTTTCTAGGGTGCACAGGACGAAGACGCTGACAAACAGGCTTTGAACTAGGTTAGGTAGGAATCTCATGTGCCACTATACTAGGATTGATTCCAGGCATCTCTTCATAGGACCATGCAAAGACATCGCGGAACTCGCGGAAAAGGCTAGTATAAACCTGAACTTCATTTGAAGAACAACTGACCCCGATATGGATGTTCTCGACGATTCCTTGTTTCACGGAAATTTCAATAGGAATCGTTTGCATGATGTTACTCAAGTTACCCTCTGTAAAAACTTCATGTGTCAAAATAGGCTTTTGAAGCAGAGGAGAAGGAACCTGAGATGCAAACCTCTCAAGACATGTAGACATGGCCCCGAGACCAAGCATGAATAAGGAACGATGATGACTGTCATAACATGGAATATCTTTGAGAGACATAGTTTCCACGATGGCTTCATCCGAGGGAAATATCTTTTTCAAGGGATCAGGTGAATTTAAATCATTGAGCAAAGGGGATTGAGAATAAGTATCAAGAGACATGCTCAAAGAAGCATAATCAGGAGGCGAAGGCTCCGAAGCTGAAATAAGTTCACAAAAATCTATCTTGATCGGACTTAACGGAATCAAATATCCAAAAGAATCGATCTTCTCATGCAAAGGGATGATCCATGGGTCTTCAGACCGAGAGATCATATTAATCTAAAGAGTATTGGGTGGAGGAAGAGGAAAAATACCCATGAGGGCAGGATATTTGAAAAGACCCAGCCCTACGCTGTTGTAGACGCACCCTCATCCACAACCGCCTGATGGATATTCAGACCATTAATACCAACTTGTATGATGCGCACAATTTGGTGTGGGAGATGCGGAACAAAATTCTCCAAGTCAAAAGCGAGAATCTAGAATCAACAATATCAACCCTGTTGATCGCAGATAAAAAAGCCTTTCGTTGAGATGAACAACTCTAAATTACTTTTAATGCAGACATTGCAGATGGCACATGAGCCAGATCCTCAAAAATACTATAATTTTGAGTAGTGCGGGAGTTGGGATTATAAGAAAACTTACAGAGTACACCTTTTGAAGGTGGTCGTACAATGGGCTCGGTATTGGGCCTTTCAATCTGAAGAGGGCCAGAAGAAAGCAGAGGAGGAGGACCATTAGCGATCTCTTCCCTTGCTATCTGATGTGATCTGATATAATATTTCGACTGAGTAGTGATAGAAACGGATTCAGAACCGTTCATTATGAAAACTTGAGAGCCAAATGGGGCAAAGGGAAGAGGTTGCTCTACCATCTAGGCTTGCTGTGATGGAAAAGGTTTTCTAAGAACAACCATAGTTCCCTGGGTGCCTTTGAAAAAACTACTTACTTCGGCCCATGAGGACAGTCCTTGGTGTAGTGCTCTTCGTCACAAATCAAACAAGGGTACATCGGCTTATGCTGTGAACGATCATCAGTACGAGGTTTAGACAAATCTGGTTTCAGGGTATCAACTTTGGCCTTACCTTTACCCTTCCTTTTTCCCTTGGAATTATTATCTGCTAGATTAGGCTGAACGACATTGACTTTCACGGTTTCACCAGAATTCAGGGTAGCCTGAGAAGCAGTACCATTATAAGGATTATAATTTTTCTTCCCAGGATTTGAAGGAGAAGACTTTCGAGAATTCTGAGACACAGAACCTGGATAGGTGGAATCATCGGTGCTTTGGAAGTTCCAGGTCAAGGAGCATCAGGTAAGATATCATACAACATGCCAGACTGAGAGTACACAAGATCAAGGTACTGGGCATGAGCAATGGCTTGTTCTTCAGTTACACATGCCCCCATAGCTATTTCTTTAGAAATTTGATTTAAAAATGAGGTAGTGAACCAATTAGTTAGAAATTGATCAGGAATATCAAACTTGATCAAGAGATGATAGCGCCTCCATTCATGAATATGATCTAAGATATGAGTATCTCTGTCCTATTTCAAGGATGTGAGGAGGTGTGTCCAGGTCTCGTACAGAATCGGTAACTGAAAATGTGTAAGAAACGCAATGGATAAAGAGTTGAAAACTTGAAAAATGCCATGAGATAATTCAATGTACCACTTTGCAGCGGAACCAGTAAGAGTCCGTTTGAAAAGGCGGAGTCAGATGGAATCGTCAACCAAAGAGTTAGAGGAACACCACAAGTGGTAGGTCATAACATGCACTTAGGGGTCTTTGCCGGACTTTCCCTCAAACTTAGGACAATCACCAGGAATATTAGTTGGAACGGAGGCCAATACGGGTTATGAAGAGTCATATTTTTCATTAAATTTGACACATCTGGCAGTTCCAACGTAGCAATAAATGGTAATTGAGGATTAAAAGGCATCGGGGGTCTTTGATAAGGACTCATGTTAACATTCCACCCAGTCTGGGAGAAATTATGCCCCCATATTATTTGTCCTGGAGGATTCTGACCATAGGGTTATAAGCCTGATAGTTCTGCCCATACTGGTGTTGAGGACCACGATACGATTCTGAGCATACCATTGAGTTCCTTACTGACCAACATATGGATTATGTTGTGGAATGTAAGCATTTCCTTCAGGTGGATTATACACCATCTGGGATTGATTTTTAGGGTAATAAGTGAAACCTTGGGGTGCACTATATACTGCCTAATATTGAACTTGAGGAGGGTAAGTAGTGCCTTGAGGTTGAGTAGGTGGATGCTGCTGAGCAGGTTAAACGGGCTGCTGAGTTGGTTGAACAAGTTGAACCGATTGTTGGGCTGGTTGAACAGATTGAACATGCTACTCAGAGGGTTGAGAAAGTTGAATCGGTTGCTGAGGCTGGACATGCTGTCCTTGCTGAGCAGGCTGGCCTGGATACTGAGGGCCACCGGGTTGCCCTTGTGGAAGGGGATAGCCCGATGACTGCAACGGACCAGGTTGTCCCTGATAACCAAGTTGACCCAGAACAGGACCATAGGGTTTTCCTTGTTACACAAAGTTTTGGCCTTGCTGAATGTAAGGATTTTGCTGTTGCATAAAAGGTTGTCCCTGTGGTGGATAAATTTTCCCCCCAGGAACGTAAGATGCTCCTGGTTGATACTGATATTGAGGTTGACCGAAAGGATTGTAGGGTTGCTGGACCGAAGCTTGACCCTATAAGGGTTGTCCTTAAGGACCATAAGGTTGTACCTGTGAGGGTTGTCCTTATAGACTAGAGGGTCGTCTTTGTATGACCGGACCTCGATGAGGAACAATCTAATAAGGATCAGTTGAAGGCAGATAAACAACCTGATTTGGATCAATAGGAGGCAAATAGACGGGGTTACCGTAGACATGATAGTGAAGCAGAGGATTGACAGGAGCTTGGGGCTGCTGAGAACCCTAAGAGTTCTTCTGCTGAGCAGCCAACATATACTCTTTAAAATTAAGTTTGCCAGGAATAGCAGAGGAAGTCGTAGCAACACTAGAAGTAGGCATGGCCTTCGCAGTTTGGGGTTGTGATTTACCTGGGCCGGGACTGACAGGCCACGTGGGATTAAGAAAGATAGATTTGCGAGTGTGAAAAATATCTTGACAACTGATGCATAACAACTGGTGTAGATGAGGCCATGCGAACGGTAGGTTGGACCGAGATAGATGTAACAATGACCAACAAACTAGGTGTCGAAGTTGACAGTCCTAATGAAGGAAGGATTGAACTCCTAGGAGGAGTCAATGTACTGGATTGTGCTATGGATGCAACACCAAAAATAATCTGACTCAAAGTCCAATAACCGAGTGGAAGTGACACCGATGGAGGAGAAGATTGATTAGAAGCACGTAGGAGATATTTTTGGAAAAGCTGATATTACCCTGTGGAAACAGGCATTTCTTCACTGCTGATAGGGCTCAAATAATCCATGTCTGAAGAAGCTATAAGATCTTTGAAAAGATGACAAGGACTAGGAGGTATAGCAGCAATTATGAAAGGTGATCCCAAAGTAAGAGGAGGAAATTCTTCCTCACTTCCAAAACCATACCAAGCACCCCAAGGAGGCCAAATAAATTCAAATGACTCTTTATGAGGAGATCGGGTAGCAAGAGGTTGAACACTTGGGATAATGGGATGTGAAAGTTTCACAGACCTAGTGGGCTGAGGGGTTTCGAAAGAAACATCAAGAAAAGAACTATTACTAGGAGGCAGTGAAGAAGATGATGAAACTGGTGGTTCTGCCACTATGACAATATTTCAACATAGGAAGGAAAATGAGATAACCAATTTAGGGCTTCAAGATCAAAGTCTAAGGAAGTACAAAAACAAGCCAAGTAAAAAAATTTTAACGGGCATGTGATCGTGGGTAGTTAATTTTATGACACTGGAACAAAAGTTTGTTGTTTCATGATTTAAGAGTCGAGAAACAGACAAAAGATGACTCTAGTCACTTTCAAGTTTAAATGAGCATGAAAGGAAAAGTGCTCGATGATATCTTCTCTTTTTAAGGAGTCACGAAAATATTGAAATGACTACTCAGGTAACCTAAGCAAGAGGGTGTATCAAGTTTCCGTGAACTGCCATAGACACCTTGGTGCTCAAATGAAAGAGAAATGACCAAGGACTTAACGTATGTGTAGGTAGTCTCCCTAAATGCTGTGTTCGATGTATCACAGTTATAGGGCGTCAGACTTGGCTTCCTATGGATAAACGATTTGAACCTATGAGCGTCTCCCTTTATATACGCGATGGTAGGGGGAGCACAAGTCCGTACTAGTGTCGTCTAAAGCTATATGGCGAATGAAAGCCACTAGGTTTAATGACGCCAGAACATGTCACTAGCCTAGACCTCTTAAAATGTTTGTGTTAGGTTCCAATGCTTCCTTAGGTTAATTGAATAAATTTTACAGTTGATCTTGAATTAATGTTTCAGTTTCAAGGCCATACCGAATTTGATCTCAGATCTCTTAAATGCAAGCTACATGCAATAGAACACCATTTTCCATTCGATGAATGATAACTAAGAGAAGGATAGAGATCTTTCAAAAAGCAACAAACAATGAAAACACACAAATAAGTCCCCTAATGCATCTAATACAATAAAAATGAAAAATGAAAACTCTTTCCTGGATGCAAGCGCTAGTTATGCAAAATAACTTCTCATTTTCAATGGAAACGAAAGGATGCAAATTTTTTTTTTGAATGAATAAAGCACACAATGCAGTAATTACATTAAAAATCAAATCACACACTAGTTTAGAACACTATGAATGTAGAGATCTCAAAACGAACAATTCGAAAGCAATACAGACATAAAAACATACTCAAACCAATGATGCACTCTTTCAATAAAAAGGAAAGATTTCAAAATGACCCAAACGAGAAATGTGATCTATGCTCGAAGTAATGAGATGGAGAGTCAAACAGAAACCGAAGAGATCATTCAACAAACCAAAAAACTCAAAGGATCAAGAAAAACTCAAGCAACCAATCAGGGAATCGAATTGACAAGAAACAAAAAAACTCAAACTTCATTGAGAAGGCTTAGTGAGCGAAAGACACCTATAAACCCTAGGAATATGAACTGCACTGATGAGAGAATAGAAAAAAAGCTGAGAATAGAAAGCCTACAACAGTAAAAAAAACTCCAAAAAGACCAATTGAAAACTAAGAAACAATCCAGAGTCAAGCATAACTGACCAAAAAATAAACTAAAGGGTCAAACCAAATCCTACAGGATTTGGCGTGACTGTGAGGCGGTAATCCGCGCCAAATAGGGGTTGGCGCTACTGCAACAAAATAAACCAGCGTCAATTGGTGCGAATATTCAAATAAAAATCGTGCCAAGCCAGATAACTATGCAAGGGAAGAACCAGTGAGAAAAGGTCAATGTTGGGACATTGGAGCTGAACAAGAGGACTCAAGACAATCAAACAAACCAAAAATGACAGACAAGAAAGCAAACGACCGAAGTTGACTTGAGAAGGAAAATTCCTAATGAGCAATGAAACGACAAACTTACACTGAATCCCCAATGGAGTCGCCAATTTTTTGGGAAGGTAAATCCTCTCTGTGGACAAAGACGATCCCTCTAGCCCTATAGTGGGTCTAGGAACAAAGGGACAAGCTAAAGTGTAGGTTCCTAATTAATGAATGAAAAGGATGGGGTAGATCGACCTACCTGGAGTCCAACGTTGTCATCGTTGTAGTGGTGGTGGCCTCTTGATCTCTGTCTTGGCGGGTCACAATCCTTCTGCAACAGTGCTCGAATACCTCCATGAAGATCAACAAACAAGAGCAACATAAAAAAAAAATATTTCATTCATAATAAACTAGCCAGTGAAGGAGGGTTAAGCATATTGCATAAAAAAAAACAAATTAACACAATATGGGAACCAGATAATAGTCATGTATATATATAAATAGAAGAAAGAGTTACAACCGGAGCCTTGACGTCGTAGCCTCCTTTAGCGGGGTTCATTCGAAGCACATCTCAAAAGATTTTCGAGCGATTCAGACGGGGTGAGGACATAAGCCTAAGATATCTCGATAAAGGTCTATTTCTGTTTCTATCTTTCTAGCGAAATGTTCAGGAATTCTCTTCAGCCTTTTAGCTATAATATGTTCAGCTAGCTCATTAATGGAAGATGGCTTTATTTATAGAGGGAGAGGAGGAGGTTAGGATCCCTACAATGGTGGAAGGGAGGCTTTATCCCTTGGGAGGTTTCCCCAAAAGGTGGAAACAAGAGGCCAAAGGAGGGAGGCCGTGGTTATTCAGTCGAACCACTACATATGAATCACCCACAAAGTTGTTAAGATAGAAACTTTGTCTCTATATTTAAAAAAATTTCATAAAATTTTTGGCATGGGTAGCTCATTGGGACAGAGCACCAATAGGCACGTGGCCTAGTGTTAATCTTCCTCATTGGTGTGAGGTCATAACGATCTACTAGCACCAAGGAAAAAACATGTGTTTCTGATGGTCTGCTCAGCAACTTGTCAATAGAGGGAATGTTGTCCTCATGGTAAGGGATGCAATGATGGTCTTTGCATGGCATGACACTTTGTTTTAGTCACATAAATGACCCTCCAATGTGCAGGATGTGGATTTCAGGGGCAATGACAAAATTCTCTGTAACAGATGTTACAGTACAACTTGAAAGCAAAGTTTGGCTTGTCGAATACATGTTTCTCAAAAATTTTGAGGTAAGTCACCATAAAGTCCTCCCTTATATTTTGAGAAATATAATCACACAACGAACATTACCAATGGTAAATTTTATGAATGTTAATAATTATATCAGCATTAATGTAAATTTAATATTGTCCATGATCACCAACTATAGGTTATTCAAAGATAAGGTTCTTACGAGTGATAATGACTTGCCCGGAAGGTGCGAAGAGGTAAATAAATTGCTGAAAATGTTGGGTATTGAGTACATATCATATCATGCATGTCCAAATGATTGTATTCTATATAAAGGAGACTATGCAGACAAAGAGAGATGTCTGAAATGTGGGCATGACAAGTATGATAAATAAAAATAGAAGGGTAAATCACGTGGTCCTCCTTTTAATATATTGAGGCACATGTCTATAATGCCAAGGATTCAAAGGCTATTTCGTTGCAAATAATTACCCATGTTGCAGGGATGGCATGCCTCACACATAAGTGAGTTGGGGGTTATGTGAATCCCCACAGATTCAATAGCCATGAAGCATATAGAGGATACATGGCATGAAAAATTCGAGGATGAAGTATGAAGTCTATGACTCAGCATAGCCATGGATGGCGTCAATCCATATCACTCCAGAACACCAAATATTATGTTTGGCATGTAGTAGTGACCAATAACAATATCCCCCCATGGTTTTCCATGAAGATTGAACATCTTATGTTGGCTCTCATAGTCCCTGGTAGAAGACAAGTGAATAATATGGATGTCTACTTACAACCACTAATGGATGAATTGAAGGAAATATGGGATGGGATAAATGTATACGATGTATCAGGACCTATCGCAGCTAAGAGGAGTTTTACGTTGTGTGGAATATGTGCTTACGTGACACATGATTATCTAGGCTTAGGAGTTTTCTTTGGTAAATTACATGTTTATTGATTTTTTTATATATGTAACAATATTCTTCCGCATATTAGCTCTTTAATTTGTTGTAATTGTTCTGATATTTATGATATTCTTTAACATTCCATGCATATATATTATATACAATAATCCCGCAGGTCTTGTAACAAAAGGGTATTTTGGATGTAAATGTTGTGGACCTTTTGTGAAAGCTAGATGGTCTAACGACCTATGAAATCCAGTGTATGACTACTCCATGGTATTCCTCCTCGAAGAACACCCTTATAGAAGAGCCACATCCGCTTTCAATGGTAAATGAGAGAGAACCCAAAGGCCTCCAATAACGACATCAGTTGAATGGCTTAGAGCATATGAGAGATAGAAGGAGAAGGAGTTCATAGAAATGTTTGATTCAAATGGGGAGCCTATGTTTGATGATCTAGAATTCTTCGACACCTATGTTGAGGAATTTCCCAATGGGATGAAAAGGAAATATATCTTTTATAACCTCCCATATTGGGAGCATATTAATATTACCCACCTCTTAGATCCCATGCATATATTTAAAATTGTTTCATCTTCTTTATGGAGGCACATATCATCAAAACAAAGTGACACATTAGCTTTTAGGAAATATCTTATTACTTAAAAAACTAAAAAGAAACACTGGCCAAGAGGATTCGAAAGTACAGTATCAAAGGTAGGCGTTGATCCCTCTAATTCATGGTATTTCAAAGAAGGTGATGTCCCATGGATTTAAAAAAAAAGATGATATTTCTTTGGAAAAGGAAGCTATAATGGGTGTGAGGGTGCCATCTTCATACGGGTCTTCACTATGGCGCTGCTTCATCGTGGATGACCATTTGTCGGGGTTGAAACCACATGACCATTTGAATCCTCTAAGAGTACGTATAATGTCAAAAGCATGATTTTATTATTTTTATATTAATAAATTTATCCCATGCAGGGATCAGAAAACATAAATAATTTTATATATTATTCCATGTGTTTATAACTTTTGCAGTGTCATTACCCTAGGACGTGCCATATCTAAATTATATGCATTTGTATGTTGGATCACGTCAAAGGAGATTCATGTGGGTAGAATGCCACGGTGGCATAAAGAGATAGTTGAGATTGTTTGTATGTTTAAGAAGGAATGGCCGACAAGTTTCATGGACTTTCAGGTTCATCTTTTAATCCACCTAGCAGATGAGGTTGAATTAATTGGGGTGGTTTCTTGTCGTTGGATGTTCTTATAGAGGTACATGAAGAAATTGAAAGGTTTTGTTTGAAAAAGGGAAAAACCCAATGGGTATATGTCGTAGGGGTACATATTGTTATTTATATTATGCCGGTGAGTACATGAAGTAGATTGAAAACAGACTAGGTGCAGTAATTTGGGACGATGAAAGGGATGAAGACAAAAGAGAAGGGGAGCTGCTCCAAATTAATGAAAAAAGGTCCTTGATAAAGAGTAAGCGACTTATAATTTTTCAAATTTACACAAAGTAAATATTCGTGTTGAACTTCGATATAATGTATATTTTTATCTCATATGTACTTTATGTTAGTTTGATTTCATCAGCGAATGCAGAAATTGAAGAAATCAATAAATTCGTTGTTTACAATTCCGAAGTGAGACAACTGTGGGTCGCATTGTACGTAGAGAATAGGATGAAATGGTATAGTGACAGGAATGAATTCAAATGGTTTAATGGTATAAGTGTTCCTTATCTCGATTATTTAAAAGAAAATGGGCCAAAAATATGCCCCAATAGTTGGGTTGTTGACCAAGTTAGAGAGAAATACGGTGCAACCAGTCATTATCCGTGTGCTGAAGAGGATGCACTAAACGTAGGGATTCGGTGCACCCACTTGGTAATAATATATTTATGTACATTTTAAACTTGATAATGCACCCTTGAAATTTAATTGCATCTATATTTAATATTTGATTTTAACCGTTGGGTTATTCTAAGACACATGACATTATGATTTTTTAACTTTTTTATAGGTGCATTTGTTCCCATATATGTGGGCACATGGACACCATTTTTTCACAAAAAATTCCAATGATGGACACATGATACAATACTGTGGAGTGGAAGTCGAGTTCAATCAATCTAGTCGATCTAGCCACCATGATCAAAACCTAGTATGAGGGACATTAGGCTACGTCAGAAGGATACAAGAGATCATTGAAGTGGATTTCTCTTATTCCCAATGTGTTATTTTTAGGACAAGTGGTGGGACACCTTTTATCAGAATAATGTAAAGGAAGATCATGATAGTAGGCTGCTATGTATCAACTCTAGAAAGATGTGGGATGAAGCTAAGGAGTCCTATGTTTTTCCCAAACACTGCAACCAAGTGTTTTTTACCCAGATGTGTTGGATAGGGATTTGTGGTTCGTATTGAGATATGACCCTAGATCAAAACATATTTTTGAGAACAATAGTGTTATCATGGCAAGTGAGCTGGAAGATAATGAGGGTGATCATGAGAACCGAGAGTGATATGGTACATTTGTTATTTCATCATTTATACTTTTTAAGATGGGTTTCTATAAATAAGAGGACTTAATTACCTTATAACTAAGACTCTTTTTTTCGAAACATTATAATATGTATTTTGAATTAATTGGTAATTTGCATTGTGTCAATGTTAAAAATCATTTCACTTAGTAATTTTCAATTATGTTGATCTCGAAAACAATGGCGTACTGTATAGAGTTATTTTTTTATGGTATGTAAGATCATAATAAAATAATGATAATTCAAAAGTACATGATTTTATTTGCATTATTTTCTAAATTTTATTATATTACAAAAAATGATATTATTCTAGAATTATTATTTTGGAATGATTTATATTCATACAAATTTACAATTTTACAATTATGGTAATTTAACAATATTTATGGTATACATTTCACTTACAATAGTAATGGTTCAAAATTTACAATTAATTTACAATTTTACAAATTTACAAATTTAAAATTTTTAATAAAATTGAATGATGACAATACATACAATTAAAATTACAATTTTACAATTTCACAAGACAATTGCGATTAAAATTTTAGAATTTTACATACCATTACAATTACAACTTTAAAATTTCACATACAATTACAATTAAAACTACAATTACAACAATTACAATTACAATTTTACAATTTTACAATTTTACATACAATTACAATTACAATTACAATTTTACAATTTTACATATATACAATTATAATTAAAATGACAATTACAATCATTTGACAATAATTTAAATATTAGAATTACGATTAAAATTTTATGAATTACAATTACAATTACAATTAAAATTAAAATTACAAATACAAATACAATTTTACAATTTTACATACAATTAAAATTAAAATTAAAATTACAATCACGACATAATATTTAATAAATATCATGATTTAATATTAAAAGTAAACATCCAGATCATGATAACCATCGTACAAACATCATATTCAACTAAAAAACACATTCAAATTCGCTAACATAATTTAATCATCGTGATCATGATCATCTAAAAAAACATAAGCATTGTATAACATCATCACAACACAAACATCAAATATACATCACATGCCAAATAACTGCTATCACATACACATCTAGTTGCAAGTTGCACATTAAATGAACATATCTAACATGACCTAACAATATACACATCATGATGATCACCAACATGTAAATTAAGTAAAACTGCAACATGAACATAATTGCTATAATGTCAAAAATATACAACTGCAATATAAATGACAAATATCAACTGGTGGTACATTAATAGTCAAGGCATGCTCAGTCAATGGTGAAACCTTGACAAGCTCATATAGATGTCGATCATCTCGTGCCGGTTGATCTGGAGGTGCCTTATGCTAGTCAAGATCAACTGGCTGCTCATGATTTCTTGAGGTGGATGGTCCAACATATTCATGATCATGACTACTGGATGATGCAGGCTGCTCATGATGACTTGACGTGGATGCTCCAGCCTGCTCATGATCATGACTGCTGGATGTTGCAGGTTGCTCATGATGACTTGACATGGATGGTCCAGCCTACTCATGATCATGAATGCTAGATGCTGCAGGCTTCTCATCTTCGACACGATGTGAACAATGATCACTCCCTCGATTGTGATCATCAGATGATGCACTGCTGCTTGACTATCAACGTGCTACATCTCCACCATGCCTATGTATAATGACCCTCCTCAACCATGCGACTAAGCTGTTAGCTCCAATGACATGCTGCATCATGGTCAACATATCACGTCGTATGCCTCTCCATATTGTTGTCAGCATATCATCAGCATCTATTTCTCTTATAGTGGCCAACATAACTCCCTTCTGCACTAACATTCGACAGATTTGGTCACTGAAATCCATCCTAGATCTAGTGTCAGGCCTACGCCTCAGACACGCTAGTACCTGCGCATCATCATGAGGACCAAGTCTATCACTGACCTGATCCTCTACATATGGCATCTCCTAATCGTCAGCAGGATCTACACCTGGATCATTTAGTGGTAGTGGCATGTCATTGCCATCAAATGACCCAATATTTAAAAAATATATATAAGTACACAAAAATAATTAGAAAATTTCATTAAACAATTTAATAAAAACAAGTTAAATAACGTGTTAGAATAAATTTAAAGAAAACACTAATATTACCTCTCGCATCCTGCAGCTCATCAACTATGAAGAGGATTTTGGCACACCCTCTCCAATCCTTACCATCATATAGAAATGGGACCATAACGAAGGAATGCTCATCAACAATGGATATCAACTCCAGTGCATCATGAGATATCCTCGTGGAAAAGTCAAACTTGCCCCTCTTGGGCATCATCTGTCCCCACATCTGCTTCTGTACGTGCAGCATCGGCCTACGAGGCTTCCGAAAAAAACTATGCCTCATCTCTGGAAACCTCTCAAAAAATAAGCAAAATATCTCTGAAGCAAAAGGGAAGTTCACCCTCCCTTGTTCCTGAGCACAACATCTATCTCAAGCTGTACAAAGCTGCCGCAAAAAAATTGTTGACCACCTCACCAGTAGTAGCATCTATAATAAATAATGAACATAAAATAAAAGCGAGAAACTAATGTGTTTCTCGTCACTGGTATGGTGTGAAATGGTCAAAATAATTAGTGAGAGGAACTTCACCTCCTCTCCACCAAACGAAGAAATATGTAACTAACCACCGGAGACCTGAAAATCTGCAGGAGATAGTATATCAACACTAATGTATCTATGGGAGAACACCAACTAACTCCCTACTACATAGCCGATAAGGACCTTTGGGACCGAGGGAAAATATTTCCCTCTCCTCGATAGGCTAGTAATAAAATACATGTCCTCCTTAATGGGAGTGTACCACTAGTTAGGACCAAAATTGAATTTTCAAAATTGAATTTTCCCACTGTTTTCCAAAATTCAAAATCGAGATGGTTGGCAATGGACGGCAACAATACATGCAATGGGAGCACCCATGGCAGGGCACCTTACAGAAGGGAAATTCAGACCGGTGCTTGAGAGCTCTAGAGCAGTGAAGAAGTGAAAATGTAGATTTTTTGCCATAATTTTTTTTTATTTAACCCTGTTCCGATGTGCAGATTTTTTAGGAGCACCAGATGGTTTCTTCTAAGCACCCTGGGTTGTTTCAGTTGTGGCGCGGGTTCTTATGACACACCAGGGTTGAATTTTTGGAGCACACTGATTCGCTACAATAATTAGAAACGCCGAGAGGGTTTCTATGGAGAGAACCATCTTCCGGTGTGCCAATTTGTAGTATGCACCGATGTTTTTCTAGTTGAACGCATCGGTGCGGTGTAGGATGAGAAACACACCAGACAAAAAACATCTGCTAAAACCTCTACCAACCAAAATCCTCTAGAAACCTCCACTGCAAATAGATATCTAGGATAAAGGGGTTCCTCAAAAACATCCACTAGAGGGTCTTTTCCTTGTAGTGATGGGTGCTTCAAAAATCTTCTCTTTCAAAGTTTCAAAGGCTTTTTGGAAATTAAGATACCAACTAAATTAATAATATTTTGTAAGGAATTTGAAGAGTGCAGATGCAATTTTTGTAAAGTTTTCTATAAATATTCTATAGTATCTATAAAACCAAGAAAAACCCTAACATCTCGTTGAAAAATTGGAACTGATAATTAGAAATAAATTCTACCATAGATGAGTCCACCTTTATTCTATTTCTTGAAATATGGTGTCCTAGAACAATCGCCTTAGTAAACATCATAATTTTTTTTCATGACTTAGTGAGATATTTTCTTTCTTATATCTTATGAGAAATTTTTCCAAATTTTTAAGAGATTTTTCAAAATAATTTCCATAAACTGTAAAATCATCCATATATACTTCGACACAATCATGAATTATATTAGAGAAAATACCTAATACTTCTCTTTGGAATGTTTCTGGTGCATTACATAACCCAAAAGGAAGTACTCGGTAGGCATAACTTCCCCATGGACAGGTAAATGTGGTTTTATCTTGATCTTCAAGTGCTACCTGAATTTGGTTGTACCCACTAAAACCATCCAAGAATGAGAAATATTTCTTCCCTGGTGGTGTGTCTAAAACCTAATCTATGAAAGGAAGTGGAAAATGATCTTTCAAAGTGGCCTTATTCATTTCCCTATAATCAATGCATACTATCCATTTTCCATTATTTTTAGGAACAATTACTAAAGGTGAAACCCATTCACTATTTGATATTGGATAAATAAAATTTGCATTCAACAGTTTTTGTAGTTCCTCTTTAACAATTTCCCTCAAGTTTGGATTCATTCTTCTTCGATATTATTGGATTGGTCTGGCATTCTCTTCAATATATATGTGATGCATGCAAGTTTCAAGGTTAATTCCTTTCATATCAGTGTATTCCCATGTATATGCAGAAGAGCGATTTTGTAATGTTTATGTTATCACACATAAAGTTTCAATTTTTGATTGATAGGGTCATTAACCTAGGTTTCATTTCTCTCATAAAATTAGTTCATGAAATTGATGAAAACTCATGAACTGATCACTAGCCTAAGTTTAGAAAGTTCATTTATCATGCCCATCACAATTAAATCCATCAAAATCCACCTTATGTTCACATGCACTGGTTTAAAGTTTGATAGTGGCCACCTATCTGATTTTCCCAATTCTACAGAGAATATGAATGCAAACATGCATATTTTGCTACAGAGTCACTTGACCATTCCGTAGAAAATCTGCCAACTTTATAACTGAATTCACTACGAACTCATGCTTTTTGCAAATGATTCAGAGATTGATGAGATGTCACCTTATGAGAGGGTAGAGGTTAGGTTTTCATCACTTGTTTACTTGTTTTAAATCATTATTAAATGTATGTCATGCATGGTGATCACACCAGCTCATCATTTTGTCTCACTTCCACTTTTTCATTTTTCATAATTAAAACCTCATGCATTCGAGCTTAACATTTACCTTTATAATCCATGTGAGCTAATTCTACCACCAGTCCCCTGTGTGTCTATGATCTCATTGTTGTCAAAGGTAATTGATAATTTATGTCCATAGAAGCATCTTGTTGTCTCAAAGCAAATTTTACCAGTGTCAAAACAAAAATTGACCAAGGCTGGTATCTGAAGGCATGGATTCCCATAAAAAGCCTAACAAGGGTGGAAGCATAGTAAGGTATGATCCTATGGATATGAATATAATTATAGAATACCCCGGCCTTCACCAATGATGGCTACATGCATTTCTGCCAGAAGAAACAAAGGAATTTCTGTGTTTTTTGACTATTTGAGCAGTAAATTTAAAGAGAATTTTCTAGGCAAACAGAAAAGAATTCTAAGAATATGAGAGAGGTTATTTTCAAGAACATATGAAAGAAAATTAAACACTTTCAATTTTCTCACAGGTGTTACATATTGGGAGATTTGAAGACATCTTTGGGATCGATTTTCAGAGTTTGATTTTTTCCTACTTTAGACATGTCTTTAAAATGATGATTATGGACACCTCGAGATGTGTTTCAAAAAAAAAAAAAAGGTTTTTATTCAGAACAAATTGAGTTACAAAAAACTCCTCCTATTTTTCAACAACTATCAAGGATCTGGATATAAGATATCATTTCTAAGCCCTAATTTTTAGAAAAAACAACTCCATTTTATTTCTAGATGAACCTGTTAAAGATGAAAATGCTCCTTCTTGAGGATGCTAAGAAGTATTTTTTGATCCAAGTTTGCCTCATCATCTTCATCTTATCATATTTCACATCCATAGGAAAATTTTTGAAGAAAAAGGAAAAAAATTTAGTTTTATGCCAATTAGGTCATTTCGTAGTGAATCCGAGGCTTGAAGCCCATATTTCACTATGAAATCCATGTAGTGAATTTTGGTCAAAAATAACAGTTCTTTTCAAAATCAAAGATGGAGGAAATTTGTATTTAGCTCATTTTGTCTCAGAAACACATCCAAATCAGAGAGGAAGGCTAAAATTTGGAATATATAGGTGAAGTGGAGTTGCTACAAAATCATGCTACGAAATTTCCTGTTTTACTTTGTTTTTGCAGCGAGCAGCATTTGGTATTTTGATGGTGTGTATTGAAGGTTAGAAAGCTATGCGGAGGCTTTAAAGAATATCAGTGGAAAAATCCAACAAAAGTTTTCTCCTAGACAAAGTTGTCTTTTGCTCCAGCTCAGCATAAAGACAATGATCAAATATCATGATAATATTTTCCTTAAAAGTAGGGTGATTAGTTTCTAAATATAGTGGGGGTATATATGTCTTGGTTATGGTTAGTACCACTCGAGAGCTTGGATATCATTGATGTTATTATGCAGTTCTACAATTAGTGAATATAATAAATAAGAGATAGAGTCCTAATAGGCTTATAATTCTAAAGTCATTACGTATCTGTTTTATTTCCAGCTGTCTAGTTTATTGTTAAGTGAAGTGTCAAAGATGATGGTTCTCTGATCTAGATAGATGGGAAGATCCAATGTAAATGAAAAAAGCCTATTAATAGGCAGTAATTCGAAGAATACATAGTCGGAGAATTTTATTTGACACTACCACTTTGGAAAGTTTTTGATGATCAGTAATATACAATGACTAAGTTTTTCTTCTTCACCTGAGATTCTTTTGGTGTTTAAATGAGCTTTTTCCCTGTGTATCTTAATATTTTTCTTTCAATATCTTAATGTTTAATTACTCAAAATTCATGTTCTTCATGCTCTGAATTCCTTTGAACATTAAGCTATTGTATATTTCTATCTGTGCATTGTCCTATCATTGAAATATCTACATGCCTCAACTTCCACAAGGAGATCCATTGTCATTGAATTTCCTAACACTGACCCCATAAGCCAAATTGTAGTTAACCCTTTACATTTTTCACCTGCAAAAAACACATTCAAGATAATATAACATAGTTATCCATATGATTGAATCATAATTGATCAAATCATAGTTACTGTGAGAGAGCCCTCTCAAGCTAAAGAGGCTAATTTTCAGTCAAAAGTTGGTTTGAAAGAGTTAATCTAAGTTGTCTGGTGGAGCAGCCCATCTGTACCAACTTAGTGATAATAGTTTCTATTAATTTCCTCCTTTTAAATTCTTCCCAATTTTTGTTCACTTTTAAATTTTTTCCTGGAAAAATTTCTATTGAAGAATTTCCAAATTCTTTCATAGAATGTAAAGACATATGTCAGGATGATAAATATTCAATATTGCATTGTCTTGAAAAATTTTACTAGTCTGACAATATGAAGAGGATTCATTATTTTCTATTGAATTTAAGATTTGATCTTCTTCACTTACTTGTGACATAGTAAAAATAGGTTGCATACTATTATCATCATCCATCCATTCTTCACTTTCTACCTCTATCATTTTTTTTTTTTTGTAGGTGGATACAATGTGAATTTCTTTGTTGAGCTCCCATTAGAGATACACATATCACCAGATATACAACTGATAAAAGCATCGATTGTAGCTAACCAAGATCTTCCTAATATTAATGGATGTCCTCCTAAGTTATTATTGGGTGTTAATATCATAAAATCAACCAGATATTCCCAAGAATCTAAGGATACATAAATGTCCTCTAACACACCATCATGTTTAATTATATATTTATCTGCTAATTGTACCGATGTTGGTATATATTGGAGATTAGGAAGTTTTATTTGGTCCATAGTTTGTTTACTCATGATGTTTATAGCTTCTCCTATATCGATCAATGTGTTTTTGTATTTCAATTCCATTGATGTATGTTTTCACAATGGGACTTACTCAATCCAAATATTTTTGAATTGTTGTTTTTCCTATCATGATATCTACAATTTTTCCAACTAACTGAATTGTTTTAACTTCTTTTATTTTTATTCTTGGTATTTTAATACTTAACTCCCTAATTTTTTTTCAAAAAAAAGGAATTCCTTTGATAACTTGTAGCAAAGGAATTTTTATGTAGACATTCTTCAACTCATATAACATATCATAATCAAGTAGCATGATATTTTTTTCTACCCCTATATCAATCTTTAGTATTTCAGGGAAAGGTGGTTTTGAGACAAATATTGAAGGTTATTATATAATAGGAGTTGAGCTTATTGGAGTGTAATCGAAATGTGTAGGAATGTTTTGTGTTTGAAGGTATTATTTCTGATGGAGAGGGTTCTCTTCCTCAGAGTGATTATTTTTTTTTAGGATTTTCATTCTGATAAAGAGATGTCCCTTCCTTAGAAGGATCATCCTTTTCTTTTTTTTGAATAACAACATATGGTGACTTATTTTATAACAATCTACTAGATCTAAGTTGAACACTGTTAATATCTAATGGATTTATCATGTAAGGCTAGAATTTTTGCCCCTCCATATTGTAAACAAGTTTTGAATTTTTATTATCTGGGTTTGGAACTGGTTGAGCAGGAAATTGATTTGGTCATTGTGGAAATGGTAATGAGGGTTGTGGATTTTGAGTTTGAAACTCAGCTTGAGGTAGTTTACTAGACTGGGGAAAATTTTGTGGCAAAAATTTTGGATAAGGTTGTGGGTATTGGTGATATTTCAAATATATTCCATAAGGAATTTTCCATCCTTTTGCCCAAGGTTGAGATTGAGACCAATGCTACCATAGGATTGGTGCAGTCCAGTTATTTTGTGGATATTAAGTATACATTGGAGTGTTAAAACCTTGAGTTGGTGATCCCTGTCATGGTATTCTAGCAACAAAACAGAGAGGATCTACTGATTTGGAACCACTTCCTCTTGGTAAACAAATTTAAGACCTGGTGTTGAAAGAAATTTTTTTGTAGCATGATTTTCTACACATATGACACAATTTTATATACTCTTCAAGTCAAGAGGGCATTATCTCAAGGAATATTTTTTTCCTACACTTAGGATGGAAAATATATAAGGCATTACTTTCAACTCTTTACTTGTTTTGTAATTTTAAGGTGTTTATTTGTTCACTAAGACTCCCTAATATGTATGTTTTAAATTCATAAATAAAATTTCCTATTGTTGATTTTTGTAGCATCGAGAAGCGTTCCAAGTCTCAAACATTGCAGGGAGGCTTGGATAGTAGCATTCCAAAGAGCCTAGAAATAGTTTGTTGAAATTCCACTCGAATCATGACTTATTAAAATAATTAATTATTTTAAAGAAGACCATAAGTCTAAAATTAGGGAAATGAAATAATTAAAGGTTATTAATAAGTCAAAGTGAGAGTCTTCTAGAAAGCATGGATCAAGTCTAGTTTTAATCTTAGCCATTGATTAATCTTCTAATCTGGGTCATTGTTTCTCCAACCAGAAGATTATAAAATAAGGCTTAAGGGTCATTTGGAAAATAACTTGGGCATACACTTAGTACCCAAAGGAGATCGATTCTGAAGTGATAGAATTTGATTTCAGTGGTAGAGTTACAGGGCGAAGGGTTTGTAGAAGCAGAAGGCAGAGGGAGTCAGTAGTGATTGAAATCAGGGATAGAGGGAAGTAGTGGGCCACTAGAGATAGCTTGAGGCTGCAGCATAGAGAACCAATGCAATCCCTATGTATACTTATGCAATCCAATTTTGGGACTGTGCAGTGAAACACACAGATAGGCACAGGAGCCAGCAGGGGCTGATTAGGGTGTCATAGAATTGTACGAGGGAGTCAAAAATTTAGTCTCAGGTGTTTCAGATTTTATCTGCCATTATATTTCCCTGTAAATATCTCATTTTTAAACAATTAATAAAACCCTCATCTGCTGCACCGATTTTCCCTCATTAGGTTTTTCCGGGGACAATTGTCCAAAAATAATTGTGTACATGTGATTGATTTTGGTGCTTATGTCCTTTACTCTTTATTTATCTACATATGTATTTGTGAATGTTGTAGTAGTATTTATTTTGATATTTTCCAGAATATTTTTGAAAAATAACTTATTGAAATAATAATTAGGAGAAACAAATCTATCACTGCAACTGTACAGTTTTCAGATTGAAAATTTCACATGGTTTCAGAGCCAGATATGAGTAATAGGAAGGTATAATCGACTAGTGAATGAAATTCTATTGTTGCAGCAGCAGCGCAGAGAGGTTCGCACAGTTCTCTAGGAAAGGAAAGAAGCATGACAGAATAGATGGATCATGATGTCTCTGTTCTAGCATCCAAACTTGAGGAATAATTTTCTTGCGTATCAAGCACCACTTCCTCTAATGTCTAGTATATTGACAGTGGAGCCTATGCTCACATGAATGGAGTATAGGACTGCTTTTCTGAATACCAAGAAGAGCAGATGAATTTCAAAATAACCATGGGTAATAAAGAAAAATGCACTCCTATTGGGAAGGTAGCGTAGTTTTTCAGACCGAGGCTGGAAATAGAATCCAGGCCACTAATGTACTGAATGTGCCAGGTTTTTGGATTAACTTAATATTAATGTCTCAGATTCAAAACTGATTTTATGACTTATAATTTATTGACAATAGAGTCTATGCAAAACACCCCAGTTGGAAGAATAAGGCACAGATTGGGGTGAAAAGTAACAAACTTTACAATTTTCATCTTGAGTCTCCAATGGTACTAGTCGCCAGCATAAATGAAACATACCTGAATGAGCTATGGAACAGAAGAATTGGGCATTTTCATCATGGGACATTGAGAACTATCCATAAGACTATCATAGGTGTTCTAGAGCTCAACACTAAACGAGATGATGTCTGCAAGGGGTGCATATTGGGAAAATATGCCAAGGAAGTGTATCAAAGAAGAAAAAATAGGGCCAAGGGTGACTTAATACACTCAGACATCTGTGGACTGATGTCCACTAGAGATCTCAGTGGTGTCGAGTACTTCGCCACCTTCATTGATGACCATTCCAGGAAAACCTGGATCTACTTCTTAAAGACCAAGGATGAAGTATTCAATCGATTCAAAGAGTTTAAGGCTCTGGTAGAAAATATGACAGGGAAGTGGATCAAGGTATTACGATCATATAATGGTGGTGAATACATAGAAAAATAGTTCACTCGATTCTATGCAAGTGAAGGCATCAAAATAGAGTGGAAAACTCCATACAATTCGGAGTATAATGGTGCGGGAGAAAGGAAAAACAGGATTATTGTTGAGGAAAAAAGAGCTATGTTGTATGAAAAGACATGCCCAAATTCCTATGGGTTGAAGCATGTAATACAATTGTCTACACTCAGAACATGACTCCTCATACTCCACTGGGAAATATCACACCAGAAAGTGTCTTCATTGGAAGTATGACTGAAGTGAGTCACTTTAGGATCTTTGGCAGTACAACTTACTGTCATGTGCCCAGTGAGAAGAGGAAGAAGTTGGAGATGACTGGACAAAATGGTATCTGGTAGGATACAATGAGAATGAAAAGGAACATCACATATACATTCTTGAGAGTAGGAAAGTCGTGGTGCAAATGGATGTGAAGTTTCTGGAAGAGAAGGCCTTTAGAAGATCCTGTGAGTTTCCTTCTGCTACGCAATCTGAGGAAGAGCCTCTAGTACAGCCCCAATAACTAGCACCAAAAAATTCAATTTCCTCTCCAAGGCATAGGGGTCCAAGGGACATGTCTCCCAAGGACTTGCAAGAGGGAGAGTTGTTAAATACACCCACTACCAGTGGGAGAACAAGCAGGGAGCTTCAACATATTTTGAAGGATGCAGAAGACTTTGTCAGAATTCCCAAAAATGAGAAGAGACAACGTAAGAAACATGAGAGGTATCAAGCCTTGGTTTCTCAAGTTAGAGAACCTTCCAGTTTTGGGGAAGATGCTTAGCACCAGGTGTGGGTTGATGCAATGGTGGAAGAGTACAGGTCCATCATAACGAATTATGTTTAGGAATAAGTCCCCATAACTTAGGAGAGATTAGTTGTAGGATCCAGGTGGATCTACAAGATCAAGTATGCTGCAGATGGCAACATTGAGAAATTTAGAGCCATGTTTGTGGAAAATGGGTATTCTCAAAGGGAAGGAATTGACTATGAAGAAACCTTCTCCCCAGTAGCCAGGTACACCTCTATTAGATCCGTGATATCCCTTGCTACGTAGATGGGATGGGAAATTCACCAAATGGACTTTAAGACGACATTATTGAACGGGGTAATAGAGGAAGAGGTCTATATCGAACAACTGGAGGACTTTGAGAGACATGAGCAGAAGACTCATGTGTGAAGATTGAAGAAATCATTTTATGGACTGAAGTAAGCTCCTAGAGCATGGTATGGTCAAATTTACATCTACCTGCAGAATATGGGATTTGTCAAGAGTGACGCAGATCTCAACCTCTACTATATGAGAGTAGGGAGTGAGTCGTTGATACTGGTTTTGTATGTAGATGGTATATTCTCGATAGGTTCATCAAGGCTCATCACAAAATTTAAGAAGAATTTGGATGAAGAATTTGACATGAATGATATAAGATGAATGCACTATTTCCTGGGGTTGGAGGTTTGGCTACAGGATGGGGAGATCTTCCTTGGTCAAGGGAGATACACTACAAATATTTTGAAGAGAATTTAGATGGAGGATTGTAGACCCATGACAACTCCAATGATCACCAACTGGAAAAAAATTGACACGTCCGAAGATGATGAGGCTGATCCTACGATATATAGGCAGCTCATAGGGTCGTTGATATATTTGGTAAATACAAGACCATACATCTCTTATGCTGTAAATACCCTCAGTCAGTTCATGGTGGAACTAAAGAGGGCACATTTGGCAACAACCAAGCTTCTTCTTAGGTACCTTCAAGGAAAAGTTGATCTTGGATTGATGTACACCCATAGCAATGATGCGAGGTTGAGTGGTTTCACCGATGCAGATTGGGCTGGAAGTTCAGTAGATTGGAAGAGTACCAATGGGTATTGTTTTAGTCTAGGATTAGGAATTACTTCCTGGTGCAGTAGGAAATATAAGTCCGTAGCACTGGGTTCAGTAGAAGAAGAGTATATGGCAGCCAACACAACTTTGTGCAAGGCCATATGGCTTTGAAAACTGTTAGTGAACCTACTCACAAAAAAATGGAAGCGGCCAACATCTTATGCGATAATCAGAGTTGCATCAAGCTCTCTAAAAATATTGTGTTTCATGATAGGTAAAAACATATTTACATCAAGTTTCACTTCATCAGGGACTGTGTACAACGTGGAGCTACTCAGTTCCAGTACACTCCAACAAGAGAACAGGTGGCTGACATCCTCACAAAGGCTCTAGGGAAGACTAAGTTTGTCTACTTCAGAGAGAAAATGGGGATGATGAAGAATCCCTTCCAATATAAATAATTGATAGATTCAATATTCAAAGGGACCTGTGGTACAGATGCAGCAGTTACACTGGCAGTGTCAAAGGCATCAGTACAAAAGACAATAGCACATCAGACAAGGGGCAGTGTCTTGAGATCAACAACGTAGAGGGTGCTTCAGAAGCATAGCAACAAGAAAAGGGCATATTTTTGGAACACCTTCCTTGCTAAGATGAGGTTTAGATTTTTGTAGCATCCAAAAGTGTTCCAAGTCTCAAACATTGTAGGGAGGCTTGGACAACAGCATTCCAAAGAACCCAGAAATAGTTTATGGAAATTCCACTCGGATCATGAATTTTAAAATAATTAATTATTTTAATGAAGACCCTAAGGATAAACATAGGGAAATTAAATAATTAAAGGATATTAATAAGTCAGAGTGTGAATCTTCTGGAAAACATGGATAAATTGAAGTTTTAATCTTAGCCATTGATTAATATTCTAATCTGTGTTGTTGCTTCTCCAACAAAAAGATTATAAAATAAGGCTTGAGTTTCATTTAGAAAATAAGCTGGGCATACAATCAATACCTGAAGGAGATTGATTTTGAAGTAATAGAATTCGATTTCAGTGGGAGAGTTGCAGGGCAAAGGGTTTGCAGAAGCAGAAGGCAGAGGGAGTCAGTGGTGATTGAGATCATGGACAGAGGGCAGTAGTGGGCCAATGGAGGTAGCTTGAGGCTGCAGTGCAGAGAACCCACGCAGTCCCTACAAATACTTATGTAGTCCAGCACTGGGATTGTGTAGTGAAACACACAGTTAGGCACAGGAGCCAGCGGGTGCTGATTACGGTGTCAAAGAATTGTCTGAGGGAGCTGGAAATTCAGTCTCAGGTGTTTCATATTTTATCTGTCGTTATATTTCCTTGTAAAGATATAAATTGTTGAAGAATTAATAAAACCCTCATATGTCACACCGATATTCCCACATTGGGTTTTTCCAGGGACAATTTTCGAAACAAAATTGTGTAAATGTGATTGATTCTAGCGCTTATGTCCTTTACTGTTTGTTTCTCTGCATATGTATTTGTGAATGTTGCATCAATATTTATTTCGATATTTGCTTGAATATTTATGACAAATAACTTATTGAAATAATAAGTAGGAGATATAAATTTAACACTACAACTGCATTGTTTTCAGATTAACAATTTCACACCTATTTCAGCCCTACTTACTGTTCTAGCTACAATTTTTTTAATTATAGAGATAATAGGGTCTCTTGAACTCTTTCCAACTCCTGACTTACCTCTTCAAAGATGTATGGATAATTCAGAAATTTCTGGTAATGATAACTAAGAAATATCTCCTTTTCCCATCATGTTAAGGATATATATCCATTCATCTCTAATGGATTTTAATAGGAGATATTTCAAATTATATTCATCCAGATTTTCCATTTTATCCCTCTTAAGATTTTAACTTAATATTTCAATTATATCCTCAATATTTTCATCTTCTATTTGCATCATTTAAAAAAAATTATCCTTACTATTATGAGGCATGGAGTAATCCTTTTCTTTTGATAAGAATGAATTTTTCATTTCCTCCCATGTTCTAATATAGTTTTTGATTAAACCCATTAATCATTTTAATTTTGCATCCTTAAGAGTTGTTGGAAAAAAATTCAACTTTTAAGAATTGAGAAAATAGTCATTAGGTCTACATAAAAATTCAAAGTCAAAATAACATGTTTCAATATCCTCACTTCTTAATCCATGGAAGTTAGGAAGGATAGAGGGTGAAATATTTTTCATTGTTGTTTTTGTATCTTCATCATAGTTAGGAAACCCGAAAAGATCTTCTTATCCTTTGTCTCCTTCTCTTCCCCTTCCTCTTTCTCCACCTCTTCCTCTTCCTCTTCCTCTAGCTCCAATCCTAGGTCCACATCCTGTAATTCTCAAATGTTTATCATTTGCATTGTGTACTTCTCCTTATCCTTCCCCAACCATTGTAGAGTCTTCAGAACTAATGTAAGGTTCCAAAATTGGGCTTGTTTGTTCTCCTTCTAGTTCTTCTAGTTCCTCTATCAATGGTATATCAAAATAGATTTATTCTTCTTCTTGCTCACTAGGGACTTCTAATTCCTGGGCTAGAAGTTGTTCTCTAGTTGAAGTTAGGAATACTACTCCTTTTGTTGGGGATATAGGATCTTTTTCTTCCACACCTGCTTCAATTCACGAAGTTGGTGAATTTCTAGGTTGGATTTGAGAACCCAGTACCTCAGGAAGCCCATGTCTGCCTACAATGGATGGTATGCAAGTTTAGGTGGATGGTGTGGAACTACGAGGTTGTGATTGGTTGAGTGGTGTTGTTGGAATTAAAATTCTACCTCTATCCACAAATATTCCTCTAGAATCTCTTTCCCTATGCATATCAATTTTCTATTTTATTATGTGTTTTTCTTTTACAAAGAAAATGGCTCCTATTTACACTTCCCCGGAAATGACGCCAAACTTTTTAGTCAATTGAATGTTCTTAAATTTCTTACATGAATTATCAACTGGAGTTGGTAAAATTGTGAAGTGGAAGTGCACTATATATGATAGAATCCTCTTTTAATTCAGTTTATTGATGTGATAATTGAGTTTATAAAAATTTACTTCTACTGATACATTTTATTCCTATGTTCCTAATGAAATTGATGATTTCAAATCACAACTTAAGTTCCTAGAATAAATATACTTTTTACTCTACAAAATATAACTAAAGAAAAATTAATCAATCTGGTTATTAGTCTCTAAAAAGGAAAAATTACTTAGTCAACTATTCAAATAGACCTATGCATGAAGAAAAAATAAAATTATAGTAATGGAAACCATACATATTCTCATCTACTGGAAATTAAAACTTGTAAAGAAATTACTACTTCTTTTGAAAGTAAATCAGTCATAAACTTGTGAAGAAATCACTACTGCTTTGAAAAGAACTCACTCAGATGTTGAAATGAATTCACTCATGAGCTTGTAAAACTATTTTGAAATAAATCAGAACTACTTTTGAAATGAAACTATGAAGAAATATGTGCAAAAGAACTACTCATGCAATTTGAAAATTTGTAAGGGAAGATTAATGAATCTACATCAAATTAAGAAATGAAAGTAAC
Source organism: Pinus albicaulis (assembly GCA_034641835.2). Classification (NCBI taxonomy): domain Eukaryota; kingdom Viridiplantae; phylum Streptophyta; class Pinopsida; order Pinales; family Pinaceae; genus Pinus; species Pinus albicaulis. Next base: position 446,339,167 of record CM076574.1, on the reverse strand, counting down.
TACATCAAATTATAAAATGGAATTCTCAAAACATCTACAAAAAATGACATAATAAAAATATGCTAAAATAACTATACTAAAAACATAAAATGCAGAACCTTCACTATTTGCAGGGGCCCTCCACAAAAAGGTGATCTTCAAAACTTCACAAGAACATTCAGTTATGCATCAAATATTCAGGGTATTTCTTCATTTAAAAAGTATGAAAACAGAGTTTTAAAAATATCACTATCGCATCAAAAAATTTACATTTGTTCAGGTTTTTTTTGCATGGTATTTATAAAATACTGTGCATAATTATTCAAGGCTTTCATGCCTACTTAGGCTAAACAAATCCTAATTCAAACTTCTAACAAATAATAAAATATCTCTTCTTCGCAATTTTCTATTTGGAAAAGAAAATCATGAAGCGTGATTATCTTGGACTCTCTCTGTCTTTATCAACAATGTGTTGACCTGCTCCTTTGACCACACAACTTAGCAATTTCCTTTGTGATATAGCTCATATGGATGGGAGGAAACCTTGAGGAGATCAATCGCCACCTGTCCATGTACTTCTTTGCTCAGTTGGCACCTCATATTTTGGCAAACCATGGAGTTGGTTACAGAAATGTAGATCAACAACAAAATCATGTCAAATCCATAGCTAATACAAATTTTAACTTAATAATAAGGAACATTATTGAATATGAAATATAAGACAATTAAATACCTTACGATGTCAAAAACATGTATTTTGATTCTTATTTGAGATGATTATGATGGTAAAAAAGAGGAAAGATAGGTAAAAGAGAGTGTAAAAATGAAGCAACCATGAGGCTCTATAGTTACAGAGAGAAATGAATAATCCAGATAACTCTGGACAAAACAATGACCAAGAGGAAAAATAAGAGAACACACCCCAAACCCTTTGAAATATGACTAGAGTGCAATTAAATTGTCCCCTAGACTCCAAAATTGGAACCAAAGAACAATAAGTGTTGAACAAACCCGAAAAACTACAGGGAAACACGCCTGAAAACCCCACAACTGATACCAAACATGGGAAAAGGGAATTTTCACTATGAGGTTAAAATCCCACTCTAGGGTAAGATAGACCATAAATGCAACACCTATTATCTCTAATGGGATGAAATGAAAAGAGTTACCCGTGATGTTCCAATTTCCCAACACAGAATGATGCCAAAAACGAGATATTTCAGAGGCATGAAACACCAAAAGCCTAAATTGCACTACTATACTGAAAGGTAAATTGTTGTCACTAAAACCATACAGAGAAATTTAATGGAAATCATGCCCCACAAAGCTGTGAAAATACTTCCTTAGGATGTCGAGGTGGGGAGAAAAACCACCAAATTGAAGATCAACCCACTCGTTGTATTGTGAAGAAACAAAATGAAGAACATTGACCCAAGTTATTGCTCCAAAATTCAAGGAAATGACCTGAATAGATGTCGTGTTTACACCAAAACATAAACGAATTTCAAATTTACCAAATGAAGGAGCCAACCATCCATGAAATCCAGTGTTTATCTCAATAGAGAAAAATAAGCAAAGAGGTGAGGATGCCTCCTTCCCACCATGCTCAATAATGTCGTGCGTTTGCCACCCTTCAACTAATCCCATGGATTTATAATGAGAGGATGTGAGTTGATGACCCCAATCAAGATAATGGTTTTCATGACACACTAGGATCAGGAAGGGAAAAGTGTTAATCGTGGCATGAATTTTGAAAAAACATTCCTCTCTTGGCTCATACACCCATCAATGAACACAAAGAAATCAATGTCGAATTCACCAATGGAAGGAGCCAATATGCCTAGACATACATGGCTCATTACAGTGGAGAAAACATAAGCTATGGTGTGAGGGATAATATCGTATCTCCACCATCCTCAAACTACCCCCATGCCCTTATAATTAGCGGACGTGAGTCGGTAACCCCAATAAAGAGAACGGTTTACATGACACACCAACATAAGAAAGGGACAAATGTCAAGTGTGGCACACATTTTGAAATATACATTTTTCTCTTTGATCACACCCCATTGGGGAATTACTATATCTAGATATTGACATAAACATTGAATATATATATATATATATATATATATATATATATATATATATAAAGTCATCTAATTTAATTATTATATTTAAATATTAGTGTGAATATTGAAAAAAAATATTTAAAAATAATTAATTAAGTATGAGGGGTTTCCACAGTGAATTATATTAGATATCATTTTTTGGATTCAACTGCATTAAGTAAGTCATTCATCTATGACCATTTCCATTAGAGGTAGTCGTAACTGACTAATTTCTCATCATTTTTTAACAGTCCACTTAACACTCATTGCATCGGGTGATGCTCACAGGGGTGAATAAGTGGGATTGAAACTAGTGAAATTATCACATACCATCAATCATCACTTTTGGGGCTTGCACCCAGTAACCAGGAATTCCTGGGAGGTCACCCATCCCAGAAGTGATGATTGATGCTATGTGATTAATTTCACTTATTTCAATCCCACTTTTGCAACCCTGTGAGCATCACTCGATGCAATGAGTGTTAAGTGGACTATTCAAAAATCATGAGAAATTAGTCAGTTACGACTTCCTATCAGGGAAATGGTCATAGATGAATGACTTACTTAACATATTTGAATCCAAAAAATGATATATAATATAATGCACTACGGAAACCCCTCATACTTAAAATAAAATTTGCAAAGAGATCTGTACTTGAATGGTTAATGAGGCACAATACTTGATAAGGTTTTGCAAATAGGGTAGCAAGCTAAGTGGGCTTGATTGTGGGGAAAACTCCATAGTTAAGCACTTGGGCCAGAGGAGTTCTGGGATAGGTGACCTCCCGGGAAGTCCTAGTTACTAGGTGTAAGCCCCGAAAGTGATTATTGACGCTATGTGATTAATTTCACTTGTTTCAATCCCACTTCTTCACCCGCATCAGCATCACCCGATGCAATGAGTGTTAAGTGGAATATTAAAAAATCATGAGAAATTAGTTATTTACAACTACCTCTCATGGAAATGGTCATAAATGAATGACTTACTTAACACAGTTGAATCCCAAAAATGATATCTAATATAATGCACTGTGGAAACCCCTCATACTTAAAATAAAAAGAGTAAATCGATCTCTACTCAAATGGTTCATGAGGCAGAATACTTGCTAAGGTTTTTCAAATCGGGTAGCAAGATAAGTGGGCTTGATTGTGGGGAAAAATCCACACTTAAGCGTGCTTGAGCCATAGGAATTTTGGGATGGGTGACCTCCTTGGAAGTCTTGGTTACCAGGTGGAAGCCTCGGAAGTGACTATTGATGCTATGTGATTAATTTCACTAGTTTCAATCCCACTTCTTCACCCCTGTGAGCATCACCTGATGCAATGAGTGTTAAGTGGAATATTAAAAAATCATGATAAATTAGTCAGTTACGACTACCTCTCATGGAAATGGTCATATATTAATGACTTACTTAACACAGTTGAATCCCAAAAATAATATCTAATATAATGCATTGCGGAAACCCCTCGTGCTTAAAATAAAAAGAGTAAAGGGAGCTCTACTTGAATGGTTCATGAGGCACAACACTTGCTAAGGTTTTGCAAGTGGGGTAGAAATATAAGTGGGCTTGATTGTGGGGAAAACTCCACAGTTAAGCACACTTGAGCCAGAGGAGTTCTAGGATGGGTGACCTCCCAAGAAGTCTTGGTTATCGGGTGCAAGACCTGGAAGTGATGATTGATGCTATGTGATTAATTTCACTAGTTTCAATCTCGCTTCTTCACCCCTGTCAGCATCACCTGATACAATGAGTGTTAAGTGGACTACTAAAAAATCATGAGAAATTAGTTAGTTACGACCAGCTCTCATGGAAATGGTCATAGATGAATGACTTACTTAACACAGTTGAATTCCAAAAATAATATCTAATATAATGCACTGTGGAAACCCCTCATGCTTAAAATAAAAAGAGTAAAGGGATCTCTATATGAATGGTTCACGAGGCACAATACTTGCTAAGGTTTTACAAATGGGGTAGGAAGCTAAGTGGACTTGATTGTGGGGAAAAAGCCATAATTAAGCATGCTTGATCCAATGGATTTCTGGGATGGGTGACCTCCCGAGAAATCCCGGTTACTCGGTGCAAGCCCCAGAAGTGATGATTGATACCATGTGATTAATTTCACTAGTTTCAATCCCACTTATTCACCCATGTGAGCATTAACCGATGTAATGAGTGTTAAGTGGACTATTCAAAAATCATGAGAAATTAGTCATTTACAACTACCTCTCATGGAAATGTTCATAGATGAATGACTTACTTAACAGAGTTGAATCCCAAAAATGATATCTAATATAATGCATTGTCGAAACCCCTCATACTTAAAATAAAAAGAGTAAAGGGATCTCTACTTGAATGGTTCATGAGGCACAATACTTGATAAGTTTTTGCAAATGGGGTAGCAAGCTAAGTGGGCTTGATTGTGGGGAAAACTCCATAATTAAGCGCGCTTGAGCCAGAGGAGTTCTAGGATGGGTGACCTCCTTGGAAGTCTTGGTTACCAGGTGCAAGCCCCAGAAGTGACTATTGATGTTATGTGATTAATTTCACTAGTTTCAATTCCACTTCTTCACCCCTGTGAGCATCACCCGATGCAATGAGTGTTAAGTTGGCTATTAAAAAATCATGAGAAATTAGTGAGTTATGACTACCTCTCATGGAAATGGTCATAGATTAATGACTTACTTAACAAAGTTGAATCCCAAAAATAATATCTAATATAATGCACTGCGGAAAACCCTCATGCTTAAAATAAAAAGAGTAAATGGATCTCTACTTGAATGGTTCATGAGGCGCAATACTTGCTAATGTTTTGCAAATGGGGTAGAAATTTAAGTGGGCTTGATTGCGAGGAAAACTCCACAGTTAAGCGCACTTGAGCCAGAGGAGTTTTGGGATGGGTGACCTCTCAGGAAGTCTTGGTGACCGAGTGCAAGACCTAGAAGTGATGATTGACACGATGTGATTAATTTCAGTAGTTTCAATCCCACTTATTCACCCCTGTGAGCATCATCCGATGCAATGAGTGTTAAGTGGACTAATAAAAAATCATGAGAAATTAGTCAGTTACGACTACCTCTCATGGAAATGGTGATAGATGAATGACTTACTTAACACAGTTGAATCCCAAAAATAATATCTAATATAATGCACTGTGGAAACCCCTCATGCTTAAAGTAAAAAGAGTAAAGAGATCTCTACATGAATGGTTCATGAGGCACAATACTTGCTAAGGTTTTACAAATGGGGTAGCAAGCTAAGTGGACTTGATTGTGGAGAAAACTCCATAATTAAGCGTGCTTGATCCATAGGAGTTCTGGGATGCGTGACCTCCCAGGAAGTCCTGGTTACCAGGTGCAAGCCCAGAAGTGATAATTGACACTATGTGATTAATTTGACTAGTTTCAATCCCACTTCTTCACCCGTGTGAGAATTAACCGATGTAATGAGTGTTAAGTGGACTATTCAAAAATCATGAGAAATTAGTCAGTTACAACTACCTCTCATGGAAATGGTCATAGATGAATGACTTACTTAACGACTTTGAATCCCAAAAATGAGATCTAATATAATGCATTGCCAAAACCAATAATACTTAAGATAAAGAGAGTAAATGGATCTCTACTTGAATGGTTCATGAGGCATAATACTTGCTAAGGTTTTGCAAATGGGGTAGCAAGCTAAGTGGGCTTGATTGTGGGAAAAAATCCACAGTTAAGGACATTTGAGCTAGAGGAGTTCTGTGATGGGTGACCTCCCGGGAAGTCTTGGTTACCAGGTGCAAGCCCCGGAAGTGATGATTGATTCTATGTGATTAATTTCACTTGTTTCAATCCCACTTCTTCACCCCTATGAGCAACACCCGATGCAATGAGTTTTAAGTGGACTATTCAAAATCATGAGAAATTATTCAGCTATGACTACCTCTCATGGAAATGGTCATAGATGAATGGCTTACTTAACGGAGTTGAATCCTAAAAATGATCTCTAAAATAATTAATTAAATCATAATTACTATACCCAATGGGTATATTGACTATGTATGCAAAATTTCAAAAATATTATGATAATTGAGAAGTTTTGACCACACCTGAAGTGGGTGAGATTCTGTTTAGTTATCAATTATCAATAATATATATCAAATTTTTAAATCATTATTAACCAATGTTAAATTTAAAATTTTTAATAATTGTATTTAAAATTGAATAACGTGTGATGAAATGGGCACTACATGGGCGACACACCAAATTATTATGGTCATATGCCAACCAAGTGGTATACAACTAAGATTGAGATGATGTTTTTTCATTTGAATTTGCATATGGGTCTATCGCCAACCAAACACATGATTCATCCAATCTAACAGCTTCAGGTGCAAATTTTTCCCGATATTATTAGAGTGTGTTATCACTCAACCACAACAGATAAAATGAAATAAAAAAATCGATTAGTACTTGTTAGGTGGTTGGCCACATTAGTAAAGACACAAGGAAGAAATCGATGATTTGAAAACGAGAAAAAAATAAATTTGTGTCCAAGCCGTTTGCAAAGGGAAATAAATTGCAAGCAAGTAGTATTCGAGAAGAAGTAAATGAAGTCGGCCACAACCCACGTTCTAATTATGTAATAAATGTATATTTATATAGTTCTTAGTTTGGAATATTTAGGCCGATAGGTTTTTATTTTTGAATCAATGCGCATCATTTTTTAGTCTACCATTTTCCTATAATTGTGACATCTTTCCAACTATAGTTACGCAAATATCTCATACATATTTCTTTTTAAATCAGTGCACCTCATTTTTTAGTCTACTATTTTCCTATAACCGTGACATCTGTCCAACTATAGCTGTGTAGATATCTCATATGACTGTGAAATAACAACTTGTCATGCTTACTGGAAGGATGTGTCTATTTTGTAGGTGGATGTAGTGACATGCTTGACGAAAGGTGGAGCGAATTTTTCAAACACATTGCAAGGGTTTTCGGAAGTGAAGCTTTACGATGCATAATCTCAACAGAAGGTCAAAAGATATTTCACCCCCACAAAATTATGTCTAAAAAGCCATCCTGGTAGGGATAAAATTAGTCATGAAGCACTCTGAATTGGTGTGATCAAACAACTGCAAGGGTTTTAGCTTTACACCGACTGATTTTCCCTTTAGTTGTTGTCCTTAACACAGTAAATACATAACTTGATGAAATTTTGTGCTTTTTGAATCTACCATGGTGCTTTGTAATGGAAATTAGAGAAGATAATTTTCATTATATCATAGCTTTAGATTTTTCAAGTAAATTTTCTGAATAGAAATTGATTGGGTAAAAACTAGAGATTCTCAAACATTTTTTTCACATTTTCATTATGCTAGATTTTGTTGAATTTGAATATTAATAGAAGCAAATATTTGATTATTGTAGAAAATTTGTTTGTTTGCACAATATTTACACAAAATTCCTGATCTTAAAATGGCTTATATTGACATATATGATAAGTTGTTTGACTTGATAAAGAATCACAGTTTATATGCTAATGTTATTTCTCTCTCTAATCCCTTCACGAATAAATAAGTTTCATGGTAATATTCTCGCTCTCTCTAATCCTTTCACGATTGAATAAGTTTCAGGGAACTTTGTGGGAGGTTGCTAACATTTTATAAATTAGCGTGTGGAAGGATTTGAAGAAGTGAGGAGAGGCTCTTGCGGAACATGTTTCCTGGAGACAACTATAGTGTGCAATCCCATGATTCTAGCCTCCTCCGATCCATTGAAATACTAGTTATGGGATTCTTTCCATCCAACAAAGAAAACTTACAATATCCTCGTCAGAGGCATATTCTTGCAGGGTGTTTCAATTATACATCTGTGAGCAATTCATTGCATGCAGAATTTGTTACTAGTAAGAAAGTTATAAATAGATGTCCATTAATGATCGGAAACTACATCCAAAAACACCATATGGGAACTACATTCAATAACACCAAACAAGATAAAAATGACATTGAATTGAAAAGAAGGAGTTGCAGCTCACATGTGAGTACTGCACCTGGAGACTGCACTCAAACAGAGAGAACACTCTGAGTTTACTCTACATTCATGAATGAGGAATTACATCATTAAGTACAACACTAGGAATTAGGAAGTTGCAAACAAACTCCTAAATTGTAGGAACTAATCCTAAACTAAGGAGATAAGTTAGAACTTGTGTAACCATTTCTCCATTAATGTAAAATAATATTAATTATTTTCAACTCCGCCCCTTAATGGAGAAAGGATTGTCCTGAACTCCTAGCATCCTTCTAAACAATTCAAACTTTACATGCCCAAGAGGCTTAAAATTGAAAAAAGGAGTTGCAGCTCACATGTGAGTACTGCACCTGGAGACTGCACTCAAACAGAGAGAACACTCTGAGTTTACTCTACATTCATGAATGAGAAATTATATCATTAAGTACATCACTAAGAATCAAGAAGTTGCAAGCAAACTCCTAAATTGTAGGAACTAATCCTAAACTAAAGAGATATGTTACAACTTGTGTAACTATTTCTCCATTAATATAAAATAATATTAATTATTTTCAACTCCCCCCTTAATGGAGAAAGGATTATCCTGAACTCCTAGCATCCTTCTAAACAATTCAAACTTTACACGCCCAAGAGGCTTAGTAAATATATCAGCCATATTGTCACAAGTTTTACAATATTCAACAAATATCTCTTTTGACTGTAGTTTCTCTCGAACAAAATGGAACTGAGTATCGATGTGCTTGGTATTTTTATGAAAGACTGGATTGTATGCAAGCTTGATGGTACTGTAGTTGTCAGTTTTGATGATAGTTGATTCTTTCTGTTCTTTTCCTGCATCATTGAGAAGTCTTCTCAACCAGATAGCTTCACATGTGGTTGTACACAATGCTTGGTACTCAGCTTCACATGAAGATAAGGCTACAGTACTTTTCTTTTTGCTGCTCCATGCTATGACCCCGGATCCAATGCTGAAAGCGTAACCTGTGATAGACCTTTGATCATCCAAGTTACCTGCCCAATCTGAATCTGAAAAACCTGCTAGAGTAACATCAGAAGTGTCAGTGTACAAAATACCATAATTACTAGTACCACTAAGATACCTCAACACACTTTTTGCTGCGACCCAGTGACTTTCGAGTGGTTTCAACATGAACTGGCTCAACATACTAACAGAGTATGCCAAATCTGGTCTAGTTGTACTGAGATATATCAAACCGCCAACTATCTGTCTATACATAGTGGCATCCACCTCTTTAGTGCCATCGTCACTGCTCAACTTTAAGTTCTGTTGCAATGGTGTTGTTGCTGATCTGCACTGCTCCATTCTGAACCTTTCCAGCAAGCTTCTGGCATACTTCCCTTTTGTAAGAAAAGTCTGTCCAGAATCTTTCCATACCTCCAATCCCAAGCAGTAATGTAGATTTCCGAGATCTTTCATCTCAAACACTTGTGACATCTGCTGTTTGATTTCTTTGATCAGATTGTTAGCATCCCCTGTTATGATCATATCATCTACATACAAAGAAATCAAAATAATTTTCCTCTGTTTATTAAACTTGGTATACAGATTTGGATCATTCAAGCTCCTATGAAAGCCATGATGTACAAAAAATGAGTCAATATTCTCATACCACGACCTGGGTGCTTGTTTTAAACCATAAAGTGCCTTTTTCAATTTACAAACAAGATGTTCCTGCCCCTTTTTCACAAAACCTTTAGGCTGAACTAAATAAATTTCTTCTTTCAAGTCACCATTCAGAAATGCAGACTTAACATCTAGCTGGTGTAGCTTCCATTTATGTTTTGTTGCTAAGGAAATTAGCATTCTAATAGTGTTTAATTTGGCTACAGGAGCAAAGGTGTCATCGAAATCTATTCCCTCTTGCTGTGAGTAACCCTTAGCTACCAGTCTAGCTTTAAGTTTTTCTATACTCCCATCTGCATTTATTTTAGGTTTGTACAGCCATTTGCATCCTATGGGGGTTTTACCTTCAGGTAATTCAACCAAATCCCAAGTATGGTTTTTGTTTATTGATTCTATTTCCTCATACATTGCAGCCCTCCATGCATCAGATTTACTTGCTTCCTCATAATTTGCAGGTTCTACAATGTTTAAAATCTTTGACATTAATGCATAGTATTTCAATTTAGATGGTAATTGAGTCTTCCTACTTGATCTCCTTGGTAGGGGACTTACCTCAAATCTGTCTATTTCAGCCTTCTCCGGGCTTGCATCATTGCTTACATTACCTGTTACTTCTTCTTCTTGTTTCTGCTCCTGCACTTCATCATCCTCACTATTTTCTTCCATTAGCAATGGAATGTGCCAATCACTGTTAGAGTCATCCTTTCCTTCTTCAACCTGTTCATGAAATATGACATCTCTGCTTGCAAAAACCTTATGAGTCACAGGATTAAATAACTTATATGCCTTGAACTCAGTGCCATATCCAACAAGGATACATTTCAAGGCTTTTGGATCTAACTTCTTCCTATCTGCCTTAGGTATATGAGCATAAGCTTTTGACCCAAATATTCTTAAATGACTCACTACTGGTTTGAATCCAAATAATGCCTCAAAAGGGGTTTTGAAGCCAAGACATTTAGTAGGACTCCTATTCTTTAAGTAGACAGCAGTGTTAATAGCTTCTGCCCAAAAACCATTTGATAGACCCTTACCTTGAAGCATGCTCCTTGCGCACTCCACAAGGGTTCTGTTCTTCCGTTCTGCCACTCCATTCTGCTGAGGAGTGTGGGGCACTGTGAACTGTTGAATAATCCCATGCTGCTTGCAGAAATTCATGAATTCTCCCAACCTGTATTCTCCCCCTTGATCTGAGCGGAGAATTTTTATCCTTTTTCCTGTCTGGTTTTCTACCATAGATTTAAACTCTTTAAAATACTGAAAGGCTTGACTCTTTTTACTCATAAAGTATATCCATGAGAACCTAGTGCAATCATCTGTAAATAAGAGAAAATAATATGCACCTCCTAATGACCTAGTCTGCATAGGTCCGCATATATCTGTATGCACCAGTTCTAAGATATCTCTTTCTTTTCCATTAACATGCAAAGGGAACTCTTCTCTATGCATTTTCCCTAATGTACATCCATCACAGTCCAAATTAACATTATGGAAAATAGGGAGTCCATCAACCATACCTTTTCTCTGAAGTAAGATGAGGTCTTGCAGATTAAGATGGCCAAATCTCTGATGCCAGAGATCTTCAGCTGTCGATCCAGTTGCAACCATTGCTTGCTTTGTCATGCTTTTCACGTCTAATCTGTACAAGCTCCCCACACGCACTCCTGTTGCAACTGTTCCATCTGGCTATCCTTTATGACACAGTTAGTCTTAAAGAATTGAACTTGCATGTCCTGATCAGTAATCATTGAGACAGAGATCAAATTTTTCTTAATTCCGGGCACATACAATACATTTTTAAGGCGTCTAATGTTACCGCTAGGTAATTTTACTGGAATGTCACCATATCCTTTGATCTCATATCCACTATCATCCCCTAAATAAATTTTCGACCCACATGAAGTTTCTTCAAGACATTCAAACCAGTCCTTCTTACCTGTCATATGTGAGGATGCACCAGAGTCGACATACCATATGTCGTCCTCATCTCCCTTTGAAGCTGAAATAGCACAATCAGCTGTAAATAGTCGAAGTTCATGGCTATGATCCTCATCTTCCTCAACGAAGTATCCTCTGTGCTTTCTCTGTTTATTTCTTGCTTCGTCTTCCTGCCTCTTATTACACTCTTTAATGTGATGACCAGGTTTTCCACAGTAAAAACATTTCTTGCTGGGAAAATTATTAGCAGACATACCTTTAAATGGTCTCTTCTGGAATGTGTTGGCTCCTCTCTGTTGCTGCTGTGGTTGTTGTTGCTGCTGTGGCTGCTTCCCTCTATACTGTCTCCTTTTCGCCATCAGAGCAAGGTCATTGCTCTGCGATTTCAAATTTTTTCGTCGCTCTTCTTCCTGTAGCAGAATCCCTGTCAACTCTTCAAACGTAGGGGATTTCTCCCTTGTTTCCAGCCCTGTGATAAACATCTGATATTCATCTGTCATTCCGTTCAACGTGATCGTGACCAGATCCGAATCGGGAACTTTCTCTCCGATATCTCCCAATCTGTCCTTCAGGTCTTTGACTCTCGTAATGAATCCAGCAGCGAACTCATTCTCCTCTATCTTCATCGCAAATAGCTTGCCTTTGAGTGACAAGACACGGTTTTTATTTTGTGTCTGGTATAGGTTTTTAATCATCGTCCAAATGTCAGTGGCCGATTTACAGTCTCTAATATGCGGGATAATATTGTCCTTGACGGACATCTTCAATATGACCTTTGCTTTTGTCTCCCTTTTATCACAGGCTTGTTCTTGTGCAGCTGATCCTGGTCTCAGCTCACTTCCTGTAACGATCGACCACGCATTTGCACTTTCAAGTAAAGTCTGTATCTTGAATTTCCAGTTGGATAAATTTGATCCATCGAGTTTGCCAGACTCGTGGAGATACGATTCTATACTGTTATTCATATTGGATTGATAAACTTTCTGATCCTCTGATGAATAAATCAACTGAATAATTGCAGGACACACTAAAAAAAAATTACCACATACCAGATCCTGACCACTGTTTTCCAAAAAAAAATTGTACCTTCAATGTGCCACCACCGGGCAAATCCGATCTGCTGCCACCGAGCAAATCAGGAGCTTCAATGTGCCACCACCGGGCAAGTCCGATCTGCTGCCACCGAGCAAATCGAGAACTTCAATGCACCACCACCGGGCAAGTCCGATCTGCTGCCACCGAGCGAATTCGGAACTTCAATGCGCCACCACCGGGCAAGTCCGATCTGCTTCCACCGAGCGAATTCGGAACTTCAATGCGCCACCACCGAGCAAGTCCGATCTGCTGCCACCGAGCGAATTCGGAACTTCAATGCACCACCACCGGGCAAGTCCGATCTGCTGCCACCGAGCGAATTCGGAACTTCAATGCGCCACCACCGGGCAAGTCCGATCTGCTGCCACCGAGAAAATTCGGAACTTCAATGTGCCACCACCGGGCAGGGCCGATCTGCAAAAAAAAAAATTGCAAAGCTTCCCAAAGAGAAAGAGGTTGACGCTTCTATGATTCGAAAAATCCACGTCGAAATAAAAATGCATGCAAGTCCCAGCCCTGGCACTTCTCTGATGCGAAAAATCCGCGCCAAAATCAAAATGCGTGTGAGTCCCAGCCCTGGCGCTTCTCTGATGCGAAAAATCCATGCCAATCTGCGCCGAAATCAAAATGCGCGCGATTCACCAGCCCTGGCGCGACTTTTGCGTGTACTTCCGCGCCAATCGCGTATTTTGGCGCGTTGGCACGCTTAGCTCTCTAAAACTCGCGCCAATGGCGCGACTGTTCGCGAAAAAACCGCGCCAATCCTTTCTCCTGCTCAGAGATGATCAGTCATCTGAGACCTGTCTTCAGGTGTTACTGCAGTCCACCTGAATCTACGAAAACTTCTATAAGCTCTTCCGCCACTATGGTTCTGTAATCAATGATGCATCCTAAAAAAAAAAACAAATTAAGACTGTCCCTACTCTGTGCTCCGATACCAAGATAAAAATGACACTGAATTGAAAAGAAGGAGTTGCAGCTCACAGGTGAGTACTGCACCTGGAGACTGCACTCAAACAGAGAGAACACTCTGAGTTTACTCTACATTCATGAATGAGGAATTACATCATTAAGTACAACACTAGGAATTAGGAAGTTGCAAACAAACTCCTAAATTGTAGGAACTAATCCTAAACTAAGGAGATACGTTACAACTTGTGTAACCATTTCTCCATTAATATAAAATAATATTAATTATTTTCAACTTGGATGTAACTTAGGGAAGCGAGAATCGAATCACCATGTGTATAAATAGTCTTGATACCCAACATGAATAAAATTTATATTTGCAGCTTTTATTATAACCCTGCACATTTATTTCTTATTATTATACATTTACAAATTTTCTTGTTACAATCCAGATATATGTTACAAGTGAAATAATAATAATCCAATGTATGATCTTTCCAAAATTTATTTTAAAGGAAAGCTGAATTTTACTTCTCAATTTGCATGATTTCTTTATGTTTGTTTTTCAATTAATTGTTAATAATTTAGAAAATAGAGTATAAGCATGCTACAAGAGAGCAACATTCGTCACCCACGATAAGGTGTCATCCAAGCTAGTATGTTTATTGATGAGAATGAACAATTTCTAAAAGAAGTTGGGTACATATACTTATTGGGTGATAGCTAAAACCAAATTGAATGATATCCTTTCATTTTATGCGTTTCAATTAATTTTTTTTATAATATCCTATATTGGCTACGATAATTTTTATTATAGTTATAATAAATAATATGTTTCTTTCAACTTAAATTGAGTTATGATATATTTTTATAATAATAATAATAATAATAATAATAAATACATAATTTTTTTTATAAACATATTACTGGATTAGGTGACAGTGAGTTATTTCAAACCACGTTTCTTAATTATGAAAATATATTATGTTACCAACCAGAAACTACACCTATTTTAAATAACTCTACAAGGAGACTTGCTGATAGACATGTAGTTAACATCACCTTATCTTTCTTTTCTCTTCACTGCATTACCACCTCCTGACAACTATTCGTTGAAAATTCCAAATGCAAATAATTCAATTCGTGTTCTTCAAGCTAAGAAGATGGATTAAGGTTACAGGAAACTTTAGCTATTAGGTATGTGTCTCGTTGAGATGTTTGCAAAGATTATACTAGGAGGGCTTACCTTGAAATGAATTCATATGTCTTTGCTATTGGTGCTTCTTACACAGGTTTCACCATTTGATATGTATATGGAACTATGTAACTAAATATGGGTGCTTCTTACACTATTTTTTTCCATTATATATATATATATATATATATATATATATATATATATATATTGGAATGTGTATCAATGCCAATAATTTCTCTGGAGTCAATTGATATATATATATATATATATATTGGTACTTATGTATATTCTAGCTTGTTGTATATGCTTATGAGTTTGAGCATTTACAGGCGATGCTTCAACATATTCAAGGTAAACTACATGTTTTGGTTCGGTACTGTATATGCCTCTACTGGTTTTGTTTGCTACGGATCTCTAACTGATACAACTGGTTATGTATCTGTACATGGTGTTGGATTCATGAGTAGATCAACTGCATCAGGATCAATATTATTGTTGAAATTTGAAACAAGAAATAGTGAAATTGGCTTCCAGAAATGAAACCCAAACATAAAAATAATTGTAATTTCATCTCATGACAACTTGTATTAGTTAACTGAGTTAGGAATACTTAGTTAGCTTAGTACATTCGAGTTATAGGTCTAATAGGATGCATGCAAATGGATTTTATATTTTTAGGGGTTCCATATATATTTATTTGTGAGTTTTAATTAGTTAACTCAATTAACCGAGTTAAAATCGGTTTAACTAGCTCTAACTGGGAGATTAGCTAGTGAGAGGTCCAATGAATTAAATATGATTTAATTCACAAGTAGTTATCATTTTTTTAACTGATAATTTACTATAAATTGCTATTTCATTTAAGTTCTAAGGAAGACCCAGTTCAGACTGAGGTTAAAGGGAAGAGATCTATTAGTTGTACTATTAGAAAATTATACATGTTATGCATGACCTCATCGAGAAGGTCTTGAAGGATTGCACAATAATTAATTGGTATTTTCCTAATTAATATGGGCTCAATTATCCCAATAATTCTTAAGCAAGGCAGGTTAAGTAGGGGAAAACAAAAGGTTAAATACTTGACTGATTTTCCTTAGATAGATACGAGCTAGATTAGAGTGAGACAATCAGCAGAGAGCAGAAAGTTTCTCAGTGGAGAAAGAGCATTGTATTGTTTGATGATCTTGACCATATTCAATATAGAGATAGAGGGGTTTTCAGTAGTTTATTTTCCCAGATACATCTTGTGTTGTGCGATTGATTATTTATTTCTCCTTCACGTTATGTGTAGAAAATTTAATACAATTATGTATTGCCTGGATTCTCCTGATTTGACAATTATATGCCATTGTTAAATACAGAATCCTTATACTAAAATATTTACGGAAATTCAATCGCCAATTGCAAACACATAAAGAAATATCAATCACACATAACATAGATTTTTTTACCGGGAAAGCATAAATCTAAAACCCCCATTATCATATATTATGTGTATATAATGGATCATGAAACAATCTCATACAAAACTTTAATCCAAGAGATCTCAATACAATATACAATCGTATCACAATGTCATACAAAAATTGGCATATTCATGCACCAATTTACTGCCTCCTGAAAGCATGCCTCCACTGCGCAATCCCTGATGGTCAGGAACCTATTAATGATTACTTTTAGCCTGCCTTGACTTTGCAATACTCATAGGCATATCCAATGTGTGTGTGGTTGCAAGAGTGCACCCACTAATGTCACAACTGATAGTCAAATTTTCCCTTTCACCCATCTCTCAACTGGGTCTCCACTAGATATGACAGGCATGTAGTTAACAGTAGTAAATCTTCAGTTGCATGTGAGATCACTCCATGTGAATTAATTTAATATTTAATTCACTCATCTCTCACTAGTGTATCTTTAGTTAAAACTAGTTACAACTAACACAACTGAGTTTAACTCACTTAAATGAGTTAAAATACTTTACTACTCACATAACTACACATCCAACTCTGTTACAACTATGAATCCCTGAGTTACAACTAAGTCCACTTGCATGTCCCACCAAACAACCTTAAAACTTGAAATTCCTTCAGATAACTGGTTTTCCACATCAGTTAACTGAAATCAAGTGCTTCAAGCGAATAGATTAATAATTATTGTCCAATTATTATTAAGAGATAATAGTAATTGACATGCATTCTATTTTTAAACATGTGATCTATAAATAGACTTGGCCCATGCATCTAAAAATAGAACCTCATCTATAAATAAAATTTTCTCAACCATCTATCAATAGAATCCCACTATAAATAGAATTTTCTTAACATTATAAAAATAGACATACACCTAAAAATAGCCTGTGTGGGCCCCACCTAGTGTAGGTGCTTAATTTTCATTGGGATCAAGGATGTTGTTTCTGGATGCCAATTTCACTGTTTCTTGTTGAAAACTTCAACATTATGTGATTGTGTGATCGAGTTTTTTTTCTGGAAATTGTAGAAGGATTCAATATCTTGTTTTAGTACATTATAAGATCAGTTTGAATCCCATTGTTACATTTTCTACATGGTATCAGAGCATGAGGCATCACAATAGAAGGGAATAAATTGAGTTTTTTTCCACAGGTTCAAATTTTCATGTTTACAATAGATCAAGATGTCTTTAAATGGCTTTAGACTCAAATATTCTTGTATATTTGAGGCTTCTACGATTAGTGTTTTTTGTAGAGATGTTTTCCCGATCAATAGCATCCATTCTTGATAAACTCGATGTTTCGAACCAAGCTACTATGGTTCATCTTCAGGAAAAGATCCATGAAGGACAGATATGCTCTTAAGGGAAATTCAAATTATATAGCATGGAAGGACAGGATGGAGGCAATGTTGGAGGACAATAGGTTGAAGGAATTCATAGATATTGATATTCCCAAACCTACAGCAACAGATACTCAAAATCTTCATCCATGGTAGGAGAAGGTAGCAAAGGCGAGAAGTATCTTGTTAGAAGATCATATTGTCTCGAGTGTCCATGCGAAGGCGACTCCATATGCCATGTGGAATGCCTTGAAAGATCTATTTCAGAATAAAAATGACCACATGAAGTTGTTGTTGAAGGAAAAGCTCAGAAATATCAATATGGAGGAGGGCAACACGATCCATAAATGCTTGTAGAAGTTCACTGAGTGTCGAGATGCACTTGGAAGTGTTGGGGCGACTGTTGTTGATGATGATTTTGTGAGCTTTGCGCTTCTAGGCCTTCCCAAGAGTTTTCATAGTTAACAAGACTCTGTGAATGGGAGGGATAAGCTACCAGAGTAGGATCATTTGTGGTTCGACTTGGTAATAGAAGAGATAAGGCAGAGCACCAAAAATGAGACCTCCAAAAAAGAAAAATAAGAAAATTTTGCATTGGTGGGGAAAGGTAAGAAAGCCAAGAAAAAGAAATAGCAAGGCGAAGATGGAAAGAGAAACTTGTCCAAGATGCGCTTTTTTCACTGTCACGAGCACATGATTTATTCCTCGAATTTTTCATAAAAGAAGGCAAGCAAGAAGGATCCTACAGTTGCATCGAGTGAATCACTAACTTCACAGTTCGATCTTGATTTTACTCTCATTGCATGATTTCACAACACTATAACGAGATGCATGTTGTATCTATACATCAGTGCCTCGTTCCATATGATAGGGAATAGAGATGTCTTAAGTGACTTGGAGGAGAAGGACCTACAACAGAATATAGAGTTTGGAGATGATGGGAAGCATAACACGATCGACACAGGTAAAATTACCTTTTAGAGGGAGTCTGGCTCCCCTCAGACCAATAGATGTTTTGTATGTTCCAAGACTAAGGAATAATCTTCTGTCTGTAGCAGTATTGGAATACCGTGGTTATGATGTCATATTTAGAAAAGGAAAGGTGTTCCTTGGACACACTTCCATGAGAGGGGTGATAACAAATCTGCGCAAGAATCAAGAACCTATATGGTCTCAAGGTTGAGGATGAACGCAAATATTTCTGGGGAAAATCAAAGGTTAGTGACTTGGTGGTTGAGAGGGAGCATAAATTACCTCTCAACATGCAGTCTCAGAAGGTTGTGAAGCATCCACAATACGAGAAGCAGAGAGGAGAGGGATTAGAGGCATCCACTCAAGTAGAGAGGAGACCGATTGGAGGCATCCACTCAGGAAGAGACCTCCAGTAGAGGAAAATTTTGAACCAAAAGGGTAGAGGGAGCACATGCAACCATATCTTCAGGTGAGAGGTGTGGCGATGAGAAAACATAATCCCAAGAGAAGAAATTTGGGTAGGATTCAGTGAGATGGTGTGTCTCATGGATCGAACCTCACTACGAGGAGCCCACAATATGCAGTAGCAAGAAGGATTAGTAATATTTATGAAGTAAGATGATAGGAAAACAAAAATTAGAGTGACAAATGTCAGATACTGGAGGGTAGATCCTACTTGGCAGCAGTGTAGAGGGCATAGATGCAAAGTCAACAACAACGCAGATATTTAAGTAGATAGTGCAGTAATCGATAGAAATCAGAGACTCTGATTGTAGATGCATCATATTGATTCAGGTTTGTTTTAGGCTATCTAGTTTTAGGAGTTGCAGGAGAAAACAATACTAGAGAAGTGTTGCATGAATAACATTCCAAAGGTACTAGATAAATATAGATTTAATTCCTTTGTTGTTGAGAGGGAGTGTTGAAATTTACAACAAGAAACAGTGAAATTGGCATCCAGAAATGAAGCCAAGATTAAAAAAAATAAAAAATTGTAATTTCATCTCATGACAACTCATATTACTTAACTGATCCAGGAAGACTTAGTTAGCTCAGGAAATTCGAGTTAGAGGTCTAAGAGGATGCTTGCAAATGGATTTTCAATTTGTATGGGGTCCAAATATAGTAATTTGTGAGTTATAATTAGTTAACTCAATTAATTGAGTTAAAATCAATTCAACTCATTCTAACTGAGAGACGAGCTAGTAAGAGGTCTAGTGAATTAAATCTGATTTAATTCACAAGTAGCGATCAATCAGAATTCACTATAAATAGTTGTTTCATGTGAGTTCTAAGGAAGACCGAGTTGAGAATGAGGTTAAAGGAAAAGATCTATTTTTCTATACAGGTCATGCATGAGGTCATTTGGAAGGCCTTGAAGGATTGCACAATCATTAATTGGCATTTTCCTAATTAATAAGGGATGAATTAGCCCAAGAATGCGTAAGCAAGGTAGGCAAGACATAAGCAAGATAAAGATTTAATACTATAAATTTTTTTCTTATATTGCAAGCCAAATCCAAGCTAGATCAAAAGGTTTAATACTTGATCGGTTTTTCTTAGATTGTGAGCCAAATATGAGCTAGACCAAAGTGAGACAATCAACAGAGTGCGGGAAGTTTCTCCCTGGAGAAAGACCATTGTAATTCCTCATGATCTGGACCATATGAAATATAGAGATAGAGGGGTTTTGAGTAGTTTCTTTCCCCAAATAGATCTTATGTTGTGCAATTTATTATTTCTTTCTCTTCCATGTTGTGTGTTTGTATGATTGAATTTTGTTTCCTCAAATTGTAGAAGGATTCAATATCTTTTTTTAGTACATTATAAGATCAGTTTTAATCTCGTTGTTATATTTTCTACAATTATTTGCCTCATCTATCGATAATTATGTTTAAATGAGCTAATGTTGGTGAAAAAGGAGGTCTCTGAGGAAGACCTAGGTTCAAGATGGAGGCCAACAAGTTTTCTCCAATAGTCTAGCACAATGTCGGCATTTTCACCCTACTCCAGGGAGTAGAGCATCTCACCCGAGGCGTGCCATCACCTTAGTAAGGTTAGGAGAGAGATCAAGTATCAACCGATTACAACCATGAAGAGAAAATAAAGGAACTTGAAACAACAAACAAATCTCGCTACTTTGTATGAAATATCAACCATTAAGCATATTCAGGATGCTGAATTAAAATTTAAAATAGAGCATACATTCACAATAAGAAATTGATTAACACTTAACTTAGAACATCAAACACAGAAATAACCATATTTAATTATCATTATCAAATGGCTTACATCACTACGCAGAGTCTATTACAAGGTGGTTCAGTACAATAGAGATCTAACAGAGCTTTCCTATGGCTCTCTCACTCAGCCCTTTGCCGGACTAACTCTCTCATCTACATTGGCTAATTTCCCATTTTTTCTTCTGCCAACATGACTGTCAGTCTTTCCTCTTTTACTTCTCTATTGTTTGCTGCTTCTTCTTGATTAATAGGAGTTCTGTTGATTTCCTTTGTCTCCCATACCTGCCATCTGTGTTTTTTCTGCAACTGTCGTGCCACCTATCTTCTAGCTATCTACAATAGTGACAAATCCCTATCTACCATGATTGCGCTCTGCCACCTATTTTCTGCAACTCAAAAATTGTTCCTTTTTAAAAAAAAAGGCCCCAATAGGCCCCAACCACATGCTATTGACTCGTCTTGAGTCAATATTTTCCTGTTGCCGCGGTTTCCATTGGTCTATTTGCTTCTGCGGCTAACTTTGTCTTCTTTGTTTCCTCACTCTATCCAAACAAAGGCCCCAACTCGGGAAACTTGCTCAATATTGAAGCCTTCAGTTCTACGAACTCGTTAATTTCCTATTTTCATTCCTTAATCAGTTGGTCAGTTTCGGTGGAAACTCTTTCAGCCTCGGTTTCGCCTTCTATTGGTGGCAGTTTGCTGAATACTTCTTGGATTTTTATCCCGGCTTCGGTTGCCATCTGCTGTATTGCCTTCGATGTCTTCTTGAATAGTTGCCTTAGCTTTCTGAGGACCTCTTTTGTGGCAGCAAAATGCTCTTGTATCTTCTTTATTCTAGTTTCCAGTACCTCTGCTTGGTTGTAGAGCTGGGTTATGCCCACAAGATCCGTGGCCTCTCTGATCTCTTGTGAAGTTTGCTGAAGTTGTGCTGAGATAGGTTGGGCTTTCATGGTTAATGAATTAGAGCATTCATGTAAATTCTTCAGTAGGTTGTAAGCCTCTCTGACTGTCGTCCCCAGGGTTTCCTTCATTTCGGTTACCTACTTCTGCTTCTCAGTAAACTTCTCAACGTATACCACGACGGAATCTAGTAATGTTGGTCTTCGGCTAGCGCTTGTCTGAGTTCTTGGTTTTCTTTGCTAAGACTTGTACATGTCATTTTCACTCGGATAAAATTTTTGAGCGTGGAGCAGGTTGACATGTCCTCTGGCATCTTGTCATCCTGCTTAATCATTGTTGTCCAGAGGTCCTTGAAGATATCTGTTAGCTTGTCTAGATGTTCTTGTAGACTTTCCTTCTCCCCTTTTAGCTGATTCTGCTCTTCAATAAGTGCAATGATATGTTGTTTTTGCTGCTCGAACCTCTACTAGAGGTCGTTATGAAGCCCTTCTGCCTACTATGCTACTCGCTGAATGAAGTTGTATAGTTGTCAGTCCCCGAGGTCCGCATACTCTCAGCGCATGACATGTTGTAGGTTGGAAGCCTTTCTCTAAGGGGTTGCTCGCGGGCTATTGATCTTGTTGAGTGCTCATGTGGTGATGCGGGTTGGTTCTGTTGCAACAAATGAATTTTTGGGTTATTCATACTCATGGTAGGCTGAATCTGCTGTAGTATTAAGTTGGCTTGTTGAAATGTGTTCAACTATTTTGGCGAGGGCGTTGTGTCTACAGTAAAAAATCCTCCCTGAACTAATATTTCCAGGAAAGTGCCCTGACCCACCAAAGTTTGGTTAACCTTGGGTACCATAGCCATACTTGAGTTAACCTATGCCTCGGTGTCCCCATTTTTCTTGTTTCTTAACTTTACTGGGTCTGAGATAGTTGCTAAGGTGGATGGAGTGCGGGTGGATTGGTCTTTGGAAGTAAATAAAGTATGGGATGATGAATGGTCAGTGCGAGGTGAAGAGGTGTGAGTGTGGAGTGGAGATGATGTCTGAATATTCAAAACTAAGAATAGATCAAACACAGGTAGTGTAGTGGTGACCTGGGTGGAAACCTTTGGCTCTTCTTGAATTCGTACTCCCATATCCATGGGTTGGGTCTGATCTTCCTTAGTGATGTCAACTATTTTCCTAGGCACCATAATTCTTTCTTTCTTGGCCTGAGGGGTAGCTACTAGTGGCTTAGGTGCCTTACTCTTACGGATTGAAGTTACTGTGGTTGCTGAGGGTGAATTGAACATTGTAGAAGGTAGGGCAGTGACAAGAGGTGTAATCATGGATGGAGATGCAGAATTTGACGACTAAAAATCTATAAAAGAAGGAAACATAGGAGAATAACTTGTGAGCGTTTGTATTACCCTATTGAAGTCCTTCACCCTCATGTCTAGCTACTCTAGTAAATGTCTTAGCTGCAGTCGAGAAACTCTATGCACTGTTTCCTCTGGTGTCTCCCTTGGTAGTGCTCTTGGTAGCATGCCCTCAAACGAATAGTGATGTATTCCACTTCTTATCTCCATTCGAACTCTTTTCCATGAATAGAATTCGGTGTGGAACACATTTTTGTCAACTTGAAACTTTAACGGTCCCATTTTGAACTTAGTTTCGTCCACACAAGTGGGTCTGATGTATGTTTGCTTATGGGTGACCCCAAACCATATTTTTGAGGAATATCTATCCAACAGGTTCCTTGGAACCCTTTGTTGTCTCGCCACCACATCCACCATCTTCCTGTACCAGAATGAGGAAGCTTATTCATTTACCTCCTTTGTGCTAGGATCTCCTGAGATTCTCCAAGGTGTAAAATTCATCTCCATTGGCTAGTTATTTGTGTTTTCCGTGAGCTATCTCACCCCTGGGTGAGTCCATTTCCACATTGAAAATTCCATTATGAGGTAGCCGTAAATTAACCCTGTGGCTCTTCTATAGTTATCTTCGCAGGCCTCGAACAATTCGTTCAATAGAAATGTACACCAGTTCAACTCGGTTGCCTGGAGGCAGTCTTCCACAACTAAAATGGTATCGAGGGTGCATTTTCTCTTGGTGTAGTGGCTCATCATCGTACCTGCTATTAGGTAACAGGAAAATTTGATTGTTGGAATATTGATGAGGTCTATCTTCGCTCCCTTCCCTCCTCTTCTGGTCTCGTATTTCTTATAGTAATCACAGTCTCCTGCCTTCTTTGCTGTCTTTGACACGTTCTGGAATGCCATGGAGATATATTTCCCTTCTGCTGATAATACTGTGAGCCTATTGGTATCCTCTACATGTATCAGTATTTCCCACCCTAGCCACAATGATCCATTATGGAGTCTGCTTAGCAGGAATTTCGTACACTGCATTATTGCTCCCGTTGTTCCAAACACTGGGAGGTTCCTTATGTTCAATATTGTTTATTTCTGGATACCACTGAACTCCAGATTGATTCTTGCTGCTTCACCTCCTCCTTCTGTAGCATAATTCTATATGTATAGCTGCCTCTTCATAGCCAGGAATTGGTATGAATCTGTGAAATATGTGTCAATCGGCGACGCATTGTCATACTTTCTCACGCACCATAAAATTATCTAACAGAGATTTGAATGTTGTATTGATGAAGTGTGTACCTTGATCAATGGTTAGGATTTTAGGGCAGCCAAATCTGCTAATGATATTCTCAAAAATGAACCTAGATACTATGTATGTTGTGCAATCTTTCACCAGTGCAGCCTCTGCCCATCTGGTAAAATAATATGTTGTGGTAATTATGTACCTTGCCTATGAATATATTTCCATGGGTGCGATTGGCCCTATGAAATCAACGGCCCATTTTTCAAATGGGTGCAATTCTCTTACATGTTGAAGTGGCAACTCATCTAGGGGTGATGGACATCCCATTCTTTGGCAGACATCACATTTCATTACAAATTATTTACTATCCTTATGTATTGTGGGCCACCATAATCCTACTTGTAATATCTTTCTTGTGGTGGGTTTTGCGCCGACATGGCCCCCCAGAACTTCACAATGACACTCCTAGAATATATCCTCTCTTTCATAGTCCATGATACATCTTTGTAAGACTTGGTATAACCCCATATTATACATTTTTCCCACTATCAATTGATACTCAACTGCTTTCACTACCAATTTTCTTCTTTGAGTCACTGTGTATTCAATTAGGCACTGTCCTATTTCCAGATAAACTGCTATATGTTCTGAATAGTCTGGGATGGATTCTACTCTGAAGAGATTAGAATCTGGCAACTGATCATCTATGGATCCTCCATTCTCTCCACTTTCGAGCCTTGATAAATGGTCAGGACCCACGTTTAACCTTCCTGGTTTCACTATCACTTCTAAGGTGAACTCCTGGAATAGTAGGAGCCATCTACATATCCTTCCTTCAAGTACGAGATTTTTGACCAGGTACTTCAATGCTGAGTGGTCCATAAATCATTTGAATGTACCTCCTAGTAGGTAATGGCGAAACGTCTGAAGGGAATACACCATCACAAGAGGTTCTCATTCTGTTGTTGTGTAGTTCCTTTCAGTCGTGGACAACTTCCTTCTTGTAAAATAGACTATATGATCAATAGAAGTTTCTCCTGGCTGAGCTAACACTGCTCCTAATGCAATGCTAGAGGCGTCACTATGGACGACGTGGAACTGTTTTTCCCAGTCAGGGTGAACTAATATGGGTGCACTTGCTAGCTTTTCTTTCAATGTATTGAGGGCACTAGTGCATTCGTCAGTCCAATTGAATTGCTATGATTTCCACAACAGCTTTTACAATGGTGTTGTTATCATTGCGTAATTGCGAATGAATCTTCTGTAGTACCCAGTATGCTCGAGTAGTGATCTTAACTCTTTCACCATTTCTGGCGCTTCTATGTGAATAATGAATGCTACTTTTGCTGGATCCACATAGACACCCTCTTTACAAACAAGATGTCCTAGAAGCGTCCAAAAAGGTATTGCAAAGATGCATTTCTTGATATTGAGGGAAATTTGGAGTTTCCTGCATCTTTCGAAAATTATCCTCGACAAGGTTGCATGATTTTTCAGTAAGCAGTAAACTGTCCAATCATCCATGTAAACCTCAAGGAACTTGTGGATACATTCCCGAAATGCTGCTATCACTTATCGTGATAACACCACTAGCACATTATTCAGTCCAAAGGGCATGACATGATATGCGAATGATCCCCATTTAGAGTGGTCTTCTTCTTGTCTTCTTTGACTATTCTCACGTGATGATACCCTGAGAAACCATTTGTAAATGAATAGGCTTCATTTCCTGCCACATTGTCGAGCACCTCATCACTAAACGTAGTGGAAAATGGACCATGTATGCATGCATTGTTGAGGCTTCTGTAATCAACACATACTCTAATCTCAGATTTTTTCTTTTTTCTTTGTATGACAATGGGACTGACCCACTCTGTTTCTTCCACTAGAAAAATCATTCTTGCTTTCGGCATTTTATCTATATCTATCTTGACTTTCTCCTTTACCCTTGGATTTAGATGGTAATATCTATGCTTCATTGGTCTTGTGTCGGGCTTCAAGATTATGAGAATTTCCCCCATGTCCCCTTTTATCCCCTTTAGCTCCGCTACTGAGGATGGGAATAAGTCTTCATACTCCTGTAAAAGGTCAAATATTTCCTTGGTCGTTTCTGTATCCCAGTAGTCACCAATGGACACTATTTTGGGTTTCTCTGGGGTTCTAATGTTCATCTTCTTGGTCCTCATGGGTAGTAGATGTAGTCCCTCTGTTGTAGGCTATTTTTGTATATCCCACTCCCCTTATTTCTCTTCAAAGTGTAAGTGCTAGAGATTCTCTAGATCATCGTCATCCATCACACTGTCTATTTGTTTGCATGATACTTATTGTTTGATAATCTACTCTGAGAATGGTTTCTCGTTGTCTTCTTAAAGTTATAGAAAAAATAGTACTCTTTTGATAGCTTGTAGTGCATGTGTGACCAGTTTGGTTTCTCCTTCAAAAGAAAAACATTGCGTAAAATTTTCCGCAACAAATTTCCAAGTGCCAGTACCTCTCTTCTTTTCTTCGGTTAATTACTAGGCATATGGAATTGTATCTAGTGAATGTATAGAATGGTGCATCCACAGATATTCTGGATACCCTTCTTTTTTCCAGTTGTACTCACAATTTTCTAAATGCTTCATGGGGTCAGAATATTTTAGTATGAATCTTAATCAGAAGTGTACAAAAAAGGCTCACTTTAGCTGTGCATAACAAACAGACCTAACAGCAAAGAGGGTTGCCAATATCTTTATATCTACAATTATTTGACCAAGATAAATGATGCAAAATCTAGATCTATGCATTAAAAGACATTAAGTAGTAAATAGACGCAAGAGTTGCTCCGTGAATCCAATAGACAAGACAATATTTTTTTTATTTTTATTTTATTTTTTGACACCTGGGAAGGGAACATAGAAACATGTTACCAGTCCCCCCCAATTGGATGGTTTCTTGTAAGTCCTTAGCACTTCAGATCTAAAATCTCTCTCTCTTGATGGTGTAGCAAACCAAGACAAAAAATGGAACTCAAAGGGAACTCACAAGAAAAATGGTAGCAAAATATGACAATGATGGTGGATCAAACTCAGACCAAAAGTATAGATCCAGAGTGATCTTTAGGCAACAAAAGGTAGTGAGTGAAAGGAAAAATCATTCTATTTATAACAAAATATTGAGTTAGTCTAGATATTGGTGCATAATTAACATATTATTAACCAAATCAAGATCCAACTTTTATGGAATATTTTATTATATTTGTTGGAGGGAAAAAGAATATGACTTTATTCAAATCCATTTATTTGTAAATAATGAATAAATAAATGATTTAGTCAAATTTAACAAGGAATATTATTTAAATAAGGTTTAAATAATTATTTCTAGAAAATAATAAGATAAATAATGGTTTATCTAATTATTTTTCTTGTTTTGGGTTAAATATGACCAGGAATATTAATTAAATTGTTGTTTAACTAATTATTCCTTGAGGAAAACCAAACAAATGTGGATTTATTCGATATTTCCTCATGGGGTTTCCTATTTAGACCATAATCAACCTAATAAATAAGGATTACTAAGTTATTTTTCATAGTGAAAGAAATTTTACTTAGGGTAAAATTGGTCTTACATGATGTACTTAGGTCCATCTAATAGTAACAGGTTAGGTGACCCAAAAATGGTGTAATAGATTGCCCCCAACGTGCGAGCGTTAGGAGCTAATCATATGACCGAGGTATGTTGTAAGAACTTAGTCACTAGACACTGAAGGGGAAGTAAAAGAGAGAGAAATATAAGGTAGACCAAAGCACTAGAGGACTAGACCCTGAGGATGCGAGACTTACAGGTGTGACAAGTCTCTTTTATGAGTGAGTACCTATGCTATAGGCGGCAGGGGAGGCATACCTATGCCCACCGAGACAAAGTAAAAAGAATAATGCGTCCAATAAATAAGGGATTGAACTATATAGTACATGCTGGCATAAACACGAGCCAGATAAAAACATGATAATGAATCCCACATACATACTGTGCCTGGGATAACAGCCAGGACTTATACATTAATATCTGAGTACATGACATATAAATACAACCAAAGTTCCCCTGTAAATAGGAAAGGGCTCTAAAAATATGACTGATGCATGCAAACTAAAATGCACTGCAAGTGGCTGAGGCCGACATCATCAAATCTATGGTGCTGAATCAAAGGTAGTAATGAAGAGGTCATCCAGGCATTTCGGGGGCTACCTAAAGGGCCACCCCCTCATGAGGTTTGAAACATCTCACACACACCCGAGCATGACCAGTACAATCTGCTGCATCACTGAACAATCAAGTATATGGATTTCGATCATGCTATAAGGAGTTGGAGCTGAGAAAAAATCAAGTCAAAGGGCTATAACGAGTCCCTTAGCCTGATCCGAGGCACCGAACAAGAGTAGAAGCTGGAACCAAGGTACACCGCCCTCTAGACCTATCTTTTGGAATGAATGATCCGATGTCGATAGAAGGAGTTCCACCATATGTGAGGCAATAAGGGATCCTTAACTAAGGCACGGGAGAAAATAGTAGAGCGACTGAAAAATTGACACCGAGGATGATGATGAAATGATGGGTACTGAGTAGCGGACGGATGAATTCCTTTGTTAGAGCGTAAAGGGCATGGATGACTTGGCAGCGACTGACAAAATATCAAAGGGGATAGGGGATAGTAGGAATGAAGGCCATAATGTGCGACATGAGAGAGGAACCAAGCAATTAAGGATGGAGGACTATAGGGGGATACAAAGGGAGTTGGGATAGAATCCATGGATGCGATGATGACTCAACTCAGATGCTCTAAACAAGGGCAAATCGATGATGCTGCCACACAGAAAAGGTCCAATGGGGACCATAAAAACATGAGTACATGATGGTTACTCACGACGAAAATTGACATGAGCAGGGAAAAGTATGGAGGCAAAATGGTGCCTCAAGTACAAGTATTGCAGGTGAAGAAATTTGATTTTAAGGAGTGGTGAAGTGACCCTTCTTCGAAAAAATGTGTTGTGGTGAAGTATCAAATCACAAAAAACTAACAGATACCCATTTGAGGGCTTGGTGTGAGCTTTCCAACAGTATAGACATTTTGTCAAAATGAGCTATGCTTTGGCTGCAGTAGACGAAAGAAAAATATGAGGTTTCACTTCTAATAAGGCATTTTCACTCCAAATTCACTCATTTTCAAGTGTAGCTACGGTGAATGTAGAGAGGAGAGAAGGCCCTAAATCTTGTGGCGATCGTAGTGGACAAACCGACTATTGGAATTGAGATCCGTCAGTTGAAGGTAAGAGGCCTATCCATACTCTTCAATTCAGGGGATTAAAGTTTTAGAGTAGGCACCCACAGCCCAAGAACAGGCCAGGTCACACTTTTTGCGGTGTGTTTTACGACCTGGGTACCAGGTACTGTTAGTATGAATCTTTCGTCGTAAAAGATCACTTTAGCTACGCATAAAAGATATCCCTACCATCGATTATGGCTGCAAAATATCTTTAAGTCTGTTGCACAGATTCAAATCAAAGCACAAAAGAAATTAAGCAGATAGAATATAATATGGCTCCATGTATCCAATAGACAAGACAAGAACAAAGTGTTTAAAAGAATGATTTGTATTATATTAAAGAATGGGGCACCTGAGAGGAAAACAAGAAAGGTGTTTTCCGGTTCTCCTCAATGGGATAGGTTCTTGAAAGTGCTCAGTGTTTTAGATCTAAAATTCCTCTCTCTTATTGTGGTAGAAAACCCTGACAAACATAGAACTCAATGGGAGCTCACAAAGAAAAAATGTAAAATGGTGACCAAGAATAGATCTAGTGTGATCTAATGCAATGAAGGTGACTAATGAATGGGGAAAACCCTTCTATTTATAACAAAATATTGGGGTGTTCTAGAACTCGGTGCATGAATAAAATATTATTAATCAAATTCTAGAATCACCCTTTAGGAATATTTTATTATATTTGTTGGAGGGAAAAGGTCTTGTGACTTGGGTCAATTCCTTTATTTATAAAGAATAAATAAATAAATGATTTATTTATTATTTTAGGGAGATGGTGGGAATATAATTAAATAAATAATGATTTATTTAATTATTTAAAAATGATTTAGTCAAATTTAACTAGGAATATTATTTAAATAATGATTTAAATAACTTATTCCTAGGAAATAATTAAATAAATAATGGTTTATTTAATTAATTTCCTTGTTTTGGGTTAATATGACCAGGAAATATAGACAAATTTTATTTCATATGGTGAAAGCAATTTTACTTAGGGTAAAATTGGTCTTACATGGTGTACTTGGGTTCATCTAATGATAATAGGTTAGATGACCAAAAAATGGTGTAACCGGTACTAGGCAGAAAAATATGACCTGTCCCAGGAAATGACCTTAAATGTGAGACCTGTCAAAGAAAGGGGGTTTCAATGCTGTTTTTGGCTGAGATCTCGGATTTTTATGGTTGAGGGGCATGTGTTCCCCCAAGCATGTTGTGGTCATGCCAAAATGTATTTAGAAAGAGGGAATCTAAACACATTTTTATGATGTGGTGCGCCATTTGTTTTGGTTATGGTTATGCATTTCAAGAAAGGGAATGGAGGATTACCAATCTCTTTTGGTACTGCATATATGAAGCAAATGGACTTAACTTTCTAGGTTGGAATACATGGTGTCACTATCCCAAAGAGAGGATTTGGAGATAATGAACTGATGCTCTCCTAGAAAACCCATAGGTTGGTCAACAATAATGTCTAGAGGACTGGGTTGCTGATGTAAGATGAAGGAATGATGAGGGGTATCATCCCAGGAGTGATCTGAAGTGATATGGGACTCTATAGGTTCTTCTATATAGGGAAGAATGATGGTACTAGAGTCGACAAGACCAAATGCACTAGGAGAGTTGTGGAGAATTGCTTGTCTTGAACTCTCAAATATGGGTGCTCCCTTTTCAAAACATTGGATGTCAATGTAATGACCACAATGTGTATGTGGATCGAATGCATGGGTTCAATATAAGGGGGGATAGATAAAGTTAGTGGTGGTGACTTCTTCCATAATGTCGTCATCGCAATAGAAGATGGAGTGACTAGAGGAAGAGAGACCACATGAC
The DNA here is from genome assembly GCA_034641835.2 of Pinus albicaulis. NCBI lineage: Eukaryota > Viridiplantae > Streptophyta > Pinopsida > Pinales > Pinaceae > Pinus > Pinus albicaulis. Next base: position 446,307,629 of record CM076574.1, on the reverse strand, counting down.
GCGGCGAGGCTACCTGACTCATCATCATGAGAAGAGAGGTTCACGTGTGAATCGTCATGGGGGGTGACGAAGAACAAGAAGATAAGGGATCCACTAATGTTGATCCTAGGGTGATCGCTAAAGGGAGGTCAAGCGAAACAGAAGGGTAAGTCTTAGAGGGAGCTTCCACTAAGGATCTCATGAATGATGATAGGTAGAGGATGGTGGCTGTAGGCTTCGTCATCTCCACATCCGAAGGGGGAATGTCAATAGGAGCGGGTAAATCCTCAAGCTGGCCCGAAGCATATTGCGTAAGGACGGGAGAGGCAGACTGGTTCTGTTTAATCTCATACCCCTGAACCACCTGCAAAGAGGCATGGTAATGCGTGAGGTGGGGAAAATGGTGGGAATAATGGCCATGGAGATCACACAAAGCACATGGTTGGTTGGTGTGAATAGTCTTACGGTTCTTGGCTACAGTCGAGGAAGAAACAGAGGCTTCAAGGACCGCAGACTCAAGGAACGCAACATTAACCATGGGCTTGATACGAGGCAACTCGGGACAAGTATGGGTGGCATGAACGACAACATCACATAAAGCACAAGGCTTTACAGGCTAAAGAGGAGCAGGGTCAGTCAGGGTAGCCTTGTCTTTTTATGCCTTCTTGCAAGATTTTCCCTTTTTACCTGAAGCTGTCACAACAGGAGAAGGTTCCTGCTGAGGTTGTTGAGGCACAATAGCAATGGGAGGAGTCATGGGGACCGGTTAAACTGGGGCAAAGAAAGATAAGGTTTGGGTTAACCAGTTGGGGTAGTTGCTGGGGGATCGATGTACCGGACGAGAATCCACAGGGTCAGGTTAGAAAGGGATAGGGTAGCCATGACAGGTACTAAGAACACTCTAGGAGGGGGATCTAGGAATGGTATCTGACCGGAGGGGTAATAACCATGCGGGACAGATCTTAGATGGTTAAGGCCTAGAGGAACCATTCCAGGAGGGAAGAGAGGCTCGTGGATACCAGCTGCAGGTGAAGGGCTAGGAGGAAGGGCTCCAAAAGGCTGAATCGAAGGGCTAGGATGAGGTTGTGGAAGGTGGGGCTGCCGACTGACTGAAGCGGGCCGCTTGAGCGAAGCTCGAGATGATTTCATCATGAAAATAGTCGATGAGATGGGGTCAAAGACAAGAGGAGGAATACTAGGGAATGAACTAAGAAAATAGGAGTCTTTGTAGACTCCAGGTGAGACATTGGTTAAGGGGTCGATTGTTTGCTTATTGGCCACCGAAGATATGACAGACTCAGGGGATGTCTGAGACTTCGATTCATAATATGTTAACTGGTCAATGGTGACCCTGTTTCCATTATGGGGAAAGGATATCTTGCAGTGAACCATAGATGGTACAGTAGACATCGTATAGGTGTAGCTACTACCTAATAGAATGTTGTAATCTAAGGGTGCATCAAGGACTTCTACGTCAACGCAAACAGTCTTGCTCGCAAGAGTAATAAGACAATTGCAGAACATGCCAATGGGCTTGGAGGAGTGGCCATCCCACGCTCGGAGAGTGATAGTGGAAGGGTCCAAATCAGGTGATCCTAGTTGCTTCCAAATCAAAGCAGACATCACACAGGTGGATGCCCCCTCATCAATGATACAATGAGAAACATTGGCATTTCGGATCTTGACGACAATTTGGAAGGCGATGGAAGCAGGGAGGGGATGATGTTCTGACCAGTCAACATTGAGGATGATCAATCGATCATCTGAAGGATCTAAAGTTCCCATGGCAGATAGTAGAGCTTTTCATTGTGAAGGGCACGACTAGAGTAGTTCCAGTGTTGAGATGGTAGCAGGAAATTGTGCCAAATAATCTACTATATTATACAAATGGGAAAATTTTCCAGAAGTAGTGTTTTTCCATAATGGTCCCTTGGGGATATTGGTATGAACCCTTGCCTTAGGATGAGGGATCTACAAAGGACCACTGGTTGTCAAAAGAGGCTCTTTGGAACCTGAAGAAGGGGTCTCGGGGGCAGAAGTAGTGCGATGCTTGACGGGACTGTGTCTGAAGGTTGAGTTCAATGGTAATGGGTTGGTCAGAGTTCATCATAAGATACTTGTAATTAGAGGTACTAGATGGAGGATTTTGAGTGGTCATCTGACCTTCAGGTGGTTGTGTTGCCACGACTCCTTGTTGAGGGAAAGGATTTGTAAACAGAGCCGGTTGACTAGGCACAGCATGGGAAGGGACGGAAGGGGAGGATTTTTGTCCTCGTGATGCTGCTTCAATCTCCTACATCTACCACATCTATGGTAAAAGAGGACAATCATGAGTGTAATGATCATAAACACCACAACAAGAACAAGGCTTATTCATGCAAACATGCCTATCCTGCTTGATCCGAGTGCCCTGTTGCTGGTTAGCAGTGTTAGGTGCATTATTTTGAGGATTAGGTCCAGGATTACCGGGGGCAGATTGATTTTGAGTTCCTTTCCTATTCTTTTTGTAAGGAGGAGGGGGTGGTGGCTGCTGTTGTGGGGGTTGAGAAGGCAAGGGAGGCAGAGGTGCTAATTCTTAAGGAGCTGGAGCACCACACTGCGGATAAGGATAATAAGGAGGTTGAGTAAAATTGTGGTAAACAGGTTGGGCAAAATAAGGAGGCATGCCGTATCCTGGATACATGCTACTAGGAGGGGGCAAAGTGCTGGAGGTGCTGGCCCCTCCCTAAGGGAAACCATAGCCCATAGGAGGCTGAGCATATGGATGAGAAAGAGCTCCAACGATACTGTCGGCAGCATGAGATGCCCCAGGTGCGTTGGAACCACCGAGTCTAGGAAGATCAGGTAGGACAGTATAAACATAACTCGACTGAGCATAGATCGGGTCATATTTTAATGCAATCTAGAGAGAGACTTCTTGTGTTTGAGGGAAATGCCATGCAACGTCTTTACCTATAGCAGGAAAAAGGGATCTAAGGAACTAGTCCATGTAGACACAGTCTTCGAAGGTAGGGGCTCGACATATGCTCTTTCTTCTCTACCATTCCTGGACATGATCAGATAGGTGGGTCGCAGACGATTGACGGAAAAAATTCAAAAGTTTGGTACCAGTGTCATAATGAAGGGGAAGCTGGAAATAAGACAGAAAATCCTGGGCGAGAGTCGCAAAGGTGGTATGAGAGGTGGAGGCCTGATCAACATACCACTTAGAAGCTTTGGCAATAAGCGTACGTTGGAACAACTGAAGACAGGCATAGTCATTGGTAATGGAGTTAGATGAACACCACATGTCGAAAGATCGAACACAGTTTGTAGGATCTTCTCCAGAAAGACCTTCAAACTTGGGGATGTCGGAAGGGAGCTTGGTTGTCATAGCAGGCCAACTAGTGTCATGGCGTATAGGGTCATTGATAAACTGGTTAAAATCAGGAATACTGAGGCCTACCATATAGGGGAAAAAGGAAGTAGCCGAGATAGTTCGTGTTGCGGTCCCACTACTAGTATTCCCATCATTCGGGCCGGGGCTAGCACCAGCGTTAGGTCTTGAATTAGACATGGTGAAGGTGACAGGGGGAGAACCAGGGGAAGAACCATAAGGGTAACCTAATGAACCAGAAGAGGAGTCAGAGTGTGGACTCAGTGGAGGACTAACTCAAATCCTATGGGGAGGATTAAGTCTTCCTATTGGAAACTGAGGATGAAGGCCAAGAAGTCTCCAGGATAAACGCCTTGGGGTCGCAATGATGAAGGCATAAACATGGAAAAAATGGAAGAGAGATCGACAAGGGCGAAGAGGTGCGGGATCAACTGATTACAATGTCGAAACAAGGGTAGAGAGGTGCATGATTAATTTTTTACAATGTTAAAGTCTTTTATTGGCAGTGTTAACCATGATCTTCTTCACTTAGGGTGTGTGTGTTAAGTGTGTAAATTTTAATTTTTAAACCCAGATGTTTGTAGAGAAAAAAGAAAAAGTGTGATGTATAACTATAAATAAACCTATAGATAACAGTATATGAAACTGAAATAATAGAAAATAAACATCTAATTATGCATTAATATAAACCCAAGGAGGCGGGCCTCTCAACAAGTAGTTTGTAGGTGGGCAAAAATCTATTCAAAACACACCAAAATAGCCAATAGATCTAAAGTCAGGAGGGACAATGATCTAAAGATCAGATCTCCAGGAAATAGGTGCAAAAAAATAACAAAACATCCGGGGAAAAATTGTTGTAAATGAGGTGGCAAAATACTAAAACCTGTAGGGAAACAGAGGGAACCTTAGAGGAAGACCCAAAAAAAACTGAAAAGAGATCTTTTCGATGGATGAATAACCAATATGAAGTGGATCTCAAGGGAAGGGATCAGATCTGAAAAATTGATGAACACACTGAAATTTCAGACGACTTGTAGCAGCTAAAAATATTCTATGAAAGGTGGAGGGTACTTAAGCCCTAGGGGGCTAGGTTCCCACTTTGACGAGTAAAACAGAACAAGTACAGGTCCAAAACAGGCACAGATGGAGGTCAGAATACCCTGAATAGAGCCCTAGACAAACCCAAAAAAAACTTAGAAAAATTCCTGCAAAAAGTTCAAGTCGCAGTTTCTAACCTGTTTTCTGCAGAGGTCACAGGTTTTGGCATGTTTTTTGTGCCCTAGAGGTTTAGGTCGCTGCTTTTGGCCCGAAACATGTGACCTGCACTTCTGGCACTCTCAGGAGAAGGTTTAAAAAAAAATTGGCATCTCAACTGCGGCTGATGCCTGTCACCGGTGCAATAAGTCCAAAAACACACGGAAGTTAGAATTTTCAATGTTAAAGGGTTTTATAGGTTAAAAAAAACATCAAGAAAAGAAAAAAAGGAAGCTAAATAGAAATCCTAGGGTTTGAAGCAGCTGGATATGTAGGGATCTGAAAAACGACAGAGGTCATAATCATAAACCCTTGTGGAGTTGCTAGTTGTTAGTATGAATCTTAATTGCAAGCATACGAAAAAGGCTCACTTTAGTCGTGCATAACAAGCGGCCCTAGCAACAAAGATGGATGCCAATATATTTATATCTCCAATTATTTGACAAAGATAAATGTTGCAAAATCTAGATCTATGCATTAAAATACATTAAGCAGTAAATAAAAGAAATAGTTGCTCCATGCACCCAATAGACAAGACCAGATTGTTTTAAATAATTTTTGTATTTTTTGACACCTGGGAAGGGAACATAGAAAGATGTTACCAGTCCCCCTCAATGGGATGGGTTCTTGTAAGTCCTCAGCACTTCAGATCTAAGATCCCTCTCTCTTGATGGTGTAGAAAACCCAAACAAAAAATGGAACTCAAAGGGAGCTCATAAGAAAAATGGTAGCAAAATATGACAATGATGGTGGATCAAAGTCAGACCAAAAGTATAGATCCGGAGTGATCTTTAGGCAACAAAAGGTAGTGAGTGAAAGGAAAAACCCTTCTATTTATAACAAAATATTGAGTTAGTCTAGATATTGGTGCATAATTAAAATATTATTAACCAAATCAAGATCCAATTTTACGGAATATTTTATTATATTTGTTGGAGGGAAAAAGAATTTGATTTTAGTCAAATCCCTTTATTTGTAAATAATAAATAAATAAAAGATTTATTTATTATTTTAAGGATGTGGTTGAGTAATAATAAAATAAATAATGATTTATTTAATTATTTATGAATGATTTAGTCAAATTTCACAAGGAATATTATTTAAATAAGGTTTAAATAATTATTCCTAGAAAATAATAAGATAAATAATGATTAATCTAATTAATTTTCCTGTTTTTGGTTAAATATGACCAAGAATATTAATTAAAATATTGTTTAACTAATTATTCCTTGAGGAAAACCAAAAAAATTTGGATTTCTTCGATATTTCCTCATGGGGTTTCCTGTTTAGACCATAAAAAACTTAATAAATAAGGATTAATAAGTTATTTTTCATAGTGAAAGTAATTTTACTTAGGGTAAAATTGGTTTTACATGGTGTACTTAGGTCCATCTAATAGCAAAAGGTTAGATGACTAAAAAATGGTGTAATAGAATCCCCTTGCTAGTTCTCAATAAATTGTGGTCCTGTATCTTCTTTGAATCTGGCTCTTAGTGCTATTGCAACATCTTCCCATCTCGGAAGTGAGTTGCGATGGTTTCTCCACCATCTCGACGACATGGATTGTAGGGATTCATCCATAAGAGAGAATCTATGTTATGTTTGTAATTTGTCTTCTACTTTTGCAATAAATGTATTTACATAATTCATATATGATAGAGTCGGATATCCTCTTACCTTAGCTCCAATCCAATTGACTCCTCAGATGTTAGCACATCTTCTTGTCTTAGTCTCGTATCTTCCCTGTTGCCAATCATCTCAAGATATTTTCAAGCCCAAGTCTAAACTTTGAACGCTTCTCCAGCTTACGGTCCCTCCCACTATTGTATTGATATAGTCTTCTCTCTTCCTTGCTGTCATCTGGTAAAGATGATCGAGAAGTGGAGCGTCCTCTCTGTTATCAACAATTTATGTATATCGGGGTCCCTGATATGGGTCAAGTGGCTAAGTGACCCTGACCTCTCCATCTTCAAATATCATTAGTTCCTTTTTCAAGTTGATCTCTGCATAGTTCTCAAAATCCCAATCTATCCCCAACAATGCAAGATAGGGATCATTATCCCTTATGATATCTATCACCTTAAAGTCTTTGTATGTTTTCACTCCTGTAACATCAACCTCAACCTCTTCCAACCTTCCTATAGGCACAATGTAGTACTTATTTTCCATGCGGAGCTCTATTGGTGAGTATGTTAACTTTGGCCTCCCCAGTGCTTCCCACGTCTTTCTTAGTATAATGTCGACATCTGATCCTAGATCGAGCATGGTGTCTTTGATTTGAAATCCCACGACTTGAGTATTCACATGGATTTCCTTTCCTGTTCTTCTCTTATTTATTTTTATCCTCATGTATTTTTTGGTTGACTCTTCCAGTTCTACGTTTTCCTGAACCACCATCTCTAGATTTTTCTTTAGTTGTTCCAGCATTGGTGCATTGGTTACAATTTTCAAAAATAATCGAAACCATTCCTAAATAATTGCACTTGTATGGATTTGCTTCTCTTTTTCCATAGTCGGTTGTGGAAGCTCAATGCCTTTGCTTCCCCTGATTTGGGAAAATGTGTAATATTCCAAAAATTTATCCTTCTGCTAAATGGAATCTTATAGTTTGTTTTATCACTAGGTAGGTTAATAAGTGGGTGGGGAGGCCCATAAGTCTCCTTAGAAGCAATAAAAACACTTCAAGTGTGAAAGGAGACCTTTTTTAGTAGCTAAATAAAGCACCTCCAAGTGTGAACAGGGGTTGGATCATGTTGATTCAGTCAATTTTGACCAAGTCAACAACATTGTTATGGAGGAGTGGAGATTGATCTAATGAAGGAAATGACCTAATTGAGTGGGGCCAAGGGAAAGTAAGCTCATAATTTATTTAAGGAAGAGGATGGCATCCATATGAGGTTATATTTTGGATTATTATTTTGTATATGGTCTGTTTAGACTACTTGCATTCTTCAACTATTTAGTTGAGACTGTTGTGTTGTTTAGCACGGGGTGTTCCCGAGTGGGAATCCCACCTCTTCCCTTGAGAGGCCTCTTGGGAGAGAATTTCATTCATTTCCACATTCAGGTTTTCAGGCCAAGCTACAACTTTCTTCATCAACGCAGTTTTTGCAAGTTATTGTGTTGTGCTATAGGGTGTTGCAGTGGAGGGTTTAGAAACCCACTTTCTGAGCTAGTTTCTCATTGAAGGAAGGATTCCTTCACTTTGGAGATCAGTATCGAGAGATCTTGGACATATTTAAGATATTTTTCACTATGCCAACAATTTTCCATCATTTCCAGCGTTGTTCCAGCTTGGAATTGTGTTATTTTTTAGGTCAGCTTCAGTGAGGGATATTGTGGCTCCTTTGGAGTGTTTTCTTGTGATTGAAGGGTTCAACCTTTCATTGGAGGAGGACTTTTAGGGGATCTACATCATATCTGCTACATTTTAGCCTTCTACACTCATGTGCTTCAGTTTGCAGTGAATCTTCAGCCCTAGGGCTTTAGATCCGATCTTGTATATGGTGTATTTATGAAAACCCTTTCCGGGTTCTTTGTACGAGTTTGTATTGAGCCTAGATATGTATTGGGCATATATTTTAAGGCATATAATAGCCCTACATATTTTGTACATTATTTTGCTGTAGAAGTGTGTTTATAACTACACTGTAGCAGTCTTTCGGCATTTGGTATTGTAGCAGCAGTTCATATTCAGGAGTGATTGTTTATGGGAGGCTTGTTTCCCCATTGTATATGATTGATGCCTCAATATTTTGTATTTATTTGCTGATATAATACATGATGATATGTCTCCATATTGGTCTCCAATGTTAATAAGTTTATTTACACTGCTATTTCCAGTTTTGTGTTCATATACTGTTACTTCCCCATTTTGGGATATTATAGTGGTATCAGAGCATAATCTTGGCTCAGCCTGTGGATCTCAGCCATTATGCTATCAGGATATTAAGAAGAAGAAGAGATGTATAGAAAAAACAAAGAGAAGACTCCATTATTTGGAGGAAGAGAGGAGAAGGAGGTCTCAAAGCTTCTCTTTCAAACTATGCAGAGCATTAAAGGAGATCTCAAGAAGATGAGAAGGGAGAGAGAATCTCCAAAGGAGTTTGGATATAAATAAAACTCTATATTTTCACATGATGAGTGTGAGCATACAGACACACCCTATAATTCACAATGCAGTCATATGCCCAGATCTACTACGAGGGAGACAAAAGAAGAACAAATGCGTAAGAATGAGACTCTTAGGGATTATCCACAATAATATGAATCTCAGAATAAGAAGTTCAAAGATCACATCAACTTCTAAGAGTTTTGAAAGATCAAGGTGGAGAGGAGCAAGCAGCATGATAAGGGTAGATTATTTCTATCTACTTTTTATGGTTCACCTACATGTTTAGCTAAGGCTTGGGTGGAGGAGCTAGACACCTATTTGCAGCAACACAAAATCTCAGAGAATGAATCCATCAAAGTTGCAGCATTGCATTTTGGAGGTAATACCTATGCTTGGTGGATATTTGAGTCCTTTTCTTTAAAAAATGCAAATACATCTACTTATGAAAAATTCACTAGGAAACTAGTGGAAAGGTTTGATGGAAAACATTCTGAAACACCTTTGAAGGAGTTAAAAAAACCAAAAAAACCAAAATTTTGCATGGGTTGAAAGGACCTATAAAATCAACTCCATTTCAGAAAACTATTGAAGAGGCTCACATATTGCATAGCACTTTGATAGAGGAAATATCTATGTTTCCTATTCTTGGACAAGAGGGCATGGAGATCCCTTTTTCAGAAGAGAATCCTCTTATTGAGAAAGTGACTCCCATTCATATTATGGAAGAAGATAAGGTTGGGGGAAACAACGTTGTCATATCTAGAGAATATCTAGCACAGTATATGGATCACTTGATCCAACAAGATGAATTATTGTATCATTTCAAGAAGTTCATGAGGGTTTCATATGTGGAGGTCAAGGCACAATCAATGAACAACATGATTGTGAAACCTTGCAGATGGAAGGAGAAGGTAGGGAGGAAGGTCAGCACCACATGATGAGGAGCACACACCCCTATCTATTTCAGAAGGGTGATGCATAGAAGAGGAAGACTAATTTGCGTAGTGAGGGAAGGGACAAATTTTTCCATCCATATGAGCAGTCTACTCTTGACATTGATGTCTCACTGCATGGAGGCATTCCACCGTGGAGATCGCTAGATGAAGAGATGATGAGAGATGATTCACATGGTGTTTCACCACTCATAGATCCCAGAGGGTTGGATACTTTGGAGGGGTCTATTACAGTGTAGAGAGTGTGGGGTAGACTCAAGGAGGAGGGAGACATTCTCCCATTTTCAGAATTACCCACTCTCACTACATATTCTGCACTAACAAAAGTTGCTACAGTGATGGGAAATGGGAGCACTATGGTGCAAGGGAGCTGCTCCATGGGTTTGGAGAAATAGAGGGTACTTCCCTTGAGGAAGGGATCCTCCATACATTGGAGTAGATGGAGGCCACTCATGCTTATACTGACCAAGATCAGGAGGTTCTTTTTGGATGGTAGCTTCTCATGGGAAGCCAACTTCCAAAGGCCACCACTTCTACTTGAGCATGACTAGCTGCATGATGGGCATGGAAGAACTTTGGAGGATGAATTTGGCATGGGGCATGTCAAAGGAGAAGACAAAAACATGGGGTGAGCTTCACATTGCATATTTTCAGCGCTGTCTCTTAGGAGGGTTGATCCATATTGGAGGTCTCAACTTTTGGTAGAGTACTCCAAGGATCTTCGTGCTTGCATGATTCTTGATGACTTGGAGGGAGATGATAGATACATGGTGGTTGATGAGGTCATCTACTCTTATGGTAGAGTCTTATTGACTATATTTTTTGAGTTTTAGAGGAAGCTACTACATGCAGCATATGTAGACTTTCTTTCCATGCACTTTGATGCATTTCATTCTTTGATGGAGGAGTTAACTTGGGCGGGCATCCACTAGGATATATATCAGTATATGGAGAGATGCATAGCCTAGATGGTGATGGAGAGGTTTTCACAACCACTTCCCTACTCATGGAGGGTGAGGGAGAGATTTCAGTTGAGCCATTCTAGCTCAATGACCAGAGTAAATAGTAGAGAAGGTACATTTATGGATTCTGATTTGTACCCCTTTATTTTTTATGGGAAAAATATTGTACCAAGGAGTATTATTCCTTCTTATATATTATATTATCATGCACTTGAGGCCAATTTTATCATTTAGGTTGGATATTCTATTGGTGGTTTGTGGGGGAAGCCACATGATTCTTGGTGTGCACCATTGGCACCACATTTTACTTTCATGATCCTACCTTGTGGGATGATTATGGCAGAAAAAAAGTGGCTGAAAGGACACTTGTTATTATTTGATTTGAGGTAGGCAGGGGATGCACTACGCTGGTTCCATATGTGGAACTATGATCCACCTCCAGGTTGTCACGTGGCAACTTGTTTTCATTTGTTTTTTCTTCCATATATTGCTGATGTTGTTATGTTTATGGGAAGCTTTGTTGGGAGAGTGGCATAGGAGTTGGAGGTGCCCATTGAGAGTATGATTCTCCCTACTTTACATGTTGCATGTTTCAAGAGAAACAATGGGCAAACCATGATTGCCACACTACATCTCTTTTCTTCATGTGGAAGGAGCGATTTGGAGAACTTGAGTTCTTGGAGGAGGCACTTCATGGCTGATTTATTTAGTGGGGTAACTTGGCCGATTCTTGGAAGCCATTAAATTTGAGCCCAAGATCAGCAGAAGCCCCATAGTTACCATAAATGGATAGAGAAACAACTTGGGTGGAAAAACCTAATCTCTCCATGTAGCCCCAAGACATTGCATGAAGCGGGGGTTGAAGATTTCTTTGATGAGCTACCTAGGATGGCTCATTTCATTTGGATGATAGCATGGGTATGGGAGTCCCTCATTGGGAATGTGGTTCCCCATGTTTATCATCACTCTTACCTTGAGGAGGCCATTGTACAGAAAGAAGGTTTCCATTTACACCTTCCACCTTTTTCATGATGTGAACCATTGGGTTTTGCATACTTGGGAGGAACCATTGGAGGGCAGATTTATTGTAGATTATCTCGAGCAGTGGTGGGGAATATTGATGAGGAGTCCACAAGAGGAGAAGGAGAGGATTTTTTCTCTCCATATACATTTTCTTGAGGACAAGAAACATTTTGGAGGGGAGGACTGTAATATTCAAAAAATTTAGCCTTCAGCAAAATGAAATCTTATAGTTTTCTTTATCACTAGGTAGGTGAATAAGTGGGTGGGGAGGCCCATAAGTCTCCTTAGAAATAATTAAAAGACCTCAAGTGTGAAAGGAAACCTTTTTTAGAAGCTAAATAAAGCACCTTCGTGTGTGAACAGGGGTTGGATCATGTTGATTCAGTCAACTTTGACCAAGTCAACAACACTATTATGGAGGAGTGGAGATTAAATTAGGAATAACGCAGTTTTGGAGGGAGATTGATCTCATGAAGGAAATGACCTAATTAAGTGGGGCCAAGGGCAAGTAAGCTCATAATATATTTAAGGAAGAGGATGGCATCCATATGAGGTTATGTTTTGGTTTATTATTTTGTATATGGTATGTTTAGACTACTTGCATTATTTAGCTGTTTAGTTGAGATTGTTGTGCTATTTAGCACCGGGTGTTCCTGAGCAGGAATCCCACCTCTTCCCTTGAGACGCCTCTTGGGAGAGCATTGCATTCATTTAAACATTCAGGTTTTCAGGCCAAGCTACAGCTTTCTTCATCAGCATAGTTTTTGCAGGTTATTGTGTTGTGTTGCAGGGTGTTGCAGTGGAGGGTTTAGAAACCCACTTTCTGAGCTAGTTTCTCATTGGAGGAAGGATTCCTTTACTTGGGAGATCAGTATAGAGATCTCTTGGAAATATTTCATATCTTTGGCACCAGTCCAACTATTTCCCATCATTTCCAGCATTATTCCAGCTGGGAATTGCATAATTTTTTAGGGCAGTTTCAGTGAGGGATCTTTTGGCTCCTATGGAGTGTTTTCCTGTGATTGAAGGGTTCCACCTTTCATTGGAGGATGCCTTTGAGGGGATCTACATCAGATCTAATATATTTCAGCCTTCTACAGTCATGTGCTTTAGTTTGGAGTGAATCTTCAGCCCTAGGGCTTTAGATCCCATCTTGTATAGGGTGTATTTCTGAAAACCCTTTCGAGGTTCTTTGTAGGAGTTTGTATTTAGCCTAGATCTCTATTGGGCATATATTTTGAGGAATATAACAGCCCTACATATTTTGTATTATTTTTCTGCAGCAGTGTGTTGATAACTGCTCCATAGAAGTCTTTCGAAATTTTGTATTGTAGCAGCATTTCATATTCAGAAGTGCTTATTTATGGGAGGCTTGTTTCCCAATTGTATATGATTGATGCCTCACTATTTTGTATTTATTTGATGATATAATACATGATGATATGTCTCCATATTGGTCTCCAATGTTAATAAGTTGATTTACGCTGCTATTTCTAGTTTTTTCTTCATATATTGTTGCTTCCCCATTTCGGTATATTACAAAATATTTCCACTGCCTCCTTAAAATATTATTTCTATCTATCTGTTCTGAAAATGGCTTTTGGAGATGCTGGCTTGATCAGATTTATCGGGTCTATATTTTCTGCATCCTCCCCTGTCCTCTTTCCTCCCTGGGTTACTATGGCTACATTTTTCCTAGCATGAGCCTCTACTATTCTTGGTTCTGCATTCACCAGATTCGCTCCTTTCTTTTTGGCTCTTTCCTCCCACCTCTTAATTAATTCAGGACAGTCTTCAGTTGTGTGTGTATTGACTCTGCACTGAGAGAACCATGGTCTTCTCGGTAGCGGACATGCTCTTGCTACGTGTCCTTCTTGATCACAGTTGTAGCACCTTACTGTTCCTCTTCCTCCAGTTCTGCCTCCTCTCATTCCTCCTCCTCATCCCCTTGGAGCCTCGTTGACTATAAAATATGGTATGTCCAATCATTTAGCCAGCGCATCAAGGTCTCTACACTGCTTTGTATTATGCATTGTGGAAGCGCAAAACTCATAATATGTATTTTTTGGAACGTTTGAGTACTTTTTCAAAATTGGGCATCGTCATGGAGGATGATCAATGCCTTTGCATATTTTGCAGTATTCAGTTGTGGTCTGATTTTGTTGACCGAGGAACCCTGGAAAGTGGGGTTGCGGATAGTATAATCCTTGAGTGTTTATCTTCTCAATTCCCTCAACTGGATGAGTCCCTTGTGTCCCTATTGCTGAAGCTCCCACATTCTTCCCCCGAAACCTTAGGCATTCTGTGGCCACGTGTCCCTCCATCAAATAATGGGTGCACTGCACATTGGGGCTTGCAAGTCGTATTAGCTGAATATCCTTCAAATTCTCTGTTAAACTAGCTATCTAGTGTTATAGCCCAAATATGGAAGGGTCTTGAGCTTTTGCTCCTCCTCTGAATTCTTAAGGATAACCCACCATAGCCTCTATCTTCATAGCTTGCTCCAAGGCATCTTGTAAGGTATCAATATTTTTTTGTGTCAGTGGAGTTCTCATCAACAGAGAAGTGCTTTAATAAACCAATATCGCTGGTGATTCAGATCAATCAGGTAACTCAGTTTCCAAATTACATCTTTAAACCTCCTCATCGAGTCTCATGCCATTTCTCTTTCTCGCTGTTTAATCTCCCACATCTCACATAACCCTTGTTGATCTTTCCAATCCTCAAAAGGTTACACTTCATACTAGGAACATAGTATACATATGATATGGATCTCCTTTCTCATTTCTTTGTTAAAACACTTACTATGCCTTTTCCCATAACAGAGACCTTACTATCTGTACCCAATGTTACTTGAGACTTAAAATTTTCATCAATCATCGAAAACATAGAAATGTTTCCAGTCATATGGTTGCCACATCCTAAATCTAGAAACCATATATCTTTATTCTTTTCTTAAGCCATGTTACATGCTAAAAGAAAATTCTCTTGACTGATATTTTCATTAGTAAAATTAGCACTGGGTCTATTACCCATGTCACTCCGTTTCTTCCTACATTCATTGGCATAGTGTCCATACTTCTTACAGTAATGAAATTGGACTTGGGATTTATGATACCTTTGTCCATGTGATTGATTTTGTCCACCTTGTTCATTGTTTCCTTCACTTTGATTATGACCTTGGTTGCTGCCCCTTCCACTAGTATTTTCAGGGTTGTTTCTTCCTCCTCTGTTTTGGATTCTGCCTCTTCCTTTTCCTCTATAGTTTACTCTGCCTTGAACTCTTCCTCTTCCAAAGGACATTTGGGTCTTGAAGGCATGCTCCAAAGCTAATTTTGTTGTTCTACCCAATATTTGTTCATGTGCCATCAATGATGCATGAAGCTCATCAACTGTCAACTTTGAGAGATCCTCTGTCTCTTCAATGGTTGTGACTATCACATCAAATATTGAGGGTAAGCTCCTCAACACTTTCTCCACTATTCTTCTTTCTTCTACTCTTTCCATGAGATCTCATTTGGGTGACCAACCCAATCAACACTATGAAGAATGAGTCTATTGTATCAGACTTTTTCATGCAAATGACTTCAAAATCTCTTCTCATTAATTGAAGTTTTTTTGTATTTACCTTCTTCATACCTTGGTAGGTTGTTTGGAGGATATCCCATGCATCTTTGGACCTCTTTGCTGCTGCAATTCTTGGAAATATACTTTCATGTACTACCTGATAGAGATAGAAGAGGGCTTTTGAGTGCTTCTTCTTATTACTCTTAAGAAAATCCTTCTCTGCATGTGTTAAGGCATTATATTCTTTTTGATCTGTTGGTTCTTCTAAACCATCTTCAACTAGGTCCCATAAATATTGAGAGTCAAATAGGGCTCTCATTGTGATTTCCCAATAGTCATAGTTCTTCCCATTGAACTGTGGGAGTTGAGTATTTCCCATACGCGTGCTTGTGCTAGCTCCTGAACTATGCTATTAAACTTGGCTGTGTTTCCTAAATGAACCTTCTCACTGCTGAGAGATTAAACTCTATCTTCAAGAGACTTCTCTGGACTGCACTTTTTAAAAAAAAACTCAAAACTCTATTTTGTGAATACCTTTCTTTGTTGAATCTTCACTCTGTTGTTCAAAGGCTTCAAAAAAATTCTTCTTCCTTCCTTCAGCTTCTTTGGCAAATGAAAAGGGCCTGGACTAGCTCTGATACCACGTTGGAATTTCTGAATAATTCCTAACACACAGAGGAATAAAAATAACCCCTCTACAAACACAGAAATTTCAAAAAAAAATGGTGTGCACAGTGAGAGTGATATAGAGTAAAAGCTCTTTTTCATTCAACTTCTAAACTATTAAAAAATGAGACTATCTTCTTCAGAATCACAGTTCTGGTTTATAGTGCAAAAATCACATCTCTTGACTGCTACAAACACAGTGCTACAATACTCTATTTTTCTGCTCACTAGCTTCTTAACACACTCTGTCCCTTTTTTTCAATACATAGTCTCAACGCACTGTCTTTTTCCTTCGGGCCTTTTTTTTCATTACACAATCACCCTTTTTTTTTGTTCACGACATTTTTTTTTTTTATGTTTCATTACAATGTTTTATATATGTTGCAAATATTTATATTTACAATATATATATATATATATATATATATATATATATATATATATAATCCTAAAGTCTAAAATAAAACTATGTCACGGAAAAATAAAACGTTAAACCTTAAATCCTAAAGTCTAAGACATTAATACAAAATGCTTTTCGCGGATCTCAAGAAATAAGAGAAAATTTCTTTTAATAAACTATCGCATCCATTTTGAGGGATGTTGACTGGACCTCAAAACATGCAATCGAGCTCTTATTGGCTGACGACGGATGTGCTAGCAGATTCCAAAAAAATTATGCAAAGCGTTTAAATATTTATCGCATCCAATTTAGCTCTGGTGACGTCGGTTTTCTGAATTTGCGATAAACATGCGATTGGTTGAGGAGTTTGTGACATGGAGTCATTCAAATGAAATCAACACACGATAATTCAAACAATGGTTGATGAGGTTTTAATGGAGGGTACATGACTGGTTTATGACTGTGGTTACGTGGTGATAGAACCACGGCTTTTCAACACAAAACAGGCTACGGATTTTGAACCAAAAACTTGGTTTTGCAGGAAATTTAAACACGACTTCAATGCATTGTAGCGTGCATCAAAAAAAAAATTATGAGCTGCTATCCTTTGAATTCCTGCAGTTGGAATTAATATTTCCAACACTCCTCCTTAATTTCAACTGCTGCATTCTCTCGCATACCCAGACATTTCCTTAGATAATTAAAACTTTTCTACCCCAATGGTTTTGTCAATATATTAGTAAACTTCTCTTCAGTTCTGCAATGTTGCAAAACAATTTTTCCATTGTTCACTAGCTCTCTGATGTAGTGATACTTTGCATCAATGTGTTTCATTCTCTTATGAAACACTGAATTCTTTGATAAAGCTATAGTTGAGTTGTTTCACAATAAACTGTTATGCCTTTTACCTGTTCATGACACAAACTTCTCAACATTCTCCTCATCCAAACTGCTTGACACGTTGTTGTTGTAGTTGCCACATACTCTGCTATTGATAAAGCCACAATTGGTTGTTTATTAAAAGCCCATGAAATGGCTCCTGATCCCATATGAAAAACATAACCAAAGGTGCTTTTCCTGTCATCTATACTTCTGGCCCAATCACTGTCAGTATATCCAATCAATTCAAATTTTTTTGAAGTGGTGTATAAAATACCATACCTTTTTGTTCCTTTCACATACCTTAGAATTATTTTTTCTGCTTGCCAATGTGTCTCCTTTGGCCTTTCCATAAATCTTGAAATTAAACTCACAGCATGCATAATATCTGGCCTAGTTGCAGTCAACTGCATAAGGCTGCCAACTATGCTCTTATACAAACTTGGATCAAAATCATTGTTGTTGTCTTCTTTGCTTAACTTCAATCCCATCACAGTAGGAGTAATTGTTGCCTTGCAATCCTGCATATTAAATTTTTCCAGAAATTATTTAACATACTTTGTTTGAGAAATAAAAAATTTATTTTCATTTTTCTCTACTTCTATTCCTAAGAAGTATCTCAGCAATCCCATATTAGGCATCTCAAATTCTTCTTTCATGAATGTCTTAAAATTCTCAATGAGGTAAGAATCATTACTTGTGAATATAATATCATCAACATACAAAACAACAATCAACATCTTACCATCTTTCTCCTTGATGTATAATCTGGGTTCTCCTTCACAATTCTCAAATCCATTTTCCACTAGATAGGCATCTATCCTATTGTACCATGATTTTGGTGCTTGTTTAAGCCCATATAGATCTTGCTTTAATCTACTTACTTTATGCCCTTGGCCTTCTTTCTCATAGCCCAGAGATTTTTCAACATCAACCTCTTCCATCAATACTCCATTCAGGAATGATGATTCCACATCCATTTGGTACACTTTCCACTTGTGTTGTGCTCCTATGGACAAAACTGCTCTTACTGTTTCCATTCTTGCAACCGGTGAAAAAGTTTCTTCATAGTCTCTTCCTTGTTGCTGCCTGTAGCCTTTGACCACAAGTCTGACCTTGTGCCTCTCAATCTTACCCTCAACATTTCTTTTGGTTTTATAAATTCATTTTACTCCAATTACTTCCTCGCCTTTTGAGAGATCAACTAATTCCCATGTCTTATTTTTCTCTATGGCATTTATCTCTTCATCCATAGCATCTATCCATTTCTTCTCTTTTACTTCTTATTCAAAATGAATAGGATCATCTACATGAAAATTCAATGCAAATAAAGAGTTCATACTTTCATTTGGTGCCTCTTTCTCATAGATTTCATTCAGACTTCTGAATCTGGTTCCTCTTTCATTTGTTGAACTTGTGCTTGTAGAAGCACTCAAATCTTCTCCTTGTGATGTGCTTGGAGAAGCACTGTCATCCCTTTTCAAGGGTGTTCTCATACTAGATTATGGTATCCCTTTCTTTCCTTGTGTTGGTGGAGGTGGTGCTGCTAATGAGGGATTTTTTCAGCCATTTCTTCCTCATCTTCATCATGAGACAAACAACTTTTAACATTCACTATTTTCTCAATGCTTCCATCCCAAGCTTCTTCCTCAATAAATTTTACATCTCTGCTTATCATAGATTTCTTAGTGGATGAGTTATACAATATTTTTTCCTTAAATTCTTCACTGTATCCAAAAAATATGTACTTCTCCCCCTTACTATTCAACTTCTTCCTTAGCTTATCTCGAATGTGTGCATAAGCCACACAACCAAAAAATCTCATGTGGGTGACACACTATTTTATGCCACTCCATGATTCTTGAGGAACTCTATTCATTACACTATTTTTTGGGCATATATTCAGCACATATGCTGCACAATGTACAACTTCAGGCCAATATTCATTTGGAAAATGTTTTTCCTTCAACATACTTCTTACCATATCCATGATGGTCCTAATTTTCCTTTCAGTAACTCCATTTTGCTGTGGTGTATACCTTGCTGTAAATTGTTTATGAATTCCATTTTATATGAAAAAAATCAAAAATTCTTTGGAAATATATTATCCTCCTCTATCTGTTCTTAAAACTTTAATATGTTGCCCGCTTTGATTCTCTACAAGAACCTTAATGTGGCAGAATTTCTCAAACACTTCAATCATCACTTTCAAGAAGTACACCCATGTTTTTCTTGTGTAATCATGAATAAAGGCTAGCATATAGTGGTTGTCTGCTAATGATGGTGTTTTTATTGGTCCACACAAATCTGAATGGACTATTTCTAGGGGTGCCTTTTCCCTTATGCTCTTTCCTGATGGAAAGCTTTCTTTGTGTTGTTTGCACAAGATGTGGCCTTCACATAGGTTTTATGGCTTCTAAATCAATGATAATCCCTTTACCATTGCTTTCCTATGCAACAAATTCAGACCTCCAAAGTTGAGATGTCGAAATCTCAAGTGCCATAACCAGTTTTCATCATTTGGTTCTCTTTGGAATGTCTCTTGTGTCATTGCTGCCATTGCAGCTCCTTTCTTCAAATTTTCTCTCATTTTGAGAGGAAACATTATTTTTATTGTCATCTTCACTAGTGCAATTCTCTGTTTTCTTGGTGTTTTATCCATGATGTTACATACATCATCCTCAAAGAAAACATTGTAGCCTTTTTTGAATGTGCTATCCAATGCTCAAAAGGTTACACTTCATACCAGGCACATAATATACATCTGATATGGATCTCATTTCTCCTTTAATTGTTAAAACACTTACTCTGCCTTTTCCCATGACAGAGACCTTACTATCTGTCCCCAATGTTACTTGAGACTTCGCATTTTCATCAATCATGAAAAACATAGAAATGTTTCTACTCATATGGTTGCTACATCTCCTGAATCTAGAAACCATATATATTCATTCTTTTCTTTAGCCATATTACGTGCTAAAAAAAAATTCTCTTGATTGATATTTTCCTTAGTAAAATTAGCACTAAGTCTGTTACCCATGTCACTCTATTTCTTCCTACATTCATTGACATAGTTCCCATACTTCTTACAGTAATGAAATTGGATTTGGGATTTATCATACCTTTGTCCATGTGCTTGATTTTTTCCACCTTCTTGGTTGTTGCCTTGGCTTTGATTCTGACCTTGGTTGCTGCCCCTTCCACTAGTATTTGCAGGGTTGTTTCTTCCTCCTCTGTTTTAGCTTCTGCTTCTTCTTTTTCCTCTGTAGTTTCCTATGCCTTGACCTCTTCCTCTCCCAAAGAACATTTGGGTCTTGAAGGCATGATCCAAATATTTGTTTGTTGTTCTACCCAATCTTTGTTCATATGCCATAAATGATGCATGAAGCTCATCAAATTTAAACTTTGAGATATCCTTTGTCTCTTCAATGGTCATGACTATCACATCAAATATTGAGGGTAAGCTCCTCAACACTTTCTCAACTATTATTATTTCTTATACTATCTCTCCATGAGATCTCATTTGGGTGACCAACCCAATCAATGCTGTGAAAAATGAGTCTATTGTATCAGACTCTTTCATGCAAATGACTTAAAAATCTCTTCTCATTAATTGAAGTTTTGTTGTCTTTACCTTCTCCATACCTTGGTAGGTGGTCTGGAGGGTATCCCATGCATCCTTGGACCTCTTTTCTGTTGTAATTATTGGAAATATACTTTCATGTACTTCCTGATAGAGATGGAAGAGGGCTTGTGAGTCCTTCTTCTTATTACTCTTCAAAAAATCCTTCTCTTCCTGTGTTAAGGCATTACATGCTTGTTCATCTGTTTGTTCTTCTAAACCATCTTCAACTAGCTCCAATAAATCATTAGAAGCAAATAGGGCTTGTTGGAAATATTGTCATTGATGGCAAAGGAATTGGCAAAGGTCAGCAGAGAAGAACAGAAGGAGCAGCGACAGAATGGGAGAAAATAATACAAAGGCGCAACAGAGTTTTGGTGAACAACAACACAGATTCAAGAAGGATGGAAAAATGTAAGAATGAATGACTTAACATTATGGTGATGGGCAGTGCCGTTTTACAGTCGAATGAAAACATTCGTAGTTAGAGACTACGGAGGAGCAGAGTTTATTTAAAAATAGTCATTTCGGGCGTTTAAGCCCTCAACAACCAAGTATGAAGGAAATTGATTAAAACAGCGGAGGTCCTTTATGTTTCTGAAAAGGAAAGGAAAAGTGGTCCCCACCATTTTAGTGCAAATCGCCCTCCGCCCAAGCCAGAGTTTGTTGATTGTTGTGATATGCGATTATCGCAATATCGCATATTTGTTATCTCCGCCATCGCAAGTTCCGTTGTTTGCGATGTGCGATCATCGCGCCATCGCACGATTGCAATATCGCACATTCAAGTGTTCCGCCACATGATTGATCGCCAATTTGCGATGCGATCCCATCGCAGATCGCAAATGTTAAATTTGCGCATTTTCGTTTGATCGCGGCATTGCATATCACACATCGCAAATTACCGACTGCGATGTGGGCCCGGGGTCAAAGAATGAAATCCAGTTTGTTTGAATATTGAAGTCTGGGTTAAAAGTTCATTGAAATTTGATTAAAAATAATGCTACGGGGGCAGTGTAAAGTTTTAAATTAACCAAAGGGGTTATAAGTATAAAATTCGAACATTTTATTATGAAGTGTGAAGGAAGCCCCCTAATTGAATTAATATTATATGGCGGAGATAAAAGACTACCTTTGGGACGTTTCGTGCATGGAAGAACGAAGATTGGGATTTTAATCTGGATTGGCTCGATTTTTAATATGCTAGATTATCTATTTTAACCCCGTCCAGGAATACCATTAGCGGTTCGTGCTTTTTGACTCATGGTTTTACTAAAGGCGACATCTATATAAAGTGATGAGAATTATAAAGAAAGGTGGAAGTGTGGGTGAACGGGTTGATAATAAAATGAATCTCCTTCGGAGATATCTGCATGAATAAACTTTGATATATCTGAATCTACGATGCACCCATTGACGTAATGATAATGAACCTCTTGAAGGACGGACGAAGTCATGAAGAACTGGCGCATGTCTGCTAAAAGAACACATATGAATCCGATTGGGGTTTTCTGAAGATTAATATACACAGAACGATACACAGGATGTTGAATAAATATATTCTCTGAAGTCTGGGTTATTTCGGATATTTTGGTTACAGTGGTCTCATCATTCTGTTATGAATTTTTTGGGCAAAATATGTTTGTTGATAATTGAATAAAGGGTTGCGTTGAAACTGGTGCATCCAGTCTGAAAATTGATGAAACGTGGTCCAGGGTGGAGCTGAGGGTCGAAGCCTTCAGTCAGGGGGTTGTAGCTCCCTTCCAGGAGAGGCTGGTAAACGAGAGCAGGAGGTTGTGGCTCCCTTCCAGGAGAGGCTGGTAAACGAGAGAAGGTTTTAGCCTTCTACAAGTGGGTACCTGCGTGCTGGTATGAGTCTGCACCAGCATAAAATTGTAAGAATTTTTCTCTAAAAATAAATATTGAAGACAGAGATTACAACAGCGGTGGTTTTCTTCCGAATTGGGTTTCCACCTTAAATCCTGGTGTTCCTATGTTTTGCTTATGTTTTGTTATTTCTGTTCATGCTTGCTACTTATGAATGATGTAATGATCTAAGTAAAGACATAATAATATCTCTGGACATACAAGATGGATGTAGTAATGTAACATATGGTTTTAAGGGAAGGAAAACTAGAAATTGTCAGACAGCTCTAAATACTGATTCACCCCCCCCCCCCCTCTTAGTTTTTTTCCCAGCAATTGGTATCGGAGCCAGGTGCTTCTGAAAAAGCTTAGCCGCTAGAAGGAAGATTAAGCAAGATGAGCAATCAAGATGGAACAACATCTATCAGGCCTCCAATTTTTAAGGGAAACAATTTAATATTTTGGAAAACAAGGATGAGATCCTATCTTCAGTCTTTGGGAGAAGATGTATGGGAAATTTTTGAACAAGGATATCAATATCCAACTGCAGTGCCAACGGATCCGACTGAAAAAAATAACTATGGAACAAATGCAAAGGCGGTCAATGCTCTATTGGGAAGTCTAATTGAAGCAGAATTTGTCAAAATCATGCAGCTGAATACAACAAAGGCAATATGGGACAAAATCATTCTAAGCTATGAAGGTGATGCAAAGGTAAAAAGTGCTAAACTTCAAACTCTCAAAATTCAATATGAGAATCTAAAAATGCTTAATGAAGAAAACATTGCAAATTTCTTTCTACGTCTTGATGATAGTGTAAATCGCATGAGAAATATGGAAGAAAAAATAACTGAATCTACTTTGGTTGAGAAAATTTTAAGATCTCTAACATCAAAATTTGAGTGAAAAGTTTCATCTCTTGAAGAAAAGCAGGATCTTCAAAATCTTACTGTGGTACAACTTCATGGCATACTAACTGCATATGAAATGAGAAGAGGAGGACCATCTAAAGTCAAAGAAGCAATCTTTAGAACTTCTACAAAAGGGAAGGAAGTACAAATAACAGAAGGATCGGGATATATCTCATAGGAAGATGAGATAAACTTCGTAAAGAAACTTCAACTTGGCATAGGACCGTTCAGAGGTAAGCTTCCTTTCAAAAGTTTTGATTGTGGAAGAGTTGGTCATTATGCTGCTAAGTGTCCTTATAAAGAAACACATAAAAAGGGGAAGGAAGTAGCAAGAAGAAATAAAAATAATTTTAGCTCTAGAAAGAGTTTCTATACTCATGAAGATAGTGATGGATTATCTGATAGTGAGGAAGAATGTGAAAAATATCTTAGACTTCTCATGGCATTTGAAAAAGAATCTAGAGAAGAAAAGGATACTTTTGTGGATGCTCTAGAAGACAGTGATTTTTTTGATGAAAACAATAAACTCAAAATCTGCCTAGAAGAGAGTAAAATAATCATAGAAAAATCAACTTGAAGAAAAGGAGAAGCACAATGAGAAATTAGAGTGTGAAGTAGTAAGTCTGAGAAAAGAAATTGAGAAAGTAAAGACTCTGAATCTTATATTTGCTAAAGGATCTAAAACCTTAGATGAAATTATCAAGGTACAATGTTCTCCTCTTATAAAGACAGGACTTGGATATACCAGAGAATCTTCTCAGCCTTCAGCACCAAATTATCTAAAAGCAGTTACAGCTGGTTTACAATATGCTGCCACTCAGCAAGGGAATAAAGAATCTTTACAAGTAAAGCATGATCATCTCAATTCAAAGAACACTAACAAGAATGTCTTTCATGGAAACACCAATCAACAAGTAAATTCATATAGAAGATTTTATGATCGCAGAAATTTCTTCTTCAATGGACAATGCTTCTCATGTCACAATTTTGGTCATAAAGCTGTTCAATGTGTTGCATATAAAACCATCATGACAAGAGAAGCAAGAAAGAAAAGGATTGATATTGAAACAAAGAAGAATACTTATAACAACTTTTCTCCTCTTCAAAATGAAGTTGAATGTGCTTACTACAATAACTTTGGCCATGAGGAATCTGAATGCAGGAGCAAAGTGCAGCTAAAAGAACATGTTCCTTCAAGCTCCAAATTATGGAAAAATAAGGAATTACAGGTTGAAAATTGTGGCATAGCGTTATTTGCAGAAGATGAAGAAAACCAATGGTACATTGATAGTGGATGCTCAAGACACATGACAGGTGATAAAGACAAACTTCTTTCATATAGTGCTCTAGAAAAGGAAAAGAAGGTTACATTTGGAAATGATACTCCTGCGGTCATTAAAGGAAAAGGGTCTGTTTTTCTAAAAGAAAATGTGAAAGCTAATGAATTCATGTATGTGGATGGATTAAGGCATAACTTGTTAAGTGTAAGTCAAATGTGTGATCAAGGGACTGAAGTGGTCTTTAGTTCAAAAGAATGTGTGGTACGTGATCTTGATACAGGTAAAGCAATCATAAAAGGAAAAAGAACTCCAAACAACCTGTATATATTGAAAAACTGCAAAGAACAATGTTATTTGAGTAAATCTTCAGAAAATTGGCTATGGCATAGAATTTTGGGGCATCTGAGCTTCTCTCAAATCAACAAATCAAGCAGAGTTAAAGCTGTTCATGATCTTCCCAATATTTCTCTACCTGAAAATATCATACGTAAATCTTGCCAATTCGGTAAGCAAACCAGAGTACAATTCAATGCCAAGGAAGGATCATCAAGCAAGCCTCTTGAACTCATCCATACAGACATATGTGGACCTATGAGGAAAAAGTCACCACGTGGTGAAGAATACTATATCTTATTCATTGATGACTTTTCTAGAATGTGTTGGATTGGGTTGCTTAAACACAAAGATGAAGCATTTGAGAAATTTCAGATCTTCAAAGCACTAGTTGAGAATGAATTAGATCTAAAAATCAAGTGTCTCAGATCTGATCGAGGAGGAGAATATACATCAGATGAATTTCTTGAATTTTGTGAACAACATGGCATAAAAAGATAGTTTTCTGTAGCTGGCACTCCACAACAAAATGGTGTTGCAGAAAGAATGAATAGAACAGTTCAACAAATGGCTAGAGCTATGCTGGATGATTCCAGAACACCTGACACATTTTGTGGAGAAGCAACACATACAGTAGTAAAAATTGTCAACAAGGCACATGTTCCTATAAATAGTGATAAAACTCCATGTGAACTCTGGTATGGTAATCCTCCCACTATAAAGCATTTTAGAATTTTTGGAAGAAAATGCTTTATCAAGAATAATGATGAAAAACTTGGCAAGCTTAAACCCAAAGCAGATGAAGGAATATTTCTTGGTTACTCCTTTAGGAGTAAGGCATATAAATGTTACAATAAAAGACTTTGGAAGATCGTTGAATGTATTGATGTTGTTATCGATGTGTCTCCTGCAGCTCCAAAAGAAGAAAAGCAAATGACAGATGAAGATGATGATGACACATATCCTTCTACATCAAATAGTAATGATATAAACAATGAACCCAGTGAAGAACCCGAAGATGGTTTGTCTAAAAAAGCTCCCTCTAGATATGTTCAAAAGAATCATCCAGAATCTCAAATTTTGGGAGAAAAGGGATCAGGTGTACAAATAAGAAGGACTCTTATGGGATCTTCTAGCAATCTGGCATTTCTGTCCACTATTGAACCTCACAGTGTTAGTAAAGCTTGCAAAGATGATTGTTGGATTCAAGCCATGAATGAAGAGCTTGATCAAATTGAAAAGAATCACACTTGGGAATTAGTACCAAGACCTCATGACAAAAATGTCATTGGAACTAAATGGATATTCAAAAACAAGTTAAATGAGAGTGGGGATGTTATAAGAAATAAAGCTAGACTTTTTTGCAAGGGGTATGCTCAACAAGAAGGTATAGACTTTGAAGAAACCTTTGCTCCTGTAGCTAGACTTGAAGCCATAAGAATGTTTCTTACCTTTTCAAGCTTCCAACAAATCAAAGTTTATCAAATGGATGTTAAATCTGCTTTTCTCAATGGTGATCTAGAAGAAGAATTTTATATAGAACAACCAGAAGGATTCATTTTGGGAAATGATGAAAAACTTGTTTATAGACTTAAAAAGGCTCTATATGGTCTCAAACAAGCTCCAAGGGCATGGTACTATCGTCTTGACAAATATCTTCATCAGCAAGGATTTTCAAAAGGGTCTGTTGATAGCAACTTATACACAAAAACTGAAAATGACAAACTGTTGATTGTGGTTGTATATGTTGATGATATCATCTTTGGAAGTAATAAAGAGTCTATGAGTTAGAAATTTGCTTCTGATATGCAACAAGAATTTGAAATGTCTTTGCTTGGGGAACTAACATTCTTTCTTGGCTTGCAAGTGCAACAAGCAACAGATGGCATATTCTTATCACAAGCTAAATACCTCAAGAAAATCCTGAAAAAGTATGGCATGGAATATTGTAAACCTGTAAGTACACCAATGATAACCGGATGTAATCTCAGTTCTAATGATGATTCCCCCATAGTGAATCAACCATAATACAGATATATGATAGGAAGTCTACTATATCTCACTGGGACAAGACCAGACATCATGCATGCTATTGGGATTGTTGGAAGATTCCAAGCTAATCCAAAAGAGTCTCATCTTCAGGCTGTGAAAATAATATTCAAATATCTACAAGGAACTCAAGACTTTGGACTATGGTATCCAAAGAATGCTGATCTTACTCTTCCTGCATACACTGATGCAAATTGGGCTGGAAGTGTTGATGATCGAAAAAGAACTAGTGGTGGTGCATTCTATATGGGGCCCTGGTTAGTATCTTGGTTCAGCAAGAAGAAAAAATCCATTGCCTTATCTACAGCAGAAGCAGAATATGTGGCTGCAGCATCATGTTGCACTCAACTTCTCTGGATGATGCAAACCTTACAAGACTTTGAAATCAAAAGTTCATCTCCCATCTCCATTATGTGTGATAATACAAGTGCCATCAGTATCTCAAAGAATCCTATTATGCATTCCAAGACCAAGCACATTCCCATCAAATATAATTTCTTACATGAACAAGTGCTTGAACAAAAGGTGAAATTGGAGTATGTTTCCTCCAAAGAAAAAGTTGCTAACATATTTACCAAACCTCTACCCAGGGAAGCATTCGAATATCTCAGACAGAAACTGGGAGTAGTCTCTGCCATGCAGAGGATCAGGTCTACTTAATTACAGAAGATTAAATTTGTTGTGAGGTGCTGTTGGGCATCTCTGAATGCATAGGCTAAGGGGGAGCATTGGTTATATGAAAAGGATGCATTATTGGCATTTATAACTTATCTCGTTATATTATGAAGATGCAACATGATTTCAGGGGGAGCATGGTCTTGATCAACCCTTTGCCATTGATGTCAAAGGGGGAGGAAAAGCAAAGAAGGGCTTCTATAAGACAAATAGAGGAAGAGTATTAAAAAGAAAGAATATTGACGAGTATTACAGAAGAAGAGTATTGCCATCAATGCCAAAGGGGGAGATTGTTGGAAATATTGTCATTGATGGCAAAGGAATTGGCAAAGGTCAGCAGAGAAGAACAGAAGGAGTAGTGACAGAATGGGAGAAAAGAATACAAAGGCGCAACAGAGTTTTGGTGAACAACAACACGCATTCAAGAAGGATGGAAAAATGTAAGAATGAATGAATTAACATTATGGTGATGGGCAGCGCCGTTTTACAGTGGAATGAAGACATTCGTAGTTCCAGACTACGGAGGAGCATATTTTATTTAAAAACATTTATTTCGGGCGTTTAAGCCCTCAACAACCAAGTATGAAGGAAATTGATTAAAACAACGGAGGTCCTTTATGTTTCTGAAAAGGAAAGGACAAGTAGTCCCCACCATTTTAGCGCAAATCGCCCTCTGCCCAAGCCAGAGTTTGTTGATTGTTGCGATATGCGATTATCGCAATATCGCATATTTGTTATCTCCGCCATCACAAGTTCCGTTGTTTGCGATGTGCGATCATCGTGCCATTGGACGATCCCAATATCGCACATTCAAGTGTTCCGCCACATGATTGATCGCCAATTTGCGATGCGATCCCATCGCAGATTGCAAATGTTAAATTTGCGCACTTTCGTTTGATCACGCCATTGCATATCACACATCGCAAATTACTGACTGCGATGTGGGCCCAGGGTCAAAGAATGAAATCCAGTTTGTTTGAAGATTGAAGTCTGGGTTAAAATTTCATTGAAATTTGATTAAAAGTAATGTTACGGGGGCAGTGTAAAGTTTTAAATTAACCAAAGGGGTTATAAATATAAAATTCAAACATTTTATTATGAAGTGTGAAGGAAGCCCCCGAATTGAAATAATATTATATGGCGGAGATAAAAGACTACCTTTGGGACGTTTCGTGCATGGAA
The DNA here is from genome assembly GCA_034641835.2 of Pinus albicaulis. Lineage (NCBI taxonomy): Eukaryota > Viridiplantae > Streptophyta > Pinopsida > Pinales > Pinaceae > Pinus > Pinus albicaulis. Next base: position 446,278,538 of record CM076574.1, on the reverse strand, counting down.
GAACGAAGATTGGGATTTTAATCTGGATTGGCTCGATTTTTAATACGTTGGATTATCTATTTTAACCCTGTCCAGGAATTCCATTAGCGGTTCGTGGTTTTTGACTCATGGTTTTACTAAAGGCGACATCTATATAAAGTGATGAGAATTATGAAGAAAGGTGGAAGTGTGGGTGAATGGGTTGATAATAAAATGGATCTCCTTTGGAGATATCTGAATGAATAAACTCTGATATATCTGAATCTACGATGCACCCATTGATGTAATGATAATGAACCTCTTGAAGGACGGACGAAGTCATGAACAATTGGCGCATGTCTGCTAAAAGAACACATATGAATCCGATTGGGGTTTTCTGAAGATTAATATACACAGAAGGATACACGGGATGTTGAATAAATATATTCTCTGAAGTCTGGGTTATTTCGGATATTTTGGTTACAGTGGTCTCATCGTTCTATTATGAATTTTTTGGGCAAAATATGTTTGTTGATAATTGAATAAAGCGTTGCATTGAAACTGTTGGATCTAGTCTAAAAATTGATGAAACGTGGTCCAGGGTGGAGTTGAGGGTCGAAGCCTTCAGTCAGGGGGTTGTAGCTCCCTTCCAGGAGAGGCTGGTAAACGAGAGCAGGGGGTTGTGGCTCCCTTCCAGGAGAGGCTGGTAAATGAGAGAAGGTTGTAGCCTTCTGCAGGTGGGTGCCTACGTGCTGGTATGAGTCTGCACCAGCATAAAATTGTAAGAAGTTTTCTCTAAAAATAAATATTGAAGACAGAGATTACAACAGCGGTGGTTTTCTCCTGAATTGGGTTTCCACCTTAAATCCTGGTGTTCATATGTGTTTCTTATGTTTTGTTATTTCTGTTCATGCTTACTACTTATGAGTGATGTAATGATCTAAGTAAAGACATAATAATATCTCTGGACATACAAGATGGATGTAGTAATGTAACATATGGTTTTAAGGGAAGGAAAACTAGAAATTGTCAGACAATTCTAAATAATGATTCACCCCCCCCCCCCCCCTCTCAGTATTTTTCCCAACAGGGCTCTCATTGTGATTGCCTAATAGTCATAGTTCTTCCCATTGAACTGTGGGAGTTGAGTATTTCCCATACTCGTGCTTGTGCTGGCTCCTGCCATAGCTATCTCACTGAACAGTGCTTTTAAACTTGACTTTGTTTCTTAAATGAACCTTCTCACTGCTGAGAAATTAAACTCTATCTTCAAGAGACTTCTCTAGACTACACTTTTTTAAAACAGACTCAAAACTTTGTTTTGTGAATACCTTGCTTTGTTGAATCTTCACTCTGTTGGTCAAAGGCTTCAAGAAACTTCCTCTTCCTTCCTTCAACTTTTTTGGCAAATGAAAAGAGCCTGGAATAGCTCTAATACCATGTTGGAATTTATGAATAATTCCTAAAACACAGAGGAATAAAAATAATCCCTCTACAAACATAGAGATTTGAAAACAATTGTGTGCATAGTGAGAGAGATATAGAGTAAAAGCTATTTTCATTCAAATTCTAAACTATTAAAAAATGAGACTATCTTCTTCAGAATCATAGTTATGGTTTATAGTGCAAAAATTACATCTCTTGACTACTACAAATGCAGTGCTACAATACTCTGTTTTTCTGCTCACTGGATTCTTAACACACTCTATCCCTTTTCTTTAATACACAGTCTCAACACACTATCTTTTGCCTTCGGGCCTTTTTTTTCATTACACACAGTCACCCTTTTTTTTTTGTTCATGACATTTTTTATTTTTTTATGTTTCATTAGAATGTTTTGTATATATTGTAAATATTTATATTTACAATATTTAGAATATATATATATATATATATATATATATATATATATATATATAATCCTAAAGTTTAAAATAAAACTATGCCACGGCAAATAAAATGTTAAACCTTAAAGCCTAAAGTCTAAAACTTTAATACAAAATGCTTTTCGCAGATCTCAAGCAATAAGACAAAATTTCTTTTAATAAACTACCGCATCCGTTTTGAGGGATGCTAACTGGACCTCAAAACATGCGATCGAGCTCTTATTAACTGACGATGGATGCGCTGGCGAATTCCAAAAAAATTATGCAAAGCGTTTAAAAGTTTATCGCATCCAATTTAGCTCCGGTGACGTCGGCTTCAGAATTTGCGATAAGCATGTGATTGGTTGAGGAGTTTGTGATGTGGAGTCATTCAAATCAAATGAACACACGGTAAGTCAAACAACGGTTGGTGAGGTTTTAATGGGGGGTACATGACTGGTTTATGACTGTGGTTGTGTGGTGATAGAACCACGAATTTTCAACACAAAATAGGCTATGGCCTTTGAACCAAAAACTTGGTTTTGCATGAAATTTAAACATGGCTTCAATGCACGGTAGCGTGCAGACAATTTTTTTTTTTGAGCTGCTGTCCTTTGAATTCCTGCAGTTAGAATTAATATTTCCAACACACATCTGTTTAGCGAAATACTTCTTCACATATAAGGGCCTTAGATGTTTTCTAACTCTTCTAGCTTATGCCTTATGCCTTTTTAATGGAATATGTCAATACAATTTTGCAAAATTATTTTATGTTTTTTTTTTTTTAAATAGAATATATGAATATGATTTTAAGTAGAATTGTTTAAATTTTAAATGATTCAAGTTTTAAAATAAAATTGGTGGAAAAATAGTTTAAAATGAATTTTAAAATAATTTCTGAAATTATTTAAAATAAAGTTTTGAAACTATAAATAAATTTAAATTATTTAAATTCTGTAAACTATACCATTTAAATTTGTAATTCTAACACTTATTTTATAAAATTTATAACCAATGTAATTAAAAATAATATTGTATTTAAGTTTTGTAAACTAGTGTGACTCTACATGTAAAGGACTTAATTTCCTTTATATCTGCTACGTTTTCTTCTAAATTGACAATTTGAGTGGATAATTTAACTTAAAATTTTCAATTATTTTAATCCACGTGTCAATTTGATTCTTAAAACAAAAGAATATTTCCGAGTGAATAGTAGATACACTAAAACTTCCCTATTTCCGAGGCCGGTTATATTTGTGTCTTATATTGGTCCCTGCATATGCTCCTTATCGGGAACAAGCGAGCCAGACCTCTTCTAACGAACCTGGGTACGCTTTCTGTGGTTGGTATAACAGGTAATGCTACAAATCACCTGCTCCAGGTATTGGTGCTTTCCTTGTTTTTGACAGGTTCCATACTGCCTACAATGTTAGTACCGGATGGTCATGTTGCTGACATATTGATTAGGTATGACGGTCTACATTATTATGGTCAGATCTCATGCCCTCACGATTAATGATAATGGTTTGGATGTTCTGGTTTCTCTGAGATATTTTGTTGCATGCTTTTTGTTATCTACATGGGTCTTTTGCTGCTTGGGCATTTTGGATACATCTCGGTATAATATATACATGTTGGATCGTCTATGGTCTTTTAACAAGTCTTTGTAGGTGTATTTGGGGTTATTATCACTTGTTTGACATGGGTTACCCCTTTCTCCTGGATGCAAAATAGGGTTTCTACCTTTCAGATGCGAATATAATGACTGATGAACTGTTTTCTCAATATATATAATCAAAACAACGTTTTTTCTCTTGTGAAAAAAACTCCCTACATTTGCCTCGTTTTGATTTGACGGAAAAGCAGGTTGTTTTTACAAGCTTTACTAGCCTTTAAAAAATATTTGTATGACTTATTCGCAAAAAGTAGATAAAGTATGACGTAATGTGAAAAAACTTGTAACCTAACGAGGAATTGAACGATTTTTCACTACGTTTGAGAAGGCAGACTGGATTCAGGCAGTCTTCGAAAAAACCAGGTAAATATTTCTTGAATTGTGATGTAATGAGAACAAATTTGTCACCTAACGAGGAATTCAACGTTTTTTCACGTTTTTTTCACATTTAATGGCTTCAGGATTATGTTATTTTGGAAATAAATTAGTGCGAATCCGTTTCGTTTCTCGTATGTGAAGTAGATAATTTTCGTTGTATATGATGCATTTTCATTTGAAGTCTAAACATGTTTGAATCACACCTGCAAACCAACTTGGAGAAGCTGAAGCGGAGGATATTTTCAAATTGCATGTGACCATAATAACACTGTGGAGCTCAAGTTTTAGAAGAGAATTCCATGTTAGCAACAAAAATAACTTGGAACAGACACATTGTTATTGAGGGACCCTGCTCCGGTTGAGAAGCTCACAAATGCAAATGAAGAATTTAAAGGGCATTTCCATTGCTAAAATTTCGTATTGGTATTAATGCTTATTACCTTTGTTGTGGTACGATTATGGAAAGAAGTTGGCATTTATAAATTATTTTGTAAGTGATAGTGTATATTTATAGGGTCTATATTTGGTATTAATACTTCTTATCTTTGCTGTGGTAAAATTATGCTATGTCATAAAGAAGTTGGCATTTATTATTTTTTTTTAAAGTAATAGTGTATATTCTTAGGGCCTAATAAAAGAAAAAATTATTTAATGGGTTAACTTAATATAATAGTTTATACATGACACTTAAATTTTAAGTGGAATAAATTTTAATGGGTTAACTTAACATAATAGTCTATACATCACACTTAAACTTTAACGGGAATAAAACAAAAATTATATCGAGTAACTCTCCAATCTCTATTAATTTAATTGGAATAAAATAGAAATTATATTGAATATGTGTTCAATCCAATAGAGTGATTTTCTAATTTATCTAATACTTAATGCATTAAAATGTGGAAATCAAGCAATTTCTTTCTTGATAAATGAGAGACTCTTCTAATCCACCTCTATTAAAAATGATCTACCCAATACTTTAGGTGAAGTTAAATAACTATATATATGGATATTTATAATAATCTAACCTACACTTATTAGGAAATTATATAACCATATATATGAGTTTATTCGAGTTTGGGTCACAACCAGGAATACTTCAAACTTCACATTCAAATTTGAAAAAGATGACCTAAAAAGATGTTTCAACTTTTTATCAAACATTTATTTTCTCATAAATATAATCACTATATACAAACAACGAAAATCTAATCATACTAAGATAGCTATAACTTATAAGGAAAAAAATTTCTTAAAAATGCACTTCATATTCATATTAAATTCATTTTTCAAAAATAATAAATCCAAAGTGAGATGGAATTCCATTTATTTTCAAGCATTAAACCAAGTTAGTGAATGAAAAAACATCAAAAACTAAATAAATTACTAATTATATATACAACCTCTCACAACCTACATTGCTTAAATACAACATGCCTACATTACTTTCATAAAACTCGCCATTAAGATTTATAAAAATTATTTTAGAAAGGCACACATAAATTATATAAAATTATTTTACAAAGCTAAAGACAAATTAAATAAAATACGAGTACAAATTTTTTGTTTCTCACTAACAAGTTGAATTGTTATATACAATTATTCAGTGAGTAAATAAAATTGGTTTCGCTAATCTTGAAATTGACTTTGCTGATTTGGACGATTTGAAAGTTTGAGCTAAATAATAGAGTACATTGAAAGTGTGAGCTAAGTAATGGAGTTTTTGTACTCCAGTTATAGCCATTAAATAAGCTAAGCACAAGGTTGTCCATATCGAAGAAGTAAACATTCTTAGCAATGATGAGACACGAAACAAACATTTGAAAGGGAATTCATATTTGTTACTCCCAATGATTAGCATTAATGACTTGCCATTGGGAAATTTTTGCTTTGCCCAGATTGATTGCCAAGAGAAAAGCATTCAATGTGGTTGAAGCTTGTATATGGATGGGGGGTCGATGTGGTTGAAGCTTGCATATGGAGGGGGGATTTACTTGCTTGGAAGTAGGAATTTTAACTTTTATCGTTTGAGTATTCCAATCATCCTAAACGTTGTATTGACCTTATTTTGACCTACATCTTCCAAGTTTAAGTTGTAGTACCTGCATGCATCCTACAGTTTTATGCTTGATTTTTTGAGTGTTTATTTATATTTATTTCAATATGCATGCCCTCCATGTGGCTGATCATTTGACAAAAATGATTGTATGTTGTTTGTTGTGCTTGTAAATTTGTTTGTCTCCTTGTCTTATCTACCTACTGAATTACAAAATTTGGTGCTAAAAAAAATCTTTTCAATTGAATGCAAATTATTATATAGAGTTTTTCTTTTGCTCAAAGGATCTTATAATTTAGAAGGATTATAGAAGGAAATTAGTCTTTCCATAATTGTTGCATAGAAAAAAAAATGTCAAATTAATAGCACTATGACATATAAAAATAATACGTTAAAACTTATTTTAAATACTATTGAAGTTGAAATATATTTCTTAGAAGTTTAAAGAATATTGAAGTTGAAATACATTTCTTAGAAACTTAATAAATGCGAGATTAAAATGAATATATATTAGTTTTTTTTATTTTTGTTTTATAAATAAATTCACGATTCTATTATTATTACTAATAATTTCATAATGATTTAAAGATGACAATTTTAAATGTTTTTAAATTATATAAATTAAAATCATTCAATTCATACTGAATAAATAAGTAAAAATATATTTTAAAATAAAATAGTTAACACTTTTATTGGGATAAATTAGCTTTTTATTTATAATCCATTTTTAAAGTTATCCATTGATCCAATGAAATAATTAGGTTAAGCCTTTTATTTATTTGAGATTATACTATATTCTCAATTTGATTGTGTTATTTTCATATTGATAGCACAAAGTTAATCAATTAATGGGTTGAGATTCCACTTTTTATTTTTATATTAAATAGTGATATATTCTCTCGTGAAAACTGATAATATTGGGATGTTGAATTAAAATTTATATATCTTTGAAATGATCACAATTTAACAATCCTATCAGTCTTTCTTTGCACCTTTTGGGGAAATTGTTTTAAAAATGGGAAGACAGAAAATATATTCATCAAAATGAGTAGCTCATAGCTAAGGAGCTTCACCTAAAGACTGCCTCCAACATAATATTGTACACATTCATCACTAATCATCATGAATAACACAAGGAAAAGACCCTCTAGAAGATGTTTTTGAGGAACCCCTTATAAAAATACCCCAGACATCCGTTTCTAGCGGAGGTTACTAGAGGAGGTTGGCAGGTGGAGGTTTTTGCGGATTTTTTTCGTCCAGTGTGCTTATCATCCTAAACCTCACTGGTGCGTTAAAAAAGAGAAAGCATCGGTGCGCACAAAATATTGGCACATCGGACGTCGTGCACTCTGTGCACACCCGTCCGGTGTCTCTTATTACTATAGCACATCGGTGCTTTACAAATCTTCTACACCATTGCATCATCAAACCTTGCGCTAAAAGAGAAACTGCCTAGCGCAGTCTTAAGAAACTGGACTGGTGCGCCTATTAAAACCTACGCACTCGAACAAGGTTAAATAAAAAAGAATGACAGCCAAAAAACCACATTTTTCACTTTGATCAGTGCTCCAGAGCTCTCAAGCACTGGTGCAATTTATCCTTGTCTGAGCCGCCCTGACATCGAAGCTCCCATTGCACCCATTGCATGGACTGATGTTATGCATTGACCACCAATCTCCAACTTGAATTTTGCAAAATGGTGGGAAAATTTTCTTTTCAAAATTCTACAACAAATATACCGCCTCGACGGCCAAATGTACATGTATTTTTCTTTTTTTTCCATAATTATGCCTTTTAGAAAATTAGAATTGAAAATTACCTTCAAATTAACCAATTAAAAGAAACAATAATTTGTTGTGCGTTGTGCTCAGGTCGTTCAACTCACACCAGTTTGTTGTGCTGCATGTAAATTTATAGGTTGCACTACAACTGGTGCTAACGGTATTCGCACTAGTTCTGGGGTAGTATCGAAAGGCACACCATGTTATTGTAAAATTTTTAAAAAAGTGTGGTGCGGTCGGTTGCCGGGTCACGCCGTTGACCATGTGGAATAGAGGAAATGTAGTGCATTGGCTTAAATATCCTCCCCGGGGTGGGTATTTTTGTCAGTGCACCGCATTCCCCATTTCGACAGGGTCAACTGTGCGGCCTGGTAATAGACCGCAATGTTGAAAATGTAATGATGTTAGGAGGTCGGTGCGCTGACTAAACTATATGCCCGTGGTGTAGATTTTAGTCAGCGCACTGCACTCCTGACACCATCCATGGTCAACGGTGCGCTAAAAATTTTCAGGTGCAACGTCGCTGGTGCACTGAATATTTTATTGTGCACTACCACTGGTGCACGACAAAAAAAGACGCACTGGTACGGGTGCATGCCTTTTTTTTTGGCGCATCAACTATTTTTTTTTCCAAAAAAAGGTATATATGTATATTCCAAAATACATGTCTCATTTAATAATAAAAGTGTATTTAATATGTCAATCATTTAGAGACGTGAAATGAGAGAAGATGGGGAACAAAAACAACAACAGGTGGACAAGTATAACATGATTCGCCTGTGGGAAGCATGAGAGAAGGAGAGAGATGCGTACCCTCACCCTATTACAGAAGCTACCCAGGGGCTCCTAAGGCAGGTAGGCCTCCTAAAGTTCTATGGGGAGGCTAGTTCCCTAAAGGGTCATGGTGTGTTTTTTAGACATCTTATTCGCAGGTGGAATGCCCACCAATAGGCTTTCCAGGTTGGTCCTAACCAGTGCTATGCGCCCACTGAGGACATATATTTCATTACAAGGCTATCAAGAGGAGGGGTGGATTTTCCCTCATTCCCAGAGGTTCCAGTTGGCTATACAGTAGGGAGTCAGTTGGTGTACTCTAAGATATACATTAGCACAAATATACTGTCTCCTTCAAATTTTCAGGTCTTCGAAGGTCAGTTACGTATTGGTGCATTTGGTATTCAGGAGGTGAGGTGCCTCTCAATTATGATTTCTACCATTTCACACAATACATATGATGGGAAAAACATTAGTTTCTCGCTTCTTATTTATTTTTATTCTTGAGTACAGGAGCCACGACTTGTCAGGTGGTCTGCCATTTTTTTTGCGACAGTTATGTAAAGCCTTAGATAGATGTCGTGCTCATGCACAAGGGAGGGTCAACTTCCCTTTTACTTCAGAGATTTTTGGTTTATTTTTTTAGAGGTTTCCAGAGACGAGGCCTACTTTTGTTCCATAGCCTCATAGGTCGATGTTTGAGGCACGGATGCACATGTGGGGATAGATAATGCCCAAGAGGGGCAAGACTATGTTTCCAGCAAGGATATCGCATGATGCATTGGAGTTGTTAGCAAGTGTTGATGAGCATCCCTTCATTATGGTACCCTATCCTTATGTTGGTTTGGATTGGCGAGGGTGTGACAACATCCTCTTCACAGATGATGATACGGTGGATGATAGAGGTAATATTATTGTTTTATCTAAATTTATTCTAACATGTTCTTTAACTTGTTTTTATTAAATTTTGTAATGAAATTCTCTAATTATTGTTGTGTACTTGTATATATTTTGCAGACATTGGGTCTTTTGATGGCGAGGACATGCCAGCACCACCATATGATCCAGGTGTGGATCCTGATGATGATCAGGATATGCCAGATGCCGAGGATCATTAGGAGGCTGGTGCAAAGAGACCTACTACTGCTAGTGCGCTGGTACAACCTTTTGTTAGGCGTGGTAGGCTTGATAGCAGATTCAGGATGGATTTGGGCGACCATCTCACTACATTGATTGTTGAGGCGGGAGTCATACCCTTTATAATGAGAGACATATAAGTCGATGGTAGGTTGTTACATATGTGGAGAGGCATGCCGCGTGACATGTACAACATGATTTCACATGTCATAGGAGCTACGACCTTAGTTACACAACTGAGGAGGACCGTTGCATGTTATAGGCGTGGTCGAGACGCATTACGTGATTGACAGTCTGTGAGAAACGACGCATCATCTGATGATCGTTCACCTCACACTGCACCAGATGAGCAGCCTCCACTAGCATCGAGTACCAGTCATCATGGAGAGCAGGCTAGACCATCGGCCGCATCTAGTTAGCAGCCTAGAGTATGCAACAGTGCTCATGAACATGAGCAGGTTGGACCATCGACCATGTCGAGTCATCACGATGAGCAACCGACAATTGATCCTAATCAGCATGAGGCACTAGTACCAAATCAGTAGGCACGTGATGATTAGCATATATCTGAGCTTGTCAAGGTTGCACCATTGACTGAGCAGCCCTCGACTAGTACTGATATTGATGATGTACCACCAGCTGATCCATGACATTTATATTACAGTTGAATATTTTTGACATTATTCAGTTATATATATATATATATATATATATATATATATATATATATATTTGGTCCATGTATTTTACGTTCATGTTGCAGTTGTACTTAATTTACATGTTGGTGATCATCATGATGTGTATATTGTTAGGTCATGTTAGATATGTTCATTTAATGTGCAGCTTGCAGATAGATGTGTATGTGGTGGCAGTTATTTGACATGAGAGGTATACTTGATGTTTGTGTTCTAATGATGTTATACAATGTTAATTGTTAGGAATTTGGATTCTGTGATACATAAAATGTGTGTAAGAATTTTCAGTAAAAATCACATGTAAGAAATTTTTACCACACTGGCTGGTTCGAAACACGTCGACAAAAATTTCTTACATGTGATTTTCACTGAAAATCCTTATACACAATGCTAATTTTGTTTTGTTAGATGATCATGATCATGATGATGTTAGCGAATTTGAATGAGTTTTTTAGTCGAATATGTTGTTTGCATGATGGTTATCATGATCGTGATGTTTATTAATTAATTTAATAATAAATTACCATGATATTTATTAAATATTATGTCATGGTTGTAATTGAAATTTTAATTTTAATTGTATGTAAAATTGTAAAATTGTTTCGTATTTGTAATTATAATTTTAACTCTAATTATATGTAAAATATTTGTAAAATTTTAATTGTAATTGTAATATTTAATTTATTGTGAAATGATTGTATTTGTAATTTTAATTGTAATTGTATATATGTAAAATTGTAAAATTGTAATTCTAATTCTAATTGTATGTAAAATTCTAAAATTGTAATTGTAATTGTAATTTTATTTGTAATTGTACGTGAATCGTAAAATTGTAATTGTAATTATAATTGTAGTTCTAATTCTAATTCTAAGTAAAATATTTGTAAAATTTTAATTGTATTACTATGAAATAATTGTAATTGTAATTGTATGTGAAATTCTAAAATTTTAATTCTAATTCTAATTCTAATTGTATGTGAAATTGTAAAATTGTAATTGTATGTAAAATATTTCTAAAATTTTAATTTTATTAATGTGAAATGATTTTATTAAAATTTGTAAATTTGTAAATTTGTAAAATTGCAAATAATTGTAAAATAATAAATCTAGAATAATATGAATTTTTGTAACATAATAAAGTTTAGAAAATAATTCAAATAAATTCATGTACTTTAGAATTATCATAATTTTATTATGATCTTACATACCAAAAAAAATAACTTTATACAGTACGCCATTTTTATTGAGATCAACATAATTGCAAATTATCAACTGAAATATTGATTTTAACATTAATTCAAAATATATAATATAATGTTTCGAAAAAAAGAGTCTTATAAGGTATAAGGTAATTAAGTCTTCTTCCTTATAAAAACCCATCTTAAAAAGTATAAATATTGATGAAATAACACATGTACTATTTCACATATACTAATTCCATTGAACATATTTTAGAAGAATTTGAGTATATTACCATTGTGTTGCCTCTTATGGATGCTAATTCCATGAATAGATTTTAGAAGAATTCGAGTGCGAAGAATGCAATAGACAAAAAAAAAACATTTTTGGACTATTTTGCATTTTATTAAAAGGTTTTAGAGATTTTTTGTGGGGTTTATGGGTTTATGGGACAATAGACAGTACCAACCCTATCGTATTGGTATTTCAGTTGAATTTTTCCTAGCAACGATGTAACTGAATCTTGTAGCTATACATTTAACAAAGAACCCATATATTTTAAGAATATGATTGAAGAATATTGTCATATACTTGAGCACTATTCCATTTCTTCACCATATTAGCACAAAATATAAAGAATAATTTCTTTCACCATAATAACACAGAACTTTCAAAAAAGAAAACACTCCATTCTATGTTTCGAGGTATTTTACACAAATGATAGGCATTTATATGGAGTTTTATCCATATTAGGCAATTTAATGAGGGTTGGAGGGAGCTTACAATCCTTTATATGTTAGTAATTTCACCTTTTGATAGAACCAAAGAAAATTTAGGCAGATTCCTCAGCGAAGTAGACTGGCCATAATCAATTCCTTCGAGACCTCAATAGAAGAAATAGATATGCATGTCATAGGCTCCTGTTGGAACCTTTTCTTGTCGCAGGTTGTGGAAAGGTTCAAGTTTCTTTTTCTGAAAGAAGAAGAGGTGTAGTTTTGAAAATAAATGGCCCAAATATTTTGAGAGAAAATGTACATTTCCAACATTTCTAAAAACTAAAATATCTCCAACTTCAAAAAACTGCTCAGAAACAAAATTTTCCCAACCATTTGTGAAAATTGCCCACGTCTTAGCATAGCACAGGTTCACATGCCACAATTTCCCACTTGGGCTTTGTAGTATTGCATCTTCACACGCCCCACATTGCATTCACTCCACATAATCAATGGGGACCTCCTGCAATAAAAAAAGTGCATTGGAAGAATATTTATTTCCATCAAGAATTTATCCAATTCTAATTCTAATTCTAATTCTCAAGAATAAACAAAACTCTAATTCTAATTGAATATTTCCATCAAGAATTAAAAAAATTCTAATTCTCAATTTCTATGGTTGGAGTTCACCAAAATTTTGGTGTACACACCTAAAAGTAATTTCGGTTCCTTAACCGAAAATCGGTGTTAATGTACATATAACCGCACTGGTGCGTTTTAGTTACTGCTCACCGGTGTCGTCTTACCAATGGGGGCACTGGTCTAGTTCTATTAAGTGGTGTACTGGTGCAATGCTATTAAGAGATGCACCGGTGGTGAATAACCACAAATAAAAAAAGCGCAACTCTATTTTCTTTAAGTGAAAAAGAAAAGAGGTAAATTGAAAAATGGGTGGCAAAATATTTTTGAAAATCTAATTTTATAAAAAAATTCTTTAAATAATAAACACTTTTCCTTATTTCACTATTCTTGCAAAAACATTCAACCAGAGATTTGCAGGAGACATACCTGGAGCAAGAGAGCACAAGAGCATTGTAGAGCAGTGAAATATGTTCGAACATAAGTATTCAGACAATCAAAATTCCAAACCTCTGGTGATTTAAACCTTGTAGCATAGAATTTAAACGATCTCCTGATTATATTTAATTATTTTTTTTACTTTTTCAACAGTTTTTTTACGAAGTAAGAAAAAATTTCAATATTTTTTCATTTTCAGAAACAAAAAAAATAAACACAATCCATTTTTACCCTAAACCCTTCATTCTTTTTGTTGTTTCCCTTTCTTCTACCTGTTTCTATGATTTCAGAATTAGGGATTTTCATTTTAGATTGACATCCAACCCATGGGATGACTTGCATAATCGGATCCCAATCCATGTCGGCTATTGTGTGAATTTTTGAAAAGATATTTTTAATTTTTTTTTTTTTTTTTAATATTGGTGTGCCCTGCGTAACCTAGCGCACCAGTGCATTGTATTATCCCAACACACCACAAAAGTGTTGTTTCGAAAATAATTTTTTTATTTTATTAATCAGTTCACCATGTAACATATAGTGCACTGCACCAAGTCTCCTAATTGACAGAGATAACTATATGGTGGTCCGTTATTTGTGTGGGACGTTTATGCTACAAAAACAAACACTAGTCAATTTTTATTATTTTCTCTGTGTTAATCGGTGTGGTGGTTAACATGTAATGCATCAGTGCTCCTTGTTGACATAGAGCATCGTATCGTCTATTATAATGTTTGTGCGGTGCGTTTATAAGACCCCCACGCAATGTCGTCAGTGCATACACCATGAATGGCGTACTAGTTTCTTGAGTTTTTTTTCTTTTCTTGGAAAGTCGACAATTTATTTATAAAAATATTAATGAATGATATGGTACAGGTTTTAGATTGATCAATAAATGAATGACAAGAGATCAAGTAAAAAATATACTGATAACACACCAAGAAAAGTAAAAAAGTTTAGTTATTTGTAAATTCTTTACAAAAAATATTATTTTTGAACTATATGTATTGTTTACTATGTATCGTGCACAACCACAAAATGACAAATCCGATAATATTATTTCTAATCTAGGACCAGAAGAGCATAAAAGCTTGATGGAAAAATTGAAAAAGGATGAATCAAGTGAATGAAAGAAATACTATCGATCTAATATGAGTTTCTTTTTTTAATTTTCATTAATAATATCCTTAAAATTATTAGATAACATGTGTCAAGAAATCTATTAATTCACATCTGTTTAATGTTCTGCATGTACCAACAACTAAGAAAATGAATGTTGTTATAAAAAAAAGAAAAGAAAAATAGAACATGCAAATGAAAATGAATTGCTTTTTACCTCATATGGAGTCATGTTGGAGGTTAACGAAAGGAGGAAAAATTTTTACAAAAGTTTGAGGGATCTAATGTATAGATGTTCTTTCCACTTACAATACAAAAATCAATCCAATGATTCCAAGGACCAAATTTTATCTATTTTATAGGAAGAGTTTCCAGAGAATTGGTCAATGAGACATGTGAGACTTATAATAGCAAAAACGTACAAAAAAAAAAATGAATGAAAAATTAATATTCCTTTAAATGTTTGTCTAGAATTATTTATAAATATTAATTTTGTTATATTTAATTTTCATATATCAATATAAAAATTAAATAGTTTATTGTCATGTTACATTTTTAGGAAGATTATGAAAACCTCAAAAGATGAACGAGCTGATATATGAAATATGCCAGTAGGAATGTCCAAAAAAGTCTACAAGGAGATGGTCAAAGAAATGGACAAAATTCCATCGTAGGAGGAGCCATATCAAAAACATCGTGCTTCAAATGTAATACGTAATCATTGAATTTTTCGATCATTAGGTACAATAAATAAACGATTTAGCATTAAATATTAATTTTCAAGTATTTTCTTGCAGAAAAGAAAACAAAACAAAACCCGTTCAACACATAATATAGGACGACAAGGAAAAAAATGGTTGATATCTAAGTTTGTGAGTAATTGTTACTTCCTTATAACAACTTAACTAGATTTCATTTTTTGTATATTTTAAGTTGTTTTACAAAAATCATCATTGAATGTCTTCAAACAGGTTCTAACATATAAAGAAGAACCATCAGATGAATTGATTGAAATTGGGTTAAATATGGGTTGTGAGTATATGTTGGCATATCAGAAATTAATTGTGGAATTTGTAAGCATATAGCACACCGCACCAAGTCTCCTAGTTGAAAAAGAACACTGTATGGTGGTCTGTTATTTGCACGGGGCATTTATGCCACAAAAACTAACACTGGACGATTTTTATTATTTTCTTTCTGTTAATCGTGTGGTGGTTAACATGTAATGCATCAATGCTCATTTTTGACATAGAGCATCGTATGGTCTATTATAATGTTTGTGTTGTGCATTTATAAGACCCCCATGCACCGTCGTCAGTGCATACACCATGAATGGTGCACTGGTTTCTTGAGATTTTTTTTTTCCTGAAAAGTCGACAATTTATTTATAAACATATTAATGAATGATATGGTATAGGTTTTAGATTGATCAATAAATGAATGACAAGAGATCAGGTAAAAAAGATACTGATAACACACCAAGAAAAGCAAAAAAGTCAAGTTATTTGTAAATTATTTACAAAAAATATTATTTTTGAGCTATATGTATTTTTTACTATGTATCATGCAGAGCCACAAAATGACAAACCTAGTAAGATTATTTTTGATCTAGGACCAGAAGAGCGTAAAAGCTTGAAGGAAAAATTGCAAAAGGATGAATCAGGTGAATGAAAAAAATACTATCGATCCAATATGATTTTCTTTTTTTAGTTTTTATTAATAATATCGTTAAAATTACTAGATAACATGTGTCAAACAATCTATTAATTCACATTTGTTTAATGTTCTATAGGTACCAACAACTCAGAATAGGAATGTTGTTATAAGAAAAGAAAAAAATAGAACATGCAAATGAAAATGAATTGCTCCTTAGCTCATATCGAGTCATGTTGGAGGCTAACGAAAGGGGGGGGGGGGGGAACTTTTACAAAAGTTTGAGGGATCTAATGTATGGACGTTCTTTCCACTTACAATAAAAAAATCAATCCAATGATTCCAAGAACCAAATTTTATCTATTTTACAGGAAGAGTTTCCAGAGAATTAGTCAATGAGACATATGAGACTTTTAATAGCAAAAACGTAAAAAAAAAAAAAGAATGAATAAAAAATTAATATTCCTTTAAATGTTTGTCTAGAATTATTTATAAATATAAATTTTGTTATATGTAATTTTCATATATAAATATAAAAATTAAATAGTTTATTGTCATGTTACATTTTTAGGAAGATTATGAAAATCTCAAAAGATGAACGAGCTGATATATGAAATATGCCAGTAGGAATGTCCAAAAGGGTGTACAAGGAGATGGTCAAAGAAATGGAAAAAATTTCATCGTAGGAGGAGCCATATCAACAAAATCTTGCTTCAAATGTAATATGTAATCATTGAATTTTTCGATCATTATGTACAATAAATAAACGATTTAGCATTAAATATTAATTTTCAAGTATTTTCTTGCAGAAAGGAAAAGAAAAAGGAACTCGTTCAACACATAAAATAGGACGACAAGGAAGAAAATGGTTGATATCTAAGTTTGTGAGTAATTGTTACTTCCTTATAACAACTTAACTAGATTTCATTTTTGTATTTTTTAAGTTGTTTTACAAAAATCATCATTGAATGTCTTCAAACATGTGCTAACATATAAAGAAGAACCATTAGACGAATTGATTGAAATTGGGTTAAATATGGGTTGTGAGTATATGTTGGCATATCAGAAATTAATTGTGGAATTTGTAAGCATCTATCAATCTTGGTTTACTTAGCTTCGTCTCTAATTAACAAAAAAAAAAAAAAATACTAAATATATGATTTATTAAACAAAGTATGGAACTACGCCAACCGATGAAATCTTGAAAGATGGCATGGTACATGGTTTTGAAAGAATGTGTATAGTTTATTAGTAAATTTTTGTTATGGTACATCATTTATTTTCGATTTATATTGATGTATATTATTTAATATTGCAATTTTCATTATTCTTGCCAATGTATATACACTCATTATAGTTTATTTTGATGTTTGTAGATGGAAGGTAAAGAAGAATAAAACAATCAACACCGTGAACAAAACATTCCTGAAAATAACCGAAGTCGTAGAAGTAACTCTAGCAGTGACAACAGTTCAAGTGAAGAATAATGATAACTATGTTTGGATATCAAAGCAAGGTGTTGTATTTTTTGAAATAATTTTTGTGAAATCATATATTGTTTCCTATGTAATGGACATAGTGTCCTAATTGAAAGACACAGGGATACCAATAACTATCCCATTACGTATGATATATATATATATATATATATATATATATATATATATATATATATATATATATATATATATATATATATATATATATAGTCTTCGTCATACAGAATGAGATAGCTATTGGTATCCCTTTGTCTTTCAAAATGAGATATATATATATAATAAAATATTTTTTAATTTATTCTATTGCCTTCTCCATTGTTGATGTCAAATGTAACATCACTGATTAAATTTATGGATGATTAAAAATTATAATGAAGAGATGTGAAATTTGATGATATGATATAACAAATTAATCTAAACATCACATTCAAATGCACTAATAAAAAAACTAATTCATATGAATACTGTTATAAGACATATATGTGCCAACTTTTGATGAATAATGAATTTTAAAAAATCGCAATAATTATGATATGATATAACAAATTAATCCAAACATCACATTCAAATGCATTAATAAAAAGTTAATTAATATGAATATTTTTATAAGATGTTTTGACTTTTGATGAACAATGAGTTTAAAAAAATCACAATAATTTCACTGTCACTCGTCGATGTTTTTAAAAAATACAAAATGAACACGAGTGCATGTTAATTACTAAACACCGGTGTGTTTGTATGTTGCAACACACCGGTGCATTTCTACGACCTATGGGCACCGCAAAAATACCAAGTCCAATTAAAAATATTGGTGCGATTATGTGATACTATGCACCGGTGCGTTTATCTGAGACTATGCACCAATGCATTTGTACAACCTATGGGCACCGCACAAATACCAATACCAATTATAAATCTCAGTGTGTTTGTTTGATATAAAGTACTAGTGCATTTCTATAAGTCTACCTACCAGTGCGTTGAGAGGACCTATGCACAAATCCCAAGAATAATTAGAACGGCCCCGTGGATTGTATCAACAAAACTGCACCCAATGCGGTTTTATACCTTGACGGCCAGGTGCATGCACCTTCGACCGCCTCGAGGCCACCTTCTAGATGACATGCACTAGTGTGTTGAAACCTTAGTAGCACACCAATGAAAAAAAAATCCGTAATAACCTCCGGGTGCCCAGTTTTTTTAGTTGTGTTGAATTTACGTTAAAAGCTCCTCCAAAACCTTCGTAACCATAAAATAATGTTATAGAAAATGTTTTTTTTTAACAATTTCAGCCAATTTTGTAACAGTAAAAACATCCTCTATAACCTACGCTATAGGGTATTTTCCTTGTAGTGTAAATAGTTCACAAGAAAATAGCGGAGTTAGAACAATATCCTTAAATGTAGGAAGTAAATCCTACTCTAAGGATCACACATAACTAAGTACTCTTAACATCTCCCTAAATAACTAAAATTTATTTCTTCCAAGGGGCTTGGTAAAAATATATGCAACATTGTCACAAGTACTACAATATTCAATATGGATTTCATTTGATTAAAACTTCTCTCTAACAAAGTGAAACTGTATATCAATATGCTTTGTATTCTTACAAAACACTAGATTATTTTCAAGTTTGATTGAGCTCTGATTGTCACATATGATAACTGCTGCACCTTTTTGTTCTTCTCTCGCATCCTGGAGAATTCTACTCAACCAAACTGTCTCACATGTTGTTGTACACATTGCTTGATACTTTGCTTCTTATAAAGACAAGGATATGTTTTTATGCTTATTTCTGCTCCATGAAATGACCCTAGACCCAATGTTGATTGCATAACCTGTTATGGATCGTCTTTCATCCATATTTCTAACCCAGCTGAGTCTTAAAAACCTGTTAATATAATAACAAATGAATCAATATTTTTCATGCGAAATTCTATGGTTCCTTGAAGATACCTCAATACGCCTTTCACTGCAATCCAATGATTCTCAAGATGATTTGACATAAATTTGCTTAATACACTGACTGCAAAATCAAAATCCAACCTAGTTGTAGTCAAGTAAATTAGAATCCCAACCAATTGTCTATACAATGTTGTATCTACCTTCTTGGAACCATCATCATTCTGAAGTTTTTCATTATGTTGCAAAGGCACTGAAGAAAATTTTCACTGATCCATTCTGAACGTTTTCAATAATCTCCTGAAATACTTTCCTTGAGACAAAAAAGTCTGCCCATAATCCCTCTAGACTTTAAGACCCAAAAAATAGTGTAACTTTCCAAGGTCTTTCATCTTAGAAACTTGTGACGTCTTATCTTTGATTTCCTTAATGAGTTCATCAACATTCCCTATAATGATAATATCTCCTACATATAAATAAATCAAAACAATTTTCCCCTCTTTATCCAACACGGTATACAGATTAAGGTAATTCTTGCTTCTTTTATAACAATGTTGTAGGAAAAATTAATCAATTTTATCATACCATGACCGGGGTGCTTGTTTTAGTACATACAATTCTTTCCTCAATCTACAAACTAAATGTTTCTCCCCCTGTTTAACAAACCCTTCAGGTTGCATTAAATACACTTGTTCTTTTAATTCCCCATTTAAAAATGCATATTTCGCATCTAACTGGTGTATCATCCAATGATGTTTGGTAGCTAAAGAAATTAAAATTCTAATTGTGTTTAATTTAGCTACAGGGGCAAAGGTTTCCTCATAGTATATGCCTTCTTTTTGCGAGTACCCCTTTGCAACCAACCTAGATTTATATTTGTCTATACTCCCATTTGATTTAAAGTTAGACTTGTATAACCATTTGCAACGTATGAGATGTTTTCCTTCAGGTAGTTCAACTAGATCCCAGGTTTTGTTTGTAAGTATTCACTCATATTTCTCTTCTGTGACTGCCCTCCACTAGTCATATCGACTAGCTTCTTTATAATTTTAGGGTTAAACAACATTTAAAAGACTAGTTATAAGAGCATGATCCCTATATCTTGCTGGAAATTGAATTTTCATACCTGATCTCTTGAATGGTGGACTCACTTCAAATCTATTTTGATCACACTTTGTGGACTTGGCCTCTTGACTGCATATGTACCATCCACTTCTTCCTTTTTCTGTTGTTGCTCATGGTTGTCCCATGTTTCATCACTCCCTTGTCCCATCATCAAAGGCATGTGCCACTCTCCTTTGGCACTCTCATGGTTTCCATCATCAACCTGCTCATGGAATACTACATCTCTACTTGCAAACACTTTATGAGTATAGGGATTCAAACATTTATAGGCTTTAAACTCTGTACAATACCCAACAAAAATGAATTTAATGGCCTTTGAATGCATTTTCTTCGTATCCTCTTTTGGAACATGAGGAAAATCTTTGGAGCCAAAAACTCATAAATTATTAACTGCAGGCTAAAAGCATAATAAAGCTTCAAATGGAGTTTTAAAATCAAGGCTTTTTCTTGGATTCGTATTCTTCAAATATACTGCAGTATTTATTGCTTCTTCCTAGAAACCATTGGATAGATTTTTACCTTTTAACATGCTACGAGCACACTCCACAAGGGTTTTGTTCTTCCTCTCTGCAACCTCATTCTGTTGAGGAGTGCAGGGTACTGTGAAGTGCTGAACTATCCCATGGTACTTGCAATATTTGATGAAACCACCCTTCTTGTATTCTCCCCCTTGGTCCGAGTGGAGAATTTTGATGAATTTCTTTATCTGATTTTAAATCATGCTTCTAAACTCCTTAAAATAACTCTAATTTCTGAGAAAATATACCCAAGTAAATCTCGTGCTATTATCAACAAATAATAAGGAATAATAGGCACCTCCTAATGACCTCATCTGCGTCGGACCACATAAATCAGTGTGTACAAACTCTAATATATCTCTCTTCTTTATATATAAATTTGTAGCAAAATCATCTTTGTGTATCTTCCCAAGAGCATATGCTTCACAATAAACATGAACATTCTTTAAAATAGGGACACCATTGACCATACCTCGTTTCTGAAGTCGCAGTAGGCCACTGAAATTTATATGACCGAATCTTTGATGCCATAAGTCTTCTGCAATCGTAACTGATGAAATCAAGGCTTGGTGTTGCACAATTATTATATTTAGCTTGTACAAAATTCCCACTTGAACCCCTGATGCAATTGGATTCATACGATCCAATAGATATTTAATAACACAATAAGACTTAAAAAATTATACCTTAAGATTCTGAACTGTTATCATAGAAGCAAAGATCAATTTTTTATTATTCTGGGTACATCTACATTTTGAATATGCCTAATATTTCCATCAAGAATTATGACAGGAACATTACCGTACCTTTTGATTTGGCACCCTCTGTCATCACCAACGTAGATTTTAGCACCAATACTGAATTCTTTAAAATTTTCAAACCAATTTCTATTGCCTATCATGCGAGTTGAAGCTCCTGAATCCAAAAACCAAGTATCTGCTTCATCATTCTTAGCAGAGAGAATAGAATCAAAGATAAATAGTATGAGGTCATCATAAACTTTCCTTGAATGCTTCTTATTTCTAGGTCGATTTTCATCAAGCTTATTCATATGAAAATTCCTAGCAATGTGACCAAATTTACCACAGTAAAAACATTTTATCATTGAATCATTTATGGTCAAAGACATACCTTGAGGTGGCTTTCTCCAGTGGTGTAACTCTGCCTTTTTGTCTTGCACTTGCCTTCCCTATAAAGGAATTCTTCTTTTCCATTAAAGAAAGAAAGATTTGAACTTGGGGTTTCAGAGTCATCCACCTTTCCTCCTCTTGCATCAAGATCTTTGTCAATTATTCAAATTTGGGGGCTTTCTCTCTCGAATTCATGCTCGTGATAAACATCTGATAGTCATCAATCATACCATTCATGGTAATTGTGACAAGATCAGTGTTTGAAACTATCTCCCCTATGTCACCCAAATTATCTATGAGCTACTTGATTTGAGAGATGAACACAACAACTGATTCATTCTCCTTCGTTTTAATGGAGATAATATTTCTCTTCAGGTACAATAGGTGATTTGTCTTTTTAATCTCGTATAAATCCTTGAGAGTTGTCTAGATCTCATTTGTTGATTTCAACAACCCTTTTTTCTTGTTCTCTCTCTTCTCCTAATCCTAAATTGTTGGAGTTGTTCTGCCTCCTAGTACTGTCGGCTTCAATTCATCTCCATTTACAATCGCCCATGCACTGGTCTGCAACTTGAATTTCCAATTAGAATAATTGGATCCATCAAGATTATTTCTCTCATTCAAGTACACCTCTACCATCTGGTTATTCATCTTGACAAGTCCACTTCAAAAAAACTTTCTACCTCCCGCAATTGAAAAAAAAACGAATCTATCTCTAGATAAAAAATAAAAAATGGTGTTGTTATTAAAATAGAACCCCTTAAAAAGATAAGAACGCCTTTCAGATGGGTGCCGAAAAACACAATGTTTTCCTTTAAAATTATTATAACCCCTTTAAAAAATTCAAAGGAAAGAAAATATTTGAACGATACCCTATTCTCAACTCTCATGCACAAACGCTCAATATCTCTCCAGCCAATATAAAAAAAAACACTCTGCTATCGAGGCCACAACTCATAGATCAGTTGAGAAATACCTCATATCCGCACGATCTTGAACCACAATTTTTCTGACAAAGGCACACATGATGGCTCACTCACAACAGCGAACGCTGCCACTGAACACAACAGGAAATCATGTCGATATCATGTGACTAGAACTCTCCTGCCAGTGGATCACCACTCCATCGATTACAACTTGCAAAACCCAAATGCTACCACCGCAGGCTTCGCACACCGACTTCATAGAAAATTCACGACACTCTGATGGCTTATCTGCTTTCATCTCATGCACATGAGAGTTTCGGTTGATCTGCTCTTTGATCCCCACGAAACACACAGAGCTGCTCTCTTCCCCAGCAGCAGCTCTACGCTTACCAGACCCTTGACGTTTTTAACTAGTGCACCAATGCAGTTAGTAGATCCAACATCCTCTCCACAACCTTGACCTTGATGCCCTTTGAGCAAGATCACGATCAATCTGTTGTGAGCACATTCCAGCAGGCACACCACCACAGATCACACTTCGATCTTGCATGAAGTTAGCTCACCGTCCACACTAACCGCACCATTAGAAAATATCTAGAATCCGGTCAACTTCTATGGGTCAACCTCCGCGTGAAAAATGCGTGTCCGACGAGAAAATTAGCGCTGAGAGTTTGCATGGTTGAAAATCGTTGTAAGGGGAGGGAAATCGACGCAGTTCATGGGGTCACCAACGCGCTGGCTCCACTTCTAACCAAGGTTGAATGGCACAGATTTTCAACCAAGATGGATGCTGATCAAGTTTTACTTCACCAGAAAAAATAGTTCCAGAATTTCTGAACCACTAAGGACAAACCCGCCACTAAGGGCCACAATTCCATTGCTTAGGAACTCACCCGAATCACCAAAGAACACTGGCTTTGACTCACTCAACCCTAACTTTCTGATACCATGTTAAAAATTGGAAGATAAAAATATATTGATCAAACTGAGAAGCTCAATGCAAAACGCTTGACACATTCATCATTAATCATCATAAGTAAATAGTTTTTAAGAAAATAAGAAAATTAAAGCTCTCACATAACTAATGAACTTACACTCTCCAAAAACACATTCTCCATTAACTTCAACCATTGATATTATATATAATATCACCAAACTCGAGACACCAGGCTTACAAAGTAATCCACAGGACTAAAGAAGTGCGAGAACTTGGAATGCGTGGGAAGATGTCCTGCCCACCTATTGTGTTGAAGCAAATGTCACGAGAACTTGGAAGGCATGGCAAAACGTCCTGCCCACCTGTAGTGTCGAAGAAAAAGTCGACTTCTTTTCCAATGTACAATGGGGAGATTACACAACAAGAAACTCACATGATGAATAGGCAACACATCTCGACGAAAGAAAGACGACATAATTTCTTGTGGAGACAACTAGAATACATCACTTTGTACTAGCTTTCATGTATTAAAAACCTGGCCTATAAAGTACCTCGGATCTGTAAAACCATTGGGATTTTCTGGTGCAATGAAACTGAATAACCATATATTAAAACTCCCGAGATATTTACAAAACATGGAAAATATTAGAAACACATGGAAATGACGGAGCAAACCCAATGGACTCATAAACGTAGCGGTTGAGTGCATAAAGGTCATTGAATTTTGTGTTCTCGTATTATGTTCAAAGAAGTCTTTGAAGGTGTTAAATACTGATAATTAGACTACATCCCATTGGCATGCTAACGTTTCTATGTACACCACTTATTAATTACCTTGAGGTCCTACAAATTTCCCATGAGCTTGAGAAAAAATGTTATGGCTTACATATTTACCATGTTCAAATATAAATTTTGATTTTAATTCTATAGGATAAGATAAAAAAAATTGGATGGAAATTTTCTAGCTGTAAAAATAATAAAAAATTTGGATGAAAACTTTTCAGGCGTAAAAATAATTTGGATTCGAATTCCATAGGATAAGATTAAAATACGGATGGAAAATTTTCATTTCTAGACGATTTTGATAGTATATATTTGAATATATATTTTTTTTAAATTAAGGAATCTTATTAATAACAAAACCATATTTATATGGATTTTCATAAATTTCCAGAGTGATCATGGAGGTTTTAGCCTTGCCTCAACAAATTACACCAGTTGAACAGACCCAGATCCAGATTACAATAGTATTAAGGTTAGAACTCGCTTGTTACAATACTTAAAAAACCCACACAGAGTTAACAACCATAATTCCTGAATACAAACAATATCATGTGCTTTCACCCGCATAGTGTCTACCCAAAAATCAAAACATACAACCATACAAAAATTGTCATGACCCATTCACGAGATAAACAGACTAGGATATCCAAACCAATATTTATACGTGGTAACCGACCATTGAACATAACACAAGGGGACCAGTAGAGATGATAGATGCCCTATAGAGCGGGCTAGGAACCACCTTGCAGAAAAACATAAAATGAGGATACCCAAAGAAATTCCAAGCGCCCTGTGCAATGACCCAAGAACCTTCACAAAAACCTTTGTACTACACCTCCATCCAACCGAGCTCAAATATCATTATCATAGGAAGAAACATGTGTTGGATCACCCACACTAGAACTAAGAGGATCTATCATGTCACCCCAATTTGATTCACATGCAATGTGGATTTCTACATGCATCATGAATGAATCAATTCATTCCAAGAAAAGTCAGTGATTCCTGAGAATTCTCTTAATTTCCTTCAAGGATGCAAAAACATTGTACTTCTCCACTAGCTTGTATTTCAAGGGTCTTCATTTGTGAATGAAAATGCATGATGTTTAAGTATTTTTTTCCCACCCCTAGCATTCCCAGGGATAGGAACCTGTTCACGGTCGTGGACTCACCAACATTAAAGGGGTATCCCTTATATGTGCTCCCAATTAGATTTCACACTCTTTTGGATAGGAGCCCCATCCAGAATATCACCTAGTTTTCAATTTATCAACTATTTTCCTTGGATCCAACTATTAGAAAGATAGAGGAGTGCACTTGTGCCTTTGAAAAGGAATAAGGTGTGCCTGATGAGTGTTCAATTGCAGGTGTGTCAAATTTATTATAGTGTGGATGGAAATAGTAAAGTGAGTCTTTAAGAGAGAGGTAATAGTACCACCTATTAGTGTTAGTATTTGCATACTACCATCAATGATCAAATCCCTCTTTTCATATCATATTGGGTTTCATTCAGATTTTTTTATCATTCCACTAGGTTTTCCTTTAAAAATTTAGTCACTAATGGTAGACCTAGCCCAAAAACATCACTCTTCCTTAGATTTGATTACTTTCTAGCATATTTTCATACCTTGATGACTATACATCATCCATAAATTTAATGTCATCATGCCATCACATCAGTCATTCCATCATGAAGTCCAGTCAATAAAGGTTATCATTACGTTTTTAGGGTTTTTCAAGGTCCAACAAAACTTTATTTCCATTGCATAATGTCAGCAAGTAAGGGAGTGATCAAATAACATCTCTTCACCATATGAAGATGATTTGTAAAGAGAAATTCTTGTTTCAACATGTAATGTTGGTTTTAAGATGTAATTTTTAATTTTCATTATGTAATTTTATGTCATTTAAAATGTAATAAGCTCATGATTCCTAAGCTACCAACTCAAGGTTCCACATGTCAAAGCATCAAAATGTCAAATTCTAGTGTTCTCTAAGCACATCTTCTGACCAGATGTCAAAGAAAATAGTCAAATAAAAATATATAGTTTCGAAGTGAAAAGTGAATGAAAAGAAGAGAAAATGGGTCACAAGGACCAATTCATTCAAATGATCAATTATAAAGACTACCATAAGACAAGAAATAAGCTCACTTTCTCTTACATCCATCGATAACACACTCACTTGGTTAAGAAATTCAAATTGCAGGATCAGAGGAAAAAATATTGTGGCGCCATGATTTCTGGAGGGCGGCGCTGCGCTTTCTCAACATGTGTTGTGCTTTTAGGAGGCAGCGTTGCACTTTTTACTGAAGGGAACTACACATCTAGGCAAGGCACTCTGCTTTTTCCCAGCTTGCCCAAAAAGCACCAAGACTCAAGAAAACTCTTCCAAACCTTCAGAAATTTCTTCTAACACCCTCTATCAAGTACGTCATGTTTATTTCCTCCTTTTCACTCCTAAGAATTTATCTCATATTGTTCCTATTCCTAAGTAAAATTGGCATTTGTTCTAGTGAAGAAACCCTAAGTCCTAGGCTTCTAGATTTCCTAGGCAACCACTTCCTCAAACATGTAATTTAATTTTCATTTCCAAATCCCTTAACATTTCAACCTCCCATCACCTCCCAAAGCTCCATAAACCCTTCCCAAATCTCCCTAGATTTTCCTATACTTATCCCTATTTGCTAGACCTATCTCCACTCCCCATTCCTATCCACCTCATACCTAGGGTTTCTTGGCCACCAGACAATATGGAGGAAGAAAGCGACTATATGGAAGAGGAGGAGAGGCATGAATAGGAGGATAGAGAAAATATAAGGCCTCGCAAAGGAGGAAGAATCCTAACGCTGGAGCCCACCAACACAAATGAATTGATGGCCTCTCATATGGCTGTCACTTGTTATGAGTATGTAGGTTGCCTTGATTTTTGGAACATGATTATGAGGGTCCAACATCATCCTATGTTGAGTAGAGTCTTCATCTTAAACCTAAAAGACAATCAGGTGACCCTTGTAGGTGTGACCTTCACTGTATCGACATATATCATTGTTGCCGACTTAAGGATTCCAAACATGGGTGAGAGGTGGTTTAAGTCCAAAGATTTGGAGCATCAGTATTATGAATGATTCATCAAACCAAGGTAAAAAAATGAGAGGAAAAGGGTTTTACCTTTTAGCTACCTTCTTGATAGGTATGCCCCCATGATGAAAATAATCATGAAGTACTTCTCTTGTGAAGGAAGGTTCTCTAGGATCTACACATACCATATTAGACTTCTTATGCGCTTCACAAGAGTAAGATTGCTCAGTATACCATACTATCTATTTAGGAGCATTGAAAAAATGGCATTCATTTTACAAAGGAGATACTATGACCAGAAGATGAACAACCTCTTCCACCACTCATTGATAAAAATCATTGTACTCTATCACCTTGACCAGTTGAACATCTCATGGGACACCTTCATTACCAATGACATCTTCAGTGTTCCACAAGCTCCACATGCTAAAGATGTGCCTTCTTCATCTCATCCTGATACATCGATGCCTCCACCTCGGTCCACTTCACCTATTTCATCACCATCACCACCATCATCACCATTTCATGGCTAGGTTGAGTTACCTAGCAGAGTTATGATCAGCAAGCCTAAAAGGGCTGAATTGGGCACATTGGCTAGAAAATATCAGAGAGGGTATAGGAAATTTTTTTCTCGGAGGAAATTGGAATAGACCTTGCCTTATTCATCAACAAAGAAGGTACAAAAAGGTAAACAAAATATGACAGAAGTAGATGAACATGAGGAAACCATGAAAGAGGATGAGAATCCTCATGATGAGGAAACATATTTTGAACTTGTTGACTTGGATGAGCAGCATGATTATGAGGCCTCCAATTTGATTATCAAGGAGAAGGATGCCTAAATAAGGGAGCTTCAGACCAGCTTAGAGAAATCTAAGTTCGTGATTTCATACTATGAGCAGGAAAATCAACAACTTCAAACCAAGCAGGCAATCATGTAGATGTGATTTCACAAGGAAAAGAGAGAAGAAAACAAGGCAAAGGATTTTCTTGATGAGGCATCTGAGAGGTATGGTGAATCAAATTAGGAAGAAGAACAAGTACCAAGAAGGATACTTGGGACTATAGGGCTGAAAAGAACTCTAGAGATAGAGAGGCAAAGGGACATTGAACTTTCCAATGAGCTCACTTTAAATGAGTATTTTTCCATCATGGTCAATAAGAACCAGGAGAATTGGCTTGACTCGGTCAAAAATAATATTGAAAATATCTTGGAGAAGACATAGAAGGATAATTATTTAGAAAGGAAGATGGCCAAACACTACTGCAAGAGAAATTAGATTGCAAGGTCAAAGCTCCAAAAGGCCAAATCAAGACTTGAAACCCTAATCAAGAAAAATGAAGCGGAAAAGCTTAATATCCTTTCTAAAGCATCACGCATTTCCTAACATACATCATCAACCTCTCACATAAGAAATTTTGAATAAATTTGAGCAATTTTGGGAAATGTTTGCATTTTTGGCATTTTTGCACAGTCACACTGTCAAAAGTGCAGTGCCCTAGGCGCTACACTTTTTCTAGGGACCTCCAATGGCCAAAATTAAAACACCATTGGATTTATAAGGCCAAATATAGTTAGGAGAACAACTTTACAACACTTTTTTTCGTCACAAAGTAGTCAAAAAGTCAAAAAACACCCAAAAAATCACATTTTTGCCCTGTTTTAGAGGTTGGCAATGCACTTTTCACTAGTCCTGGGAGAATCAAGGTTTTGAGGGTGAAATAAAAACCATTTTGGAAACTGATAACCGATCTGGAAACCAGACAGGACAAGCTTTCCAATGAGCTATCCTAAGCTCAATTTGGACACCGGAAACCCCTTCAAAAGTGGAGTTGAAATTGGCACTGCGCTTTTTACTAATATTCTAGGTTTCCTTATATTTGTAAAATTTCTCAGTTTTTTTAGTTTCACCTTGGAAAATGATGTTTTACCAATTTAAATTAATGATGTGAATGTTTAATAATAATTTTTTTACAGCTACCTAGGGGTAAGTTCATTAGGTAAAAACTCTTGATGAGATGTAAAAAATAATTTCCAAAAAGTGAGGGATGAATCAGTTTGACCACTCTACACTCTAGGTATGCAATATAGTTTTTGGTGGAACAACTTCTCCACTCATGTATTCGACCCATGAGGTTGGGAGAGGCTGTTTTATGGCTATATATTTAATTTCTTGAAACATTTCATAGGCTGGATGTTGTGGTATTGATCAGACACTCTAGTGTAATCTGTATTTGGCAGGAAATTAATAAAAGAGTTGCAACTATTTCTTTAGGATACTTGTGGTATGGAAATTTAGCATAGTTTCTACTTATGTTACATATGTAGGGATGTTTTTTCCTCATGATCCATTTCATTTATATTATATGTTTATTTTCAAGTTGATAAGCATAATGCATCGTTTAGGCTCTATTTTGGGAAAATCTTCATAGCTTGTCTCAGTTCTTCAGTTTAGAAAGAATACATGCATTGTCTTGATTTTTCAAGGACCTCATCTTTCTAATCCATCCTAATCAAAAACCATAAATTGTTAGCCTTCCTACCTACCTTTCCCCATTGAATGGACTGCAATGCTAATATTATTTTCCCTGACCTAGCCTCTTTGACCTAATTCACCCATCCAAAAAAACCCTTGTACTTATACCTAGCATTAAACCATAATTTTTCCAACCCTCTTGGTTGTGGTTTTGTGGAGAGAGCCCTCTCTAGTTTGGTAGGGCTAACTACCAAACTAAAATATTAGTCTGTGGTAACCTTTGTTTGGACTCTTTCTTAGCCTTAGAGATCTGGTGGAGTGATAACATACTAGCATCATTGCTAGGGAATGAACGATTTATTTTCCCTGTGTGTATGACAAGAATCATTAGAATTTATTCCTCTGGATGATAGAATTAAGTTTCAGAAAGGACGACTTGATAATTATAGTGCCAGGATTGTAGAGATTTCTTCGAGAAGATAAACCAGAGAAATTCCCAATCATGATCCATCTGATACAATCGAAGATCAAGAGAAGCTTATCTATAAGTATATATATAAAGTTATAGAGATTCAGTGAGGTCCAATCCAATTGGTAAGATCTTCTTCACTGCCTACTAAAGTACTATCTCTCGAAGATATACCATTTGATCTAAAATTTGAATTGTCATTGTTTATATCTAAGTATAAAACCTCTTTAGCTGACATAGTCTTTGATCCTTTAAGACTCTCTGAGGTCAATTCATTATTTGAGTTAGATCTTAGTTCTCTGAAACTTGAAGAAAATTGGCTTTTTGAAGAGACTAAACCGTGAAAAGACTTGACATCAAAGAGAAGAGCCAATTCTACCAGAAAGAGTCAATACCTGTTTCGACTCAACCCTAATAAATTGCTTCTTTTTCATCTACACCCTCAACCTCATCACTTGTACCTACTACTTCAGTACCTACAACTTATCCTTCACTACCCATTAAACCAACTCATCTCGTTGTCAATCCAACACTTCACTCAACAAGAATTATGGCCAGATTTTCGCCACTTATCTTACCTGCTCAATTGAATGATTTACCCTAGGGTTGTGGCGAGAGACTCCTCCTATTTGATGAAAATTCTCCCATAACTACAAAAAAACACATTTTCAAATTCACTGACTTCATAGAATTGGAAGAATCAGATGCTGAAAATGCCAAAATGAGAGTTATAGCATAAAGCTTCTCTTGAGATGTCAAATATTGGTTTATATCCTTCACTGAAAATTATATAGGCACTCCAGACCAGATGGTTGATGCATTTATAGCCTGATGGGAGGTGAAGAAAAAACATTTGGAGTTTCTTTATGAGTATGAGAACATAAAGAGAAATCCTAATGAATCATTCCAAGATTTCAATACTCGCTTCAATAGAACTTATAATGAAATTCCCATTGAGATCAAGACTCCTCCAGGCTTATCTCTCATATGTTATCCATTTGCATTTGATCCAGACATGGCCCACTAATTAAGGGAAACAAGTCCAGCTACATTGGAAGATATGCAAAAGAACACAATCAACGTTGAAGAAAATCTCTAATGAAAAGAGCTATAAATAGAGGAGACAGAAGAGTCACTATTAAAGAAGAACCATCCACCTCATCTTTCGATGCCGAAACAGACACTTTGATAAGGAAAATTGAAAGAATGGTCGACATGATGTCCATCACTAAAAGAAAACTTGAGTTCAGAAATACTAACTTCAACGACCAACAATAGCCTCAATTAAGGATCAAGCAGAGAGAACGGCGGGCTCCTGAGTAACTAGCATAGCAACAACAAATTAGGACACCCTTTCAGCAAAATTATGCTCAAGGAATAGAAGAAAACAAAGGCACAATTGTTGAAGAAAATTTCCTTTTCAAGGCTGATGGTCTGTCCATGTTTTTGACGGAAGATGAAGAGTATTTTGAATTAAAGACGAGGCTAAGGATGAATATTTTATACTTTCCAATGATCATGAGTTGGAGATCGAATCATATGATTATCAACGAGGCTACTTGAATGTGTTCAGTTCATAGTAGAAGCAGTACTCATTGAGGAGTAGATATGTGTCGGTTAATCCCATTCAGAAAAGGGCATCTCGACAGAAAGATACTAAAAAAAAATTGAATCCTTAAGGTAATTAGACTAAAGGGAAAGAGCCTGCAACCACGAATCATAGCAATTAAATCAACCATCTACGAGTTCAACAAGTAAGGAAAAGGAAAGTTATAATAAAGAAGCTCCATGAAAGGACCATGCTGAAAAACATGGAATTATCATTAAAGAGGTAGAAAAATCCATTCGTTTCAGCCTAGAAACTGAAATTTCAAAATTGAAAGTGTCTAGACCTTTAACTGACCTTGTAAAAAATAACCATTATAAGTCCCATGTAGCCAAAATGCTTAAAGTATATCCTTTTTCCAACATGGTAAATGTTAAGGATGATCAACCCAAACTTATTTTTGGTCCTGCTATTGATGGTCAATTAGAGGATAGAAAGGTTCCCCCATTTTATTTGAGTCTAAGAATCCACCAATGCCTTTTTACAAAATTCCATGTTAGAATTGGAAGCCTCCCATAATCTAATGTCGAAAGCCATTATGGAGAAGTTGAGCCTAGACATCACTCTTCCTTACCATGCCTTATACTCCTTCGTTTCAGGTAGAGTCTGTTTTATTGGCCTTATTAAGGATTTGGTAGTCTCCCTAGAGCATATTTCGACAAAGAATGTTCTAATAGATGTGGTCATCGCTGACATACCGCTATGATTTGGCCTGTTGATGTTAAGATATTAGGGAGAAAATTTGAGGGGAAATTTTCAATTAGATTTTTCTTATACAACCATCCTATTTTTCAGGCAATTAAGAAGGTGTACCATGAAAAAAAGATTAAATATATGATCACAAGCAAAGAAAATCCCAACAATCACCTGATAAATGATGTACATACATATTTAGATTCATTTATTTTGTTTAATAATAGTGGCTTAAATGATGTAGATAGCCAACTCGTAGAAGTAGAAGGTGTTCCAAGGATTCATAATTTCATCAGAAAAATTATATAAAAGCAAAAATAGAATCTTCCAAGTTCATCAGAACAACCATCGGAGTCGGAAGAGAAAAACTTAGAACAACCATTAGATAAAGCAGAAAAAAATCTCGAACAACATGAAGAAATAGTTCAAAAATTTGAGCCAAAAACAGAAATTAGAGTTCCAACACTTGGAGGATGAAAATTGTCTATGGTCCATGGACTTCGATGGTGCCTTGGGAAAAGACGGGGTATGCATTGGAATTTGGGTCCACAACCCTCTTCATCCGCCTGGTAAGGTTCCTACAAATGTTAGATTATGTTCACACAAGTTAGCTTTTGATTGCACTAATAATGAGGCAGAGTATGAAGCATTGATTACTAGCCTCAAGATCTTGAAGAAACTGGGCACAAGAAGGATTTTAGTACGTTGTGATTCAGAACTTGTGATAAAGCAAGTTAAAGGTGAATATCAAACTAATCATCTATGAATGAGATAGTATAGAAATGTTTTTCTAGATATTTTGAAAATGTTTCCGGAGTATACACTTTCAGTTGTGCAAAGGGGTGAGAATTTCATAGTAGATTCATTGGCTATAGCCACAAGAAATTTTAAGATCTCCATCTTTTCACAAAGGAAATTTGAGATTCATGTGAAACATTGTCCCACTCTTCCAAATAACTTGTGATATTGGAAACTATTCTGGGATGATAGGCAGGTAAATAACTTTCTCCAAGGTGAGGGTGAATTCAAAAATTGTTCCATAGATTAAATTTGCGACAAAGATGACTAGGACATCGAAGAAAATCAGGTGGATGTACTACAATTGAAAGAAAACAATATTCGAAAAGGTCTCATACCTTTGGAAGAATTGTTTGACCAAGATGACGTAGCAAGAAAGCCTACATTGGTTCCTATGGAAAAATGTGTGGAGGACGTAAACATTGGGATAATGGACAAGCCAAATATGGTTAAACTTTCCAAGTCTTTATCTCCTGAGGTAAAGACTAAATATGTCGATTTAATATCTTATTTTTTGATGTTCTGGCATGGGAATATGCAGATTTAAAGGTGTATGATAAGAAGATCATTTAGCACACCATTTCCATTAAGCCCAATCAAAAGCCCTTTCGTTAAAAGTTAAGAAGGGTAAACCCAATATTTCTGCCATCAATTGAAAAATAGGTGAACATAATTTTCAAGTCCTGTATTATTTTTCCTATCAAATTTTCTGATTGGATTTCAAATTTGGTCCCAGTAAGAAAGAAGAATGGAGATATCTGGCTCTGCATAGATTTCAAGAACTTGAAGAAAGTATATTTGAAGGAAAATTATCCACTTCCCAAAATGGATCTGTTATTGCCCAAATCCACCTCAGGCTGAAGGAAGGCAGGATTCAGGGTAACACCAAACCATGCTCAGTCTGGTAGCTAGCCCTACCAGAACAGGAGAGGGCTCTCTCCGGGTCAAACTCAGTAAAAATTATCAATAGGGTCTGAGATGACTTAAATGAGTGCTAATTTTAGGCTAGGTATATTAATCAAGGGTTTTGGAATTATTTTTAGGGGTTTTTGTTGGACAAAGGGAAAGACAGTTTTGGGCTTGGGGATGAGGCCAAATTCTTGCAGAGTTTAAGTTGGGGTAGGGAAAGCAATGGATTTGATGTCTTAGATTTAGTGAATGGATAGAAAGGACTGCTGAGGAGCTGAAGAGGGAAAGAGGCTGCAAGTATCCTCTTCAAACAGACGAAAACATATAAAACTAAACAAAATTTTAAGGCAGAGCACCAGCAAACTAATGAATTCTACCTTAATTACTCATTTGTTTAATTTCAGAAGCAAAGAGAAGGGAAATGGCATACATATAACATTAATGAAACTTACAGATACATGGAGAAAAACATCATAAAAAATCAGAGCCACAAGGATCCCAACAAGTGCTACAAAAACCTGGTCTTTCCTTTGCCAAAAATGCAGAAAAGTATGTACAATGAAGTGCCAAACTATTCCCAAGAGTCGAACCCTGAAAATGTCTCAGAAAATACAATATATAGACCATCCTAACCCCTTCCCATGCCTCTATGGGTCGAGATCATCCTTCTAGGAGCTGTTTCAACCAATTCTAAACATGGAACTGAAATCTAGGAAGCCAAACAACTTGCCTCTATATGCTAGGAAACTGATCCATTCACTTAATTTTCACTTTTTAGTGAATGAATCCTCTAGAAAAATTAAATAAGAGCCAAAATTACATCATAGCCACAAAATTACATCAATATAGATCAAGAGTTACATCAAAAAGTAAAAATAGTCAAATCTAGGCGAATTTCTGAGCTGAAGAGTGAAAAATGAGCCAAATTCCTCTATGCGCTGCGCCCAAAAACTCAATGCATCGCACCACTTTGAGCCTATATTTGACGCACTTCATGAAGTATAAATTGAGATTATGATAGCTCTTTGAAAAGCCTTGTCTGTCTGATATCCAACCCAAGTGGAATATTTCAATTTGGAGTTCATTTTCCCCTCCAAAACTTCAATCTCCCAAGACTGGTTCCTGTTGCTGCAAAAAGTGGCAGAAAGGCCATTTTTGGAGTGTTTTTAACCCTTAAGACCACCCAGAACTTGATGAAATCTCTCATCCATTCCTGAGCATGCATAATTTACCATAAAAAAACCAAAAACATCAATTTTTCCTCCAGAAGATGTTACAAGCATAAGCGCGCGTCGAGTGGCACGACGCGTTGGGCTAGAAAAACCTGTTTTGCAACCAAAATTTAAAAAATGACAAAATTTCCTCCAAATTTTCTGAAATTTGAAGTGAAGGTCCCCCATCATGTGTCATGCTCATCCAACGAAGCTTCGGCCAAGATTCTGTCTTTTCACGCCTCCTCGATGCCTTCTTCATCTATGCTGCCTGAGGTGAATATGAAGAGCTTGGTGTCTTTGTCTTAGTTCGCCAAAATATGTGTCACATGGGAAGGGACTGTGGTAACTAAGGAAATGTGGACAGTGGAATGCAACCAAGTGAAACTTGCCCTTTTCAAACTTCTTATTTTGACAATGTAGAGACAATGGGATAGCTACTTGGATGTTTGGGATTTAGGGAATTTTATAAGTGATATGAGGAAAGGGATAATGATAGGGCATGAAAGGATTTGAGGGATAGAGACAAATGGGCATAAGTGATATGAGTGGTTTTATTAGGGAATAGGGAAGGGATGGTATAATGTGAGGGAATAAGGGATTGATCATGATAATAGGATTACAGTGAAGGGAAAGGAATCACAGTTGAGAAATGATAGTATGACAGTGAGTATTCAGCATGAAAATGAATTTTTAAACACCATCTGAAACCCTAAGGAGCAGCTTTTTGAAAAAATGATCGGGTTTAATTTGACATTCAACTTCTTATATATTCCACTTTCAAAACACACCAAACACTGTCCAATAGCAATTCAAAGCTTTAGAAACCTACTTGGAGCAAGGAACTTGAGTTAGTTTGAAATTTTGACGAAGCAGTGGTGAAAAACTGGCTTGTCGGCCCTGTGCACCGCGCAGCAGCCCAAGGCACTGCGCAGGGTGTATGCGCCACGCCTGTGCAAATTTACACTATGGGAAGCTGCCATATGCGTCGTGCGCGCCATGTGCGCTGCGCCTTCTCCCAATGCGCCGCGCAGGCTGCCTTCAACACAATTCGGCTTCTCACATACTATTTCACTCTTCCACAACTTGTCTTGTCTTTGTTGATGTCCTCAGAATAACAATGGATTGTTTAAAAAATGAAAATACCTTATACAATGAAGAACTTGATTTTTGTTTCTTACAAACCCATTTTTGTAACGTTTGACATCGGCACTTTCATATAAACTTTGTTTTTGGCTCCCACTTTGATTTTTTGGCTGAATGATGAATCTCATGGTTATTTTTTGCAGGGATGGTTGGTGTTGAATTCGGCAAAGGATGACAAAGGCTACACCTGAAACATTTTACAACTGAAGAAATTTTGACAATGACATGGCATTAATTACAAAAGACAAAATTGACGATTTCTTCTTCAAAACATAGTTTTGAAGGAAAAAATCATCCTGAAGCCTTATGACGATGAAATTTTGCAATGGAAACTGATTTGGAACTTCCCTCATGCGTCTGCTAGTATTATTTGACATTTTGCAGACGAAACCCTAGACCTAATGACTGAAAAACCCTAAAATGACTCTTGCTGACCAAAAGACAAAGCAGGACTATGAATGGCTTTTAAAATTGATTTGATGAACAAACCTGAGCTAGCAGGTACAAGGCATGAGGGGTATGACTGAGAAGGCCCTTCCGTCAGATTATGGCATGCCCCCTAACGGAATGCAATTGAATGAACTGAACGAGACACCTAAAAATGAAATGCAATAAGAGAAATGATCTCTGACGGAGGGATGAACAGACCGACTCTAACAAGATCATATCCTTAAAAGAGTTGTTGGGTCTTCCAGTATGTCACAGTTGGATGGTTTTTCAGGATATAATCAAATTCTAGTGCTCGAGGATGATCAAGAAAAGACAACATTTACTACACCTTGGGGCATGTTCAAATATGAAAATATGCCATTTGGTCTGAAAAATTCAAGAGCCACATTTCAATGGGCCACATACATAGCAATTTCCAATGAAAAAGATGTTTTATTGGTTTCTTATTTAGATGAATTGATAATTTTTTCACATTCTAATGATGAAAATTTGCATCATTTAAGAATTGTTTTCGAGATATGAAAGAAGTTTGGAATCTCTCTCAACCCAAAGAAAAGCATTTCTTCCATGAAGGAGGGAAAACTTCTCGGTCACATAATCTCCAAATATGGGATCTAGATTGACCCTTCTCGAGTTCAAGCAATTCAGCAGATTTATTTCCCTCACAGCAAAAAGGAAATACAAGCATTCTATTGTAAGATGAATTTCTGACGCAGATTTATTCTTAATTTGGATGAGCATTTTAGAGAGTTGAAAAATATGTTGAAGAAAGACAAGAATGTAAATTTTTCTGAAGATGCCCGTAATTCCTTCAACTCAGTAAAAATTTCCTTGACCACTGCCCCTATTTTAATAATTTCTGATTATTCCATTAATTTCATAATATTGTCATTGCTTCTGAGCATACCATGGTAGTAGTCTTGATGCAAAAAAAGTGTAAAACTAAGCTACCAATTGCAATTTTCAGTTGCAATATTAGAGATACAGCCCTTCGGTACAACATCATAGAGAAATAGGCTTTGGCTTTGGTAAAAGCAATGAAATATTTAAGATTTTTTATTTTATATTCACATACTCCCGCTTATGTGCCTAATGCAGCTGTAAAAGAAATTCTCATGTAGACCGACCTAGAAGGTAGGAGAGAAAGATGGATAACAACATTTCTAGAATATGATCTTGAGATCAAGCCCACCAATATAATCAAAGGTCAGGGCTTAGCCAAGATCATGGCTAAATCAAACCTCCATGTTCTAGAGATCAACCTAATTTCAGCCTTGTCCGATAATGAATAAGAATTGAATCTCCTTCAAGTATCTGATATGTTTTTGACATCTACACGATATTCTGATATTATCTATGTTTTGTAACACCTAAACCCTCTTCTAGGCATGACTAAAAGTCAAGGCAATTATTTGAAGCTCAAATATTCCAAGTATTGCATATTGGACAATGCACTTTACTGAAAGGATCCTGGAGGAGTTTTGTTGAACTTTTTTGTCGAAGAAGAATCTGAAGAGTGATGGATGACTTCCACAAGGGATATTGTGGGGGCCACCTATATTGGAAGACCACGACCAATAAAATATTGAGAGCGAGATATTATTGGCTGACATGTTTTGCATACGTGTACAAAATAGTAACGAGTTTCCATGAATGTGAAGTTTCTCAAGGTAAAAGAAATCTTCTCCCATTACCTCTACAACCTATTTCAGTACATGCACAATTTCAACAGTGGGGGCTAGATTTCATAGGCAAAACTCACCCAACATAATCTACACAACACAAGTGGATATTGATAGCCATAGATTAATTTACAAAGTGGATCGAAGAAATCCCAACCAGGAAAGCAACAAATTCTATCATCATTCAGTTTTTAGAAACTAATATCTTGTCTCGTTTTGGTTTTCCTACTAAGATTATCACTGCTAACGTGACAACATTCAAGTCTAAGAAGATGATTGAGTTTTGTGACAGATATAGCATCAAGTTCGCACACTCTACAAGCCACTACCCACAAGGTAATGGATTAGCAGAGTCCTCTAATAAGTCCTTGATCAGTATCATTAAGAAAATGTTAGAGGAAAATAAAAATAATTGGCATAAGAAGCTGATCAATGCATTGTCGGCAGACTGGGTGAGTAACAAGAAGTCTATTGTAATGTATGCTATTCAAGTTGTTTATGGTGTTGATATTGTGTTTCCTTCATCATTAGGAGTCCTGGTTATGAAATTGTTGCAAGAAGAAGGTACTGAGGAAAATGACATACAACACCGGATTAGTCAAATGATCCCCCTTTAGCAAATGAGAGATGAGGTATTTCAGCATACCTCAAAACTCCATGACAAGATAAATAAAATATATGATCGGAAAAAAAAGGAAGAAAACTTGAAGGTTGGAGATGTAGTACTCTGATGGGATGCCAGAAATGAGGATAAGGTTAAGCATGGAAAATTTGAGAATCTATGGAAAGGGCTATATCAATTTTCAGCTTCCCATGGACATAATTCTTATTTTCTTGAAGAGATGAATGGACAAGAGTCGTTAGGAGGACCTGTCAATGGTAGGCTCCTTAAGCACTATCTTTTCTGAAGTACATTTCTCAAACATTTTCCCATTTCATTGTAAATATTAGTTTACCTTTTCTGCAAGTGTGAAGTAGAGAATCACTAGAGTTCAGAGCCCGAAGTGAAGGCCATGGAGTACTTTCATTGATTTTATGCTATTTTCATTTACGTTTTTAGTCAAGTAAGTCATTATTGAGTCAATTTTCAGTCAATTTGAGTTTGTCTTTATTCATTCTATTTCATCTGAGTTACCAGATTTCAGTAATGTTTATTAGTTTGATTGTTTGACCGTACTGGCCCAATGGATAAGGCTTTCTGGTCTATGGTGTTCTTTACACCTATTTAAGAGCTATCATCCCCAATAAGAACAATGTTAGTGTTATTATTTTCATCCTACCATCAGTGGTCAAAAATACTCTTTTCATATCATATTTGGGTGTCATTCAGAAATTTTTATCATTCCACTAGGTTTGCATTTAAAAATTTAGTCATTGATGGTTGCGCTAGCCCAAAAACATCACTCTTCCTTATATTTGATTACCTGCTGGCATATTTTCATACCTTGCTGAATGTACATCATCCATAAATTTAATGTCACCATGCCATCACATCAGTCATTTCATCACGAAGTCCAGTGAATGAAGGTTATGATTAGGTTTTTAGGGTTTTTCAAGGTCCAATAAAAATTAATTTCCATTGCATAATGTCAGCAAGTAAGGGAGTGATCAAATAACACATCTTCACCATATGAAGATGATTTTTAAAGACAAATTCTTGTTTCAGCATGTACTTTTTGTTTTAAGATGTAATTTTTAATTTTCATTATGTAGTTTTATGTCATTTAAAATGTAATAAGATCATGATTCCCAAGCTGGCAACTTAAGGTTCCACATGTAAAAGCATCAAAATGTTAAATTCTAGTGTTCTCAAAGTTCATCAGATTATCAAATGTCAAAGAAAAAAGTGAAATGCAAATATATAGTTTCAAAGTGAAAAGTGAATGAAAAGAAGAGAAAGTGGGTCCCCAAGGCCCAATTCATTCAAATGATCAATTATAAAGATCACCATAAGACAAGCAAGAAACTCATTTTCTCTTGCATCCATCTAGCACACACTCCCTTGGTTCAGAAATTATAATTGCGGGGTCAAAGGAAAAAAATTTGTGGTGCTGCACTTTTTGGAGGGTGGTGCTACACATTCTCAACAGGCGTTGTGCTTTTTACTGAAGGGCGTTTCCCTTTTATTTTCCCAACTTGCCCAAAAAGCACCAAGACTCAAGAAAAATCCTCCAAAAATTCATGAATTGATTCTAACACGCTATATAAAGTAAGTACATCATGTTTATTGTTTCCTTGCACTCCTAAGCATGGATTTCATAGTGTTCTTCTTCCTAACTAAAATTGGCATCTGGTCTAGTTAAGAAACCCTAAGTTCTAAGCTTCTAAATTTCCTAGGAAACCACTTCCTCAAATCTGTAATTTAATTTTCGTTTCCAACTCCCTTGACATTTCAACCTCCTATCACCTCCCAAATCTCCATAAACCCATCCCCTATCTCCCTAAATTTTCCTAGACTTATCCCTATTCCCTAGACATATCTCCACTATGCATTCCCATCCACCTCATCCCTAGGGTTTCTTGGCCACCAAACACTATGGAGGAAGACATAGAATATATGGAAGAGGAGGATAGAGAAAAGAGAAGGCCTCACAAAGGAGGAAGAATCCTATGGTTGGATACCACCAACACAAATGAACTGGTGGCCTCTCCTATGACTGTCACTTGTTTTCAGTATGTAGGTTGCCTTGATTTTCACAACATGATTCAGAGGGTCCAACGTCGTCCTATTTTGAGTAGAGCCTTCATCTTAAACCTTAGAGACAATCAGGTGACCCTTGCATGTGTGACCTTCACTGTATCTACATCTCTCATTGTTTGATTCGGATCTTTGGGGGAGGCCCATAAGATCTAAAAATTTGAAATGGATCTGACAAGATCTGCAAATTAGAATGCTAGAAAAAAGAGAGAACACACTGCAAATAAAACCACAAATAAACTTGTTTTAATAAAACATAGAATAACTGTAGAAGCTACATTGTGGTGGACGATCTGTCCTCTTACAAACTGAAGCTTGTTATTTATAGCCTTTTTTGAGTTACAAGACCATGCGTAGATACCTTAGGTGGATACCATTGGTCAATACAATGGGTAGATACCACTTACAATACCATGGGTCAATACCATGGGTAGATACCACTTACAATACCATGGATAAATTCCATGTGTGGATGAATACCATGGGTAGATACATACCATGGGTAAATGAATATCATGGATAGATGTCACTTACAATACCATGTGTGAATAAATACATTGGGTGGATGAATACCATTGGTTGATGCCATTTACAATACTATGGGTAAATTCCATGGGTGGATGGATAACATGGGTAGATGAATACCATGGGTGGATGCCATTTTCCATTCAGATCATTCCTCCCTCCTTAAGAAGCAATGGTCCCCATTGCCTAAAGTTTCCTCTCGAGAAGCATTTTTTGAATATGAAGAGCCATTGAAGAGAAGGGTTTTGTGTAGTTAACCCATAACTGTGATGAACGAAGATCCCAGGATAGAGATACCCTGTAATTCTTGTGACTAATTGTGATATTGACAGTGTGCGGCCTAGAAAATAGACTTCGATGAAGTGTGGGTTTGTGGATGAACCAAAACCATGAAAAATGAAGATCTGAGGATAGAGATACCTTGTAATGGTTGTGACAAACTGTGTTACTAACAATGTGTGGCCTAGCAAATGGACTTCGATGAAAATGATTTTGTGTGGTTGAACCACAACCGTGATGTTGATTGTTGATGAAGTAACAGGTGCCTACATAGCTTGGGGTGGGATGGCACATCTCCAAATAACCCAATCCAAATTATTCTATGCTGAAACTGATGAATGTGAAGCAGGTGCCTACTAAAGTAGGGTGGGAGGGCACGTCTCCAAAGGAAATCCGCTCCGAACGTTGCTCCAAATTTAAAATGAGCATAAATAGGTCAATATAACTCGGAATATTTGTTATAACCTATTTTTGGAAATGGAATGATCATTCTCTATCTTATCATGCATTTGAAACCACTATCTGGAGACTCTAGACTCTCAGATTCGTGCTGGAACTGTCTCGTTGTCACAAAATTTCTGAAAAAAAATAGTTGATTTTAAATGGATGATAACTCCCACATTCGGACTCTGATTCGATTGATTTTGTTTTTAAAATTGAGTGGTTTTTAAAGGAGAACTCAAATATATATAAAAAATTTCACTGAAAACTACGAAAAATGATAGGAGAGCCACCGTTCATGAATTGTCAT
This sequence comes from Pinus albicaulis, assembly GCA_034641835.2. Classification (NCBI taxonomy): domain Eukaryota; kingdom Viridiplantae; phylum Streptophyta; class Pinopsida; order Pinales; family Pinaceae; genus Pinus; species Pinus albicaulis. The sequence goes on along the minus strand of CM076574.1, from coordinate 446,234,890 downwards.
CAGAACATTTTCTGCAACATTACTGATTTAGAATCAGCAATATCTCCCTCATCTGAACTCCAATTCGACCGATATTTTTTTTGAATTTGGGTATTTTTTTGCAAGGAATCCAGATCGGGTCTTAGATTTTGTAAAATTTCCAACAAAGTTTTCAGACCTGATCTACAAAATCGCCACCCAAGAAATTCATGGATTTTTTTGAAGATTGCTGGAAAAAATTGAAACTAAAATATGCTTCAAACCCTCATTCCCATGGATTCGTAACCTGAATATGATACCAATGATCCAAACCTTGGGGGGAGGCCCCCAATATCTAAAATATTGAAATGGATCTGACAAGATCTGCAAAACTAGAATGCTAGAAAAAAGAGAGAACACACTACAAATAAAACCACGAAGAAACTTATGTTATTAAAATAGAGAATAATTGTAGAAGCTGCATTGTGGTGAACAATTTGTCATTTTAAAAACTGAGGCTTATTATTTATAGCCTTTTTTGAGTTACAATACCATGCATAGATACCATAGGCGGATACCATGGGTCAAAAACATGGGTCAATACCATGGGTAGATACCACTTACAATACCATGGGTCAATAGCATGGGTAGATACCACTTACAATACCATGGGTAAATTGCATGTGTGGATGAATACCATGGGTGGATACATACCATGGGTGAATGAATATCATAGATAGATGTCACTTACAAAACCATGGGTGAATAAATACAATGAGTAGATGAATACGATGGGTGGATGCCATTTTCCATTTGGATCATTGTTGCTGCCATATGGATTCCAAACATGGGTGAGAGGTGATTTAAATTCAAATATTCAGAGGATAAATATTATGAACCATTCATCAAAACAAGGTATATAAATGAGAGGAAGAGGTTCAAGTTCCCTTAGCTACCTTTTTGATAGGTACTACCCCATGATGAAAATCATCATGACATACTTCTCTTATGAAGGAAGGTTATCTAGGGTCTACACATACCATATTAGACTACTTATACACTTCACAAGAGTAAGATTTCTCAAAATAACATACTATATATTCAAGAGCATAGAAAAAATGGCATTCACTGTAAAAAGGAGAGACTATGACCATCAGATGAACATCCTCTTCCACCACTTATTGATCAAAATCATTGTAATTCATCACCTTGACCAGTTGAACATCTCATGGGACACCTTCATTGCCAATGACATATTCATTGCTCCAAAAGCTCCACATGCTAAAGACGTGGCTTATTCATCTAATCCTACTACATATATACCTCCACCTCATTCCACTTCACATATTTCATCACCATCACCACCATCATGACCATTTCATGGTCAGGTTGAGTCACCTAGCGGAGTTATGATCAACAATCCTAAAAGGGTTGAATTTGGCACATTGGAAAGAACATATCAGAGAGGGTATAGGAATGTGTTTTCTCTAGGAAATGGGAAGGGACCTTTCCTTATTCATCAGCAAAGTAGGTACAAAAGGGTAAGAAAAATATGACAGAAGGACATGAGCATCAGGAAACCATGTAAGAGGATGAGGATCCTCATGATTAGGAAACATATTTTGACCTTGTTGACTTAAATGAGAAGCATGATTATGAGGCCTCCAATTTGATTATCAAGGAAAAGGATGACCAAATTAGGGAGCTTCATACCAACATACAGAGATCTAAGTTTGTGATTTCATACTATGAGAAGCGAAATCAACAACTCAAACTAAGCAGGAAATCATGGAGATGCAACTTCTCAAGGAAAAGAGATAATAAAAAAAGGAAATGGCTTTAATTGATGAGTTATGAGAGGTATGGTGAAACAAATGAGGAAGAAGAAAAAGTGCCAAGAAGGAGACCTAGGAATATAGGGTTGAAAATAGCGCTAGAGCTAGAGATGAAAAAAGGTGGTTGAACTTTCCAATGAGCTCACTTTAAATCAATAGTCTGCCATCATGGTCATTGAAAACCGAGAGCATCAGCTTGACAGGGTCAGCAAGAATCTTTAGAAGCTCATGGAGAACAAAAAGAAGAAAAGTTATTTACAAAATAAGATGGCCAAACACTACTGCAAGAGAAATCAGATTGCATGGTCAAAGCTCCAAAAGGCCAAATCAAGACTTGAAACCCTAATCAAGAAAAATGAAGGGGAAAATCTTGATATCATTGCCGAGACATCACTAATTACCTAAAATATCTCACCAGCCTCCCACATAAGAAATTTTGAATAAATTTGAGCAATTTTTGGAATTTTTGGAATTTTTTGCACTTTTGGCAGTCTTACACAATCACAATGTCAAAAGCGTTGTTCCATAGGCGTTGGACTGTTTATAGGTACCTATGATGGCACAAATGAAATAACCATTGGATTTATAAGACCAAATATAGTAGTAAAACAACTTTACAAACTTTTTTGGGTCAATAAAGTAGTTAAAAAGTCAAAAAATCACATTTCTGCCATATTTTGGAGGCTGGCGTTGCGCTTTTTACCAGTTTTGTGAGAATCAAGTTTTGAAGTTTTTGTGAGAAAATAAGCACATATCTAGAAAATATATAGGACAAGCATTCCAATGAGCTATCCCAAGCTCATTTTTGACACTGGGAACCCCTTCCACAATGGATCTGAAGTTGGAGTTGCGCTTTTTACACTAGCGCTACGCTTTTTAAAATTTCTCAGTTTTTTCAGTTTCACCTTGGAAAATGATTTTTTACCAATTTAAATTAATGGCTTAAATGTAATAATCATGATTTTATAGTTAATTAGGGGTAATTTCATCAGGTAAAAACTCTTCATGAGATGTAATGAATCAGTTTCCAAAAAGTGAGGGATGAGTCAGTTTGACCACCCTACACTCGAGGTATGCAGTTTAGTTTTTGGATGAAAAAATCCTCCACTCATGGATTCAACCCTTGAAGTTGGGATAGGTTGTTTTATGGCTATTTATTTCATTTATTGACTCATTTCACAGGTTGGATGTTGTGGTATTGATCATAGAGTCTAGTGTAATCAGTATTTGGCAGGAAATTAATGAAAGATTTGCAGCTATTTATTTGCGATACATGTGGTATGGATATTTAGCATATTTTATTCTTATGTTACATATGTATGCTTTTTTTTCCTCGTGATCCATTTCATTTATATTATATTTTTATTTTTAAGTTCATAAGAAAATACATCTTCTATGCTCTGTTTTGGGAAAATATTCATAGTTTGTCTCATTTCTTCAGTTTAGAAAGAATACATGCATTTTCTTGCTCTTTCGAGCACCTGATTTGTCTGATCCATCCCACTCAAAACACCTAAGGTGTTAGCCTTACTAACTACATTTCCCCATTGAACGGACTGCAATCCTAATATTATTTTCCTTGACCTACACTCTTTGACCTAATTCACCGATCCAACGAAACCAATTCAAACAAACAAACCCCTATACTTATACCTAGCCTAAAACCCTAATTCATCCAACCCTCTTGGCTATGATTTTGTGGACAGAGCCCTTTATAGTTTGGTAGGTCTAACTACCAAGCTAAAATATTGGTTCGTGGTTACCCCATTTTAGACTCTTTCTCATCCTTAGAGATTTGATGGAGTGATAAAAGCACGGAAGCAGATATGCATGAAAATAAGAAGGATTTTTCTAACATCCACCAGAATAGTCCAAAAAATATGCGATATTCATTACAACCAATCAATGAGAAAGTTATTTCCAATATCCTACAGTGTAGTCCATAAGGATGGGACAACATTAACAAAAATTATAACACATTTTCAATAAGATAAGCACTAAAATAACCAAAATAGTTCAACTAATTTATCATAGATTAAAGCCAAAATGAAATAAAAATATCCACATAATAGTCTTATAAACATTCATCGTGTATGAATAACATGTTTGAATTGAAGGCTTCTATTATTAATTAAAATTTCTGAGACATGTGTATACAATGAAAACCACTAGCTCCAATAGTGGAGCGTTGGAACCACTCCTTTCTCCTCAAAACAAGTAGCTTATCTCCTTAATGCTTTGCGGGAGGAGCCAATGTAAAAAATTCGTTTATTCATACAATGAGGGTGTATATATAACAATGAGTAGGTGATGCTTCACCTTCCTTGTGTCTCTTCATCTACCATTATTACTGTTTGACTTCCTATGACCTTTTCAACTTTAAATGTCTCTTCATATTCTATACATTTCCTTTCGAATTTCAATTTACAATAAATTTTCGAAACATCAATTACATAATCTACCATAATGTTTGGCATGTGACAAATCATTACATGACAATGCTAGCATGAATTGCTTGATGATGTAGAAATTTCAAGACAATATTGATGATTTTTTTTATCTGTATGCTTGATATTTATCTTTTATCCACCTCCACATGAAATAGTGGTAAGGAGTTTTCAATGATTTTAAGTGTTGACTTGTGGTCGCAAAATGGTGTCTATTTTCTTTCTCTCAGTTGATCATCTTGCATGATCAGCTACAAATATTTATTTCATCATGGTTCCCTCGTTCATCTCCTTCTCCATGATCTTATCATGGAATGATGAGATAATTTCATATTTAATTCACTCATCACAAGACAACTCATTCTAAAAACCCCTAGGCTAAGCCAGAACTAGGTGAAAAACTAGAATAGGGGCTCAGTGATTGTGCAATTTCGTATTTCAAGAAATCAAGGGTAAAAATTGAGCCTTTATAATTCTCAATGCGTAGTCGAGGTAGGACTGAGGGAGAAAAATGTGCGATTCTAGATATTAGTGTGATAGTTTGAGGGGATGGGCACTAGATCAACAGATTGCAAAGTTTTCAGAAGCATATGAGGTTCGTCCATTGCGAAATTGCATAGGTTATGGGCTCAAGGGTTGATATTGAGGCTAGAGATTGTGAAATGTGCAGTTGAGGCTAGGATGGGAAGATGGATTTTGTAATTCTGGGATCCAAGGTCAGGGTTTGAGCACTGGAAATTCACAGTGCAATAGTTCTAAGATGAAGGAACTATGAATTACATAGTTTCAAGGTGCATGGTCATAGCTAGAGGACTGAGAATATGCAATTAATAGTTCAAGGAGGCCAGGTGAATCTAGATTTCTTGGTCGGGAATATTTTTAGAAATCAGCTAAGTGCAGGATCAGTGAGGCTGATGTGAAAAGTGATAATACTTCGACTGTGATTACACACTTATAATACTTTATGAAAAAACAAAATCTATCATCCAGGAAACATGAAAAATGAATTTTCCTTAGTTCAAAAAAATTACAAAAACTAACAACAAGTGTGACCCTTAATATTCACTTTGTGATGACCGTGAAGACAATTGTCTGAAAATGATTAAAAAATTTCAAATGAGTCCAAAAAATGTTTACATTGTTAAATTAACTCAGTTAGACAAAGGTATCCACTTGAAACCATGAGAACAAGCTTATACATATTTTGCGACAACTAAACTGTGAAAAGATGACATTTTTCCTATCTTGCAAAGGAGACCGAGATACCTCAAGAAAACACATGGAATGAGTTTAAATTGTTGAAACAGTAATGTAAAAGACCATTGAAGGATATTCAATTGAGCGCATTCCAAAAATTTTGAGAGTGTTGTAGCAGCCACAACGCTTGACGGCACACTGGTAGAATTTTGGCTTCTCTTAATTGGTTGACTCTTTCATGCAAAGCTCTTGGTTCTTTGTGGAGTATTGATTCGTTGTGTATATTACTTTGGTATGCCCACTTACTCGATGAATAAACATGGTCCCCTTTATACCTTCTCTGTCGAACACATTATAAGATTCAACAACATCACAATGTTTTGAGTTGGGAAGGGTACTGAAGTTCACGAGCTTAATATTTTCGAAGTATGGTTTTTCATATTTTGTGTTGCTCCACTACCAGTAGGCCTGGATAGTAATGCGAGAGTCATTACAGAAAAAAAAAAAAAAAAATCTCTATTGTCGGCGAGCCTAGTCTGTACCCCAACGAAGTTTCTTTCTTCACTTCTCCACACGGGAAGACTTTCTCTTGTTTCACCTTTATTTATTTATTTTTATAGGACTAAATATTGGAACTTATTCATTTTATAGGAAGAAGAGGGATCCTGACTTATTAAGAGCATCAGAGGTTTTTCCTTCAAAGAAGCTTACAAAGACCTTTGATTTAGGTTTTCCCATATATATTTTTCCTCTTCTCCCCTTCTACTAATTGGATAAGCGTGAAAAAATCGAAACAAAAAGAAATCAGTGTGAGCATAAGGTTTCTTGAATAAAAAAAATTTCATGGTTTGACCAAAAACTTTCGTCACAGGCAGAACATATTTTCCATTGGAACTTCACCGACTAAAGGATAAAACCAACACAAGGAAGATGGACCAGAGGTTAGTCAAATTTTGAAGTGTCACAAGAATATTTTCAATTCATCCATAGATAAATAAGCTGAAGAATACATTCACATAGAATACTTATCTACATGACAAAACGTAAAGAAAAATCAAACAAAGAAGAAAATACTATGTACATATTTTAGGGCACAACCCCAAATCATCCTTAAAAATAATGTTTTAAGGCTTGGCCATTTACAATAGGAGATTCAATGTTCATGTCTAGTGATTTCATATTATATGTGTGTTGGCCAATATTTTTGTGAACAGTAAATTGTCCAATCAACAAGGATTGAAACTTGGTTTGTTTTCCTTTGTCCTCATGGGATTTGTCCCACTTTAGGACTAAGTCACCCACATTAAATTTATTATTCCCTATAGAATTCTTGTCGAACCACCTCTTGATATGATTTTTGTGAAGGGAAAACATTTATTTTGATTTAAACATTTCTTTCTATAACTTGTGAAGAGTGTCCACCCTACTCTAAACTAATAAACATGGCTTGCCGTGGGATTCTTGCGAAAGTTAGATAGTAGGAAACTATACATTAAGAGGAAGGATGACTTCTTTTTCATACACTAGGAAGTAAGGGGAGGTGTTCAGAGAGGGCTTTGGCATGACTCAGTTAGCCTATAGGGAGTTTCCCAAAGAATTGTTCCAGTTCCTTTGTTCAGAGAATATGGTATTATTGATGATACATATAAGGTTTTTATTTGTAGGCTTAGAAATAACATTTCCCTACCGATAGTAGTTAGTTGAATGTTTCAATAAAATTCCATTTTATAATGAAAAATCATATAATTTTAACGATGCAAATTATGTTTCATTATCGAAAATAGATGAAGTCAGAATTCCAAACCTAGAAATGATATTTTTCTTAAGGATGTTGACGACTACAATGGGAATAATATCTCCCTAATAGGTAGTAAATAATATGATTAACATGTGCCTGATCCGTTGGGTGGCAACCAACAATTAACCTCGCAATGTGTAAATTGTACCACACTGAAGTCCATACTGAAACTGCAAGCTAAAAATGCACCGCTGAAAACCAAAAACTAAAACGGAAAGTTAAGATCCACAAATTCAGGTAGCATATATGTAAAAAATTTACAATATGTTAGAGTTTAATTTACAAAACATAATTAAAAACCTATCCGTCTAGCTATTCGGATCTCTATTTTTCATTTAAACTTTAGTCATATCATTTTAAAATTGATGTGCACGTCCTCTCCTATTCTTATGGGAAAAGGATGAGTCATAGTTGAAGTGTAGGACTGAATCTGTTCACACTTTTGTAGGCTTTGTATCATAACTGTAACTTATATTTCTCCTTTGTCGCAAAACTGATACATGAACTTGTGAAATCTGCTGAAATTGTGCAATTGTTTTGTGTAACTGTTTACACTCTTTAAGGCCCTTCTTTCGTGTGTTGACTCATATTTTTTTCTCTCCTTTAGTTATAAAACCTTTCTGACATATTATCATAAAATATCAAAAATAAAATAACTTTAAAAAAGATAAAATGAAGAATTCTAAAGCGTTGAGGTAAAATTGGGGTTTTTTCAACAAAATTAGGGTTTCATATATTTCCTTGTTAATGAGGTAACTTGATCATTCTTCCATAAATTATGCAACATGAGAAAGGAATTTTAACTTGTCTTGTATTCTTGTCATTCTTCTATTACCCTTATTTATAGTTCTGCTATACTTTAGAGCTCCTTTCCCTTTCCTACTTGCACTGCATACTTTCTTTTCCCTTGTTTTCTAGTCGTTTTCTTGCCCTTTGAAGACATCACATTCTCTTGTTAATCAATTATCATTGGTTCCTTTGGATTAGGATGAATATTTTACTTAATACTCAGTCTTAATTTATTTATAGGATGAGTATGGAGTTTCCTATGGTAAACCCTAGGCTCTACTTCTGTGTCTTCATCCCCTATTTCTATAATCTACCTCATTTTCTCATGTTTTTCTTCTTGATGCTTTACTTCTTATTTTTCTAACATTTGGGTCTCTTGTCTTCTTGTTCTCTTTTCATAGACCTTAATCTTTGTTTCCTTTACAAGGTCTTTCTCAACAGGCACATGTCTGGATTCAACATTTTTTTCGAGGGCTAGGGTTTCAACATGAGTTTTATCCTTACCATTTTTTGGTCTTCTGGCTGCGGAGTTTATTAATGTCCTTTGCCTCAAGGTTTTTATTTGGTTGTATAACTCATGTATATACAATATCATAATCAGACTATGGTGACATATATCATGAGGTAACAATTTTGGTTTTCTTCTGGCCTTAGTGGACATTTTAGGCATGCTTTGATGTAAGAAATAAGGTGAGATCATCTTTCCAAAGCCAAAAAAGTGACATTAAAAACTCATGTGGTAAAGGTATATTTTGCAATACCTTCCTTCACATGTAAAAAATAGCTACACAAACTTTAGAAAATTAGAAAATTTGGACTTCAACATATTTTGAGGGATTCCCATGCTCTAATTAGGGTTATGATGTTCTCCCTTTAGGAAGAAGTTGAGATCCACATTCTGCATCATTAGTTTCTTGAACCACTTCTCACCCTCGGTAGGAATAGCAGTGGCTTATTTTATTGATAATTCAGTGACTGCAAACTCTATCCCTCTTATCTGATATATTTTCCATCAAAAGAGTGAATAAAATCATAACACCAACTCAGACTGTAACAATTAAACCGCTGGAAAATCGACTCCCATCCTACATTTTTTAATAAAGGTGTAACTTCATCACATGCCTTGAACCATAATCCATCTAGCTCAAATTGTCTCACATGACCTAAATTTCTCATTGCTTAACTGAAAAAAAAAATAATCACTTTGCCATGCGATTTCAAAAACGGCTAACAATATCACCATTTGTTGTTAGCCAGTCACTTAGGTTTGATGGAAATGGTTGATTTGTGCACAATTATGGTTTTAACCCTCCTTCCCTCCAAAACATTTTTAACGTTTTGAAACCACATCAAACCATCATATCAAGCCATATTATAGGTTAAATTTCATCAAAAACTTTTAAAGCTTTCAAAATGACCCAAGTAATAGTTATAAAAATTTATTTTTTTTCAAAATTTTGTAGGGGCTACGAAAATATTTCATAGTGCCACCTGTTTTTCGCATCTGATTGGTGTAGGAATTGTGTAATTTTTTTTTGCATGACATAGAAAACTTTATTAAGATGTTTTTTTAACTCTTATGCCAACTTTTCACACCAAAATTTTACCTAGTATTACAGAGTATCCCATTTTGGTTGTGATAGAACTCGTAATTGATTTTCAAAACAATTTGACCCTTTTTTGAAAGTATAAACTTAGTGCTAACAAAATCTATGTGAAAAATTCCTGAATGCAATGACAAACAAGTTGTCTTCAATTGTATCATCAAAGATCGAAGGGAAAACATAGGAATTGATGTCCGAGAAATCTTTCCAAGAAAATTTGTCACGTTCTTCAGAGTTGGCTACCCCCACAAAACGAAGAGGCCAAAAAATCTTTATGTTTATATAAGATAACATGAATAGTAAGTGAATAACAACCTTGACATAAACGCGAGACATTATTATCCTGCAAGTTGATGGACTTTGGGTCGCATTGTTAGAGACAATTTTGCAGGTGTTAGATAATATTTCTTAAATTGATATGGTTTTGTCTTAATTTTTAAGTTTCTTAAATTAGTTTCGTCTTAATTTTCATTTTATTAAGTGGAAATTGTCTTAAATATATTTTTTTTTCTTAAAATATATTTGTGTCAAACTACTTTTGTCTTAAATATAAAGTTTTGTCTCAAACTATTTTTGTCCCAAATTTAAAGTTTTGTCTTAAAATATTTTTGTCTCAAACGTTTTTTGTCTTAAATATAAAGTTATCTTAAAATATTTTTTTTTCAAACTATTTTTGTCTTCAATATAAATTTTTTTCTGAATTTTTTTTTGTCTTAAATATTATATTTAAGATATTTCAATTGATATCAAATTTTAATGTAAAATAACTAAAATAAAAAGTGATTTTTTAAGACAAAATATTTCTTTTGTCTTTAAAAAATGTCTTAAAATTTCCCTTCATGTAGTAGTGGTATCCTCCACTATTCCCAGATTATATCATTCGAGTGCAAATTTATTGTGTGATGGGATGAGTTTTGTGGGAGGCTCCAACCCCATGTTTCTTAGGTTTTATCCGGAGTCACATTTCCAACTAAGATTAGACTGGAAGCATATAGTCCCTATTATTTGGACAAATCTTACCTTACCTCAAGGCCTACCATTGTTTCCTTGTCTACAAATTCTGTGAGCAATGGTAAAATATTCATGGTTCAATTCTTTGGTTCAAATTATGTTCCCAGCAATATTTAGTTCAACATTTACAATCCATCCTTCACAACTCATGCATATTCCATGAAGAAGAGAATCCTGATGCTTGCATCAACGAGCCCAAAGAGAGTAAGATGGATATATGTTTCTATAGTTACAACACCTCCAAGCTTTGTATGAGCACCACCTAGATAATATACACTATTTGTGGTTAACAATGGCGTTCCAAGCATAGTCGACTTAATTCATTTTCCTTAACCTATTTCTCACAACATTGTGGAACATATGTGAACCATCTAATTTTCTTTTGTTTGAACATATAACACAAATAGCTCAATTAGGTGATATGTTTTTAAAAATTGCTTGAGCTTTATGAAATTCTACAAGTGATTTAATTAGGTTTTAAGCCTCTTTTGTGAAATTATTAAACACATAAACATGAAATTTAAACTGAGTTTTTGCATAAAATACAAGACAATATCATCATAACAGTAAACACACAACAAAAATTTATGAAGGCGTTGACCCTCCTAGGCTACATCTCCTGGTCCAACTTCCAATGGTTGGAACTCTTTCATTATGCTCTAAAAATTGTGTTTACATACAATATACAATGCTCAAATTGTTCTACTAGTAACTCTAATCATTTAAGAACTGTCAAAAACCCCTGTCTAGCCTCTTTCTGCTCCCAAAAAGGCCAAAAACTGAAGAAGTTATGGTTTCTCCAAGTTTTCCAGCAATTCATCCTACAATTTCAACCTCTTGCAAACTGGTCTACATTTTTTCCCCCAAAAACACTAATGGGGAAAATTTTCCACAAACATTTGGTGCAATTTGTGGGATCGTTTCGATTCCCAAAGAGGCCTTAAAACCAAATTTTTAATTCATAAAAGGTGGCCATTTTTTTTAAAAATTAAATATGGGCAGGGACGGGCTAAGCCCTAGCACCTTATCCTACCCCTTATTTCCATGGGTGCGGTGATGAGGGTTGGGGCTAGCCCCATCCCACCCCCAAACTCACCTTTATATGCCTTCAAATATAATTTAAAAATGTATATAGCTAAGAACTAAGCAGTCGCATAGTGGTAAGTATGGTGGTTTGCTAGTGCGAGGTCACGAGTTAGACCTCCACTGACGTCACCTTGACCCTTACAAAACTTTTAGCCAACAGGAGGCACCATGTGGTGGCCTCTGGTTGGGAAAAATGGTGACCTCTCATTGGCCTATCAAACAACCAATAACATTGGCCTAATTCCATCCAATCAACAAATGAAAAATGGTGCATCCTGATTAGCCCAAAAGAATAAATTCAACGGTCTAGTCATCGGTCAACGATCCAGTCAGTAGTATGCATTGCTGACTGGGCAACCCTATCATCCAAAAACCTTTTTTTTAGGTGTTTCCAAAAGCAGAAATAACTCAATTTCATGAGCATACGGAGTCATTTTTTTCATGAAATTAGTTTTTTCAGATTCATAACAACGAGTTCTACATAGGTGCACATGTTTCATTCCATTGTAAGAACTTCGAATTTTGAGCATAAAATTGATCCATTGGATCATTCCTCCCCACTAGAAGCTTCTAGACCCTAAGAGATCACTTTTAGTTGAAAAAAAGGTGAGGTTATAGTCTCCTCACCCTTCCAATCTCAATCCATTTGTCTTTTCTTGGATTTGTACCCTTGAGCCCCACACGAAGATATTCCATGTTTCCTCATTTTAAAGTCCTTGTTTTTTTGTCAAGGATAACGACTTGCTACAATTATCCAATATATTTAGGAGAGAAATCATCAATTGAAGGCATTTTAACATTCTCTCCTTGATCTTCAAGCAAAGGAGGCCCATCCAATCTTAGATTCTCAACATTAAAAATTGTATTTATTTTTATGTATGAAGGAAAATCCAAGCAGAAGGCATTATTACCAATATTTTCAAGAATTTTGAAGGGATCATATCGAATTGGTTTCATATTTTTACCTTCTCCTTGGAGTTTCTCTTTGCCAATGTGAAGCAAAAATTCATCACCGACTTGGAAATTGTGATCGATGCGATGCTTATCATGTCTTGTCTTTTACTTGACTTGGATATTTTCCAGTTGTTCTTGAACTTTTTGATGTACCAATTGAACTTGTTCAATGCATATTTTAACTTTGTCTATGTCACTATGACCATCAATAGCAACACCTTTCCCAAAGATAAAATCTAAAGGATATTTAGGAAAGTATCCCACACATGCCTCAAATGGTGAGGTTTGAGTCGAAGAGTGCTTGGCCCAATTGTAAACATGCAAATATAGTGAAAATTTTCATCCCACAAGTTAGGATGCTTGTTGCAATAACCACAAAGAAGATGTCTCATTGTATTCTTCACCACCTCTGTTTGTTCGTCTATTTGTGAATGAAATGTTGTACTCTTTTTCAATTTGGTGTCGATGATCCCTGTTGACACCTAATCCTTAGGGTTGGGTGAGAATATTCAATATTGTATATTATTTAATATTAGGAAATAAGGAAGGCCAAGAGTCATTGGGAGATGAATCCCAATAGCCTCACCTCCATGTATAAACACATGCACATTCCTCATTTAATAAACATTCTGATTTATGGAGTTACCTCCTGGTTTGACATGGTATCAGAGCCAGTCCCACTATTGGAATTTTTTCCTATGGTTTAACTCCCTCATTCCTTTGCTCAGTCAGTTTCTATGTATAGTTTTGCTGCTCCATTAAATTGATGCTATATACTGTAATTTTGCAATTTTTTTATCTCTGCAATTTATGCACAGCTCTGACATTTGCAGCTCCTGAAGATTCTGCAATTTCCAGTCCCTGAAATTCTGCAATTTGCAGTTCTAGCAGATACCTGCCACTCTGCAATTCTGTTTTTCTACAACTCTGCCATTCCAGATTTTTTTTTAAAAATGACCTCTCGGCCTCTCCATATATCACGACACTCCCCAACGCAACCTACACCCGCTCTTCACTTTTCCCTCAGCCCTCCATACACTCGCTCCTGTGGTTACAACCCTGCATACACTCTCCTCGTGGCCTTTCGGCCCTCCCCACCCTTCATAACATACGCTATGTCTATGTTTCCATGGTCTTTTTCACTGTTTACTATACCACTCCAGTAATGCAGTTAATACTCCCTCCATATTACGTTACCCCTGCCTGTCATATGCTATACAACTGGTATATAATGCCCTCCACGCTGCATATATAATACCGCCCACCGCCCTTTGATTATTCACTCAATACCGCCCCTCATAATATTAACAACGCCCCTCTTTTGTATACATCGCTATCATATAATACCATTGTCATATTAATAACGCCCTTCTTTGTTATGCATCGCTTTGTCATATAATACTTTTTGTCCCATTCTATTTACAAAACCAATTCATAATACCGCCTCCCATTCACAATATAGTTCCCATATAATTTTTTTTCTCCAATATATATATATATATATATTGGTGCAAAATTCAGTATTTTTAGCAAGAGTTTTTGTCCCTTTTAATTGAGAAAATTTCTAGAATTGAAGATTTTCTAGTAGAATTTTTCCTCTTGAAAAGAATTTTTTCCAGCAAACTAATGCATTCTCTCATATCTATTGTTGGGGCGGTTCTCTCCGGAAAAGAGAACTATCTTGAATGGTCCCAGAAAATCAAGCACACACTCATTTTTAATTAGTTGTGGAAAGGAATCTGTGAAGGACAAGAAGGAAATCCACCAGCAAAGCCCACTTCAGACAAAGAGCTCGCCATTTGAGAAAACAAGAACTACAAGGCCTATGCCTTGATTGCAGCTTCTGTAAATGAAGAGGTGAGTCGCCATATTTCATCATTCTAAAATTCCTATGATACCTTGAGCAAGCTAAAATAAATCTATGACTCACTTTCATAATTAGAAAATGTTCAATTGATGATTAAGCTGTTCAGTCTTGAAATGAAGAATGATGATCCCCTTGCTTTAGCTTCAGAAGTAAGATCTATAATGCATGACGTTGAAAGCACTGGTGTAAAAATGGACATATCTCTCATAGCATATGTTAAGGCATTATATCTAACCTGCTCACATTATCTTGAGTCTTTGCAAGCAAGTGGGAACCTTGAGCATATCACCTTTGATACACTTGACAAAAAGTTTGCAGAAAGAGAGAAAGCTTTCGGGAAGATGACAGTCCCTTAGAATTCTGAAGAGGCTGCATACTTGGCACATAGATAAAATATTCATGCTCCAGATTCATCCAGAGGAAGAGGTGGCAGAAGAGGAAGAGGAAGAAGAAACTTCACAGAAAGGGGGGGCAGACAATCTGACAAATCCAATATTCATTGCACACGTTGCAATAAATATGGACATGATGCATCCAAATGCAGTACACCTTGGGAGAAAATTGAGCATCAAAGAAATCAAGACAAAGGTAAAACTAATGACAAAGACAAAGGTAAAGCACCTGAATCTGCTCATTATGTTCTAGCACATTGTAACAATGGAGTAACTGAAGACTTATTTGATGTTTCATTTACTTCATGGAGACATGATTGGTTGCTAGATTCAGGAGCAACATGTCACGTGACATTTAGAAAAGATTTTTTTGAAGAATTCACTGACAAAGTTGATGGAGCAGTATATTTCGCAGATAAATCCAAACTCAAGTCATCAGGGCTTGGCACAGTCAGGCTTAAGTTGCCTGGTCTTTCAGAACATATCCTACATGAGGTTCTATACCTCCTTGAGTTGAGGAGAAAATTTTTGTCCCTGGTCCAAATCCGCCAGAAAGACACTCCATTCACTTGTTTGATGGCAAGGCAAAGGTCAGAAAAGCATCAGATCACTCACTTGTCATGGACGGAAGAGAAGAAGGGAGACTCTTGAAGCTGAAATCTTCATTTTCTCATGCTCAAAACTTTGCATTCAGTTCACATCATGATGAAGGTACATTCCCATCAATTCTTTTATGGCATGCTAGATTTGGACACTTAAACTATGAAAGCATTAGTTTATTGAAGAAAAATGGTGTTAATGGACTGCCTACAATTCCTAGAAAACCTAAGGAATGTGATGCTTGAATTCTAGGAAAGCATAGCAAACAACCATTTCATGATTCACACTCTAGAGCACATAGAAAACTTGAGCTTCTTCATTCAAATTCATGTGGCCCTATGCCTATTGCTTCTGCAAATGGAAATAAATACATGATGAAATTTATTGATGACTACACCAAAATGTGTTGGATTTACTTATTGAAGAACAAGTCTGATTCTTTTCAAACATTCAATAATTTCCATGGATGGATTGAAAATGATGCACAAACTCATATTGGCTCTCTACATATTGATAATGGAAAATAATACACTTCAAACGAATTTAAAATTGTCTTGACCAACATGGAATCAAACGTCAAACAACTGTGCCATATAATCCCCAACAGAATGGTGTAGCTGAAAGAATGAACAGAACTATTTTAAATATGGTTCGCTCCATGTTATTTTTCAAAAATGTAAAATTGATGTTTTTGTCTTATGCAGTTCTATGTGCTGTTTACATAAAGAATAGGTGTCCTTCAAGTTAAACTAGAAACAAAACTCCTTTTGAAATGTGGCATCGCCACATTCCTTCGGTAAACCATTTCAAGGTCTTTGGGTCCACCTGTTATGATTTGATACCCAAGGGTCAAAGGAACAAACTTGGTGCTAGAAGTCAAAAATGTATCTTCTTGGGGTACTCCAATACCTCCAAAGCACATCGTCTCTATGATGAAGCAAATAAGAATTTTGTGATAGCAAGAGATGTCATATTCCTTGAATCTTCCAAGAGTGACAAGGTTGTTGAGCGGCAACTTGATCGCCTGGATAGATTCACACATGCAAATTCTTTCCAAGAATTTGATAATGAGATTCCACATCTTGAAGGGGGGATTCTGATATTGAATCAAACTGTGGAATCATGTCCTGAAGCACTCTCCACCCCACATGAAGAAACAACCACGGATGACACATTGAATGATGTGATTGACAGAATTGGGAGAATTGAATCTTGAATCAATCCCAACTCAGTCAAATGAGCAGCTTGGGCCATCTCAGAAAGGTCCTCCCAAATGGCTGACAAAGACACTTGAGAATGTTCATCCTGATGAGGTTGGAAAAACAGGAACAAGAAGTTCCACTCAACAAATCGAAGGTGATGTAGATAATTCTGATTCTCCTGGTGATATGGATATTTCTTATAACTGTGAATTGAGTTTTTCTACAGATCATGAAACAAATTCCTTCAAAGAAGCCGCTTCTCATGATGAATGGAAAGAAGCGATGCAAAAGGAGTATGATGCCTTGATAAAGAATGGCACTTGGAAGCTGGTTGATCTGACTTTGGGAACAAAACCAACTGGCTGTAAGTGGGTCTACAAGAACAAGTATAAAGTAGATGGCTCACTTGACAAGAACAAGGCCAGGCTTGTGGCAAAATTTTTTGCACAAAAATAAGGAATCGATTATGAAGAAACTTTTGCTCCCATAGCAAAATGGACCACCATCTGGACTCTCTTTGCCCTAGCAGCTCAGAATGGATGGAAAGTCCATCAGATGGATGTAAAAACAACATTTTTGAATGGAGATCTAAAGGAGAAAGTTTATATGTCCCAGCCAGAAGGATTTGTTGTAAAGGGTCAAGAAAACAAAGTTTGCAAGCTTATAAAATCCTTGTATGGCCTCAAGCAAGCACCACGATCCTGGTATGAAAAATTAACCGAGCATTTTCTGAAGCTTGACTTCAAACATTTTGATCTTGATGAAGCAACTTTGTTTGTTAAGAAAGTTGTAAAAACAGTTGTATATCTTGTGGTATATGTAGATGATATTTTGATAACAGGGAACAATGAGAGCTATATTGCATCCATGAAGAAAGAATTGAAGAAAGGTTTTGAAATGACTGATTTGGGTCATGTTCATTACTATCTGGGTATTGAAGTAATTCAACATCCTAAATATATATTTATTTCTCAAAAGAAGTACATTGGAGATCTTTTGAACAAGTTTGGCATGGATGAATGTAATCCCTTAACCACCCCAATGGAACAAAACTTGAAGCTCACATCTATTGAAGGGAAGGAATTCGAGGATGCAACTAAGTACAGACAGCTTATAGGAAGTCTTATCTACCTGACCACCACTAGACCTGACATTTCATTTGCTGTTGGAATCCTCTCAAGGTTCATGCAAAAACCTTGTGAAGGACATTGGTCTGCTGCAAAAAGAGTGCTAAGGTACTTGAAGGGGACTCAAGACTTTGGACTCAAATATACACAGGTAGGCGACTTCAACTTGACCGGATACTCTGATTCAGACTTTGATGGCGACAAAGAAACGAGGGTGTCTACTACAGGTTACACCATGAGTCTTGGATCAGGAGCTGTCTCATGGAGATCACGCAAACAGTCAGTTCCAGCAGATTCCACGACCGAGGCAGAATATGTGGCAATGAAACGACAACAAAAGAAATCGTGTGGCTCCGAAAATCTGAATATTGCAAATAAGTAAATGTATTCCACCATCATGATCGACAACCTTACTACATAAAATGCAAAAGTGGCAAAGAACAGAGAACAACGATCAGACAAAGCACATCAATACAAAATACCATCTAAATTAGACATCATGGAGCCAAACCATCCATCTACATCATTGTTCCACAAATGAGCAAACTGTTGATATCTTCACCAAAGCACTTGGAAGAGAAAAGTTTGAAAAGTTCAGATCGATGCTTGGGCTCACCAACATCCCTTCAGATTAAAGGGGGGAATTTTGACACCTAATCCTTAGGGTTGGGTGAGAATATTCAATATTGTATATTATTTAATATTAGGAAATAAGGAAGGCCAAGAGTCATTGTGAGATGAATCCCAATAGTCTCACCTCCATGTATAAATACATGCACATTCCTCATTTAATAAACATACTGATTTGCGAAGTTACCTCCTAGTTTGACAATCCCCCACAAACTTGACCAAAAGTTCCCAAAAAATCGAGAATCTCGATCACTAACAATGGATGTGGGTAACCCAAAATGCACCCATACATTCTGAAAGAATAACTAAGCTGTTTTTTCAACTGTAACCTTCTTTTTACAACACATCAAAATACACATTTTTTTAAACCTACCCACAGCTACATAAAGATAATCGTGACCTCTCCTAGACATAGGTATACCTCCTAAAAAGGCCATAGAAACACTCTCCCATGGACTAGAAGGTACAGGAAGTGGTGTATACAATCCCAAATTTCTATTATTGGGCTTACTAACAACACATAATGAACATTGTCTTACAAATCGTGACACACTTTCAAGCATACAAGGCTAATAGAAATACCTTTGTAATTGTTCCATCATCTTACCTACACAGAAATGACCATCAATAAGAGAAGTATGCACTTCCCTTATGACGTTGACTCTCTCCCCCTGTGTAATAGGAAACTTGCGAAGATGGTACAACAAGTTATCATGCACATGATAATCCAATTCTTGTACTTGGTTCCCTCGACACAAATTTGCGTATACATCTTTGACATTTCTATGTAAAGCATATTTTTCAACATAGCTCTGATGCATGATAGAATTATGCTTAATAATAATGGATGCACTAACAATTTGCCTAGAAATCATATCATCAACCTTGTTATAGACACCTTTCTTATACCTTATCACCAAATGGAATTTTTTAAGAAAACACATCCATCGAAAGTGCCTTGCTTGCTATAGATTTGTTTGTGATTGAAAGTATTGAAATGGATGATGATCTGTGTGAATGATTTTTTCTTTACCAATCAAGTAGTGTTTCCACTTTTTAACACTTTTTGGAAATGCATAAAATTCCTTGTCATATGTAGGATAGTTAATCATTGCACCATTAAAATTTTCTAAATGAAAATAGATGGCCTTACCATGTTTCATTAGGGCTGCACCCATGGCATAGTCACTTCCATTAGTCTGTATCTGAAATGTCTGTCCTGAGTTTGGAAGTGCAAGCAGAGGAGCTGAAATGATATTTTCCTTCAATGCATAAAATTCCTTTTGCTGCTTACCTCCCCACTGGACTACCCACTTCACACTTGTCAATGCATGCAATGGAGTTGTGATAGAAGAGATGTAAGGAACAAATTCCTCCAATATTGGGTTGCTCCCAAAAAAATTCTAAGCCCTGTCATGGTTTTGGGCCTTGGCCAATTCAAAATTACATCAATTTTGGAGGGATCTATTTTCAACTCTTATCCTCCAACAATATGACCCAAATAGACTAATGAAGTTTTCCCAAATTAACATTTTGACATCTAAAAAAAACAGTTATTTCTTCAAGACATGTAATAATTTTTTTGACATGCATGAAATTTTCTTCACAAGATTCACTGAAAATTATGATGTCATATAAATATACTATCACAAATTCATCGAAAAAATGCCTCAACACATCATTCATCACACGTATGAAAGTAGCAGGAACATTAAAAAGTCCACAGGATGTAACCAACCATTCAAACAAACCTTTATTTGTTTTGAATGTTGTCTTGAATATGTCTCCTTCAACTATTCAGATTTGATGATAGCCACTCCTCAAGTCCAATTTAGTAGAAAAAACAAAATCTTTCGGTTGATCAAGTTAATCATCAATTCTATGAAGTGGGTAAGATTTATTTACCGTAATCTTGTTCAATGGACAAAAGTCCACACAAATGTGACATGTTCCATATTTCTTTGGCACCAAGACAATAGGTGAAATAAATGGCAAAGTAATTGGTCAGATGATCCCCTTTTCAAGCAACTCTTGGATTTATTTTTTAATTTCCACAATTTCCATCATTGACATCCTATTCATGCCAATGTTAGGAAGAGAACAATCTTGTCGCAGTTGGATTTCATGGTGGATTCCTCTTTTGGGAGGAAATCGCTTAGGCTACCGAAACATCTCATCATATTTATTAACAAACTCAACCAAATCATATTTCAGCTTTGAATCACATCAGTGAAACACTTCATTATAAACATCATTATTTTGTTTTATCATTAAACGCACAAAATTCTTGCTAGAGTTAATAAATGTGTTCATTTATCTGGCATTCACAAGTGAAATATTTAGTTTCTATCGTTGTGCTCTAAAAATGTACTCAATACCATCTTTGAACAAGTGATAATTTTTTTCATGGTGATGAAAAATAGCTTTCATATCATAAATATATGGGCTTCCCAAAAAAAAAATGTAAGTAACAAGTAGAACTACATCGATTTAAACTTTATCTAGAAAGTTTTCTTTAATTGCAAATCTAAATATGATATTCCTCATCACTTGTAAATTTTCATTCGCATATACAACCTACAGGATAAGGCCTTGGATGAGAAATGGTCTCAAAATTTAACTTCTTCACTAAGTATTCAGAAATTAGATTTTCTTGTGAAAAACTATTGAGCGGATCAATTTTTGTATGCTTTGAAATAACTCAAATATGGAAAATTTCAATTATTGTTTTCTCATATTGAGTATCATTAGGACAACTTGAAGAACTAGTGATTTCTATGTCCTTACCTTTCATTCCCATTGTTTTGATATTTGTTTCATCTCCCAAATCGGATCCTAAATCATGTTGTGTAGTTGCAACTGTCTTTTGATTCCCTTGTTGTTAAAATTTTTGGGTCTCATCTTAGGATGAAGTTCCTAGGAGTGTTCTTCATCGTGACCATCTTTTTCACAATGCTTTCATGTTAATTTTTCTCCGTTTTTCTTGATGGAAGCATTATTCTTCCCTTTTCCTTTGAACTTTCCCTCTTGTGGAACATTTTTCCCTCTTGCTTCTAGGTGTGTAGCCTGTACAAAACACGCATATAAACTTGCATGGTTAAACATGATTATGGTATGTCTCAAATAGAGATGAAAATGTGCAATGTATTTCAACAAATTATCTTGTGATGGTAAATATACACCCAATATTAGTGCTCTTCTTCTAAATTGTTGAGTATAGCTTTTCAAACTTTGACCCTTTAACTGCCTAATTTTTTTCCAATCCATAATATCCTTTTGCATGTATGCTAATGGATAGAATTATCTTCTTAGTGCATCAAAAAAATCATTGAAATAGGTTAAGACCTTACCATGTTTTTTCATGTCCTCTTGAGTTTTGGCTTCCCACCAAATAAGAGTTGCACCTTCCAACCTTAATGAAGAAAGTTGAATGGTGTCATCATCCTTGATCCTCTGTATCCTGAAATACACTTCAAGTTGGCAAACCCAATTGTATAATATTTGAGCATTTACCTCACCATTATACATAGAAAATTCGAATTTTATGTCAATTTTCAACAATGAAATTTTTCCATGTCCCTTTGCAAAATGTGGAGGTGTTGGTGAAGGAGTTGTTGTGGAAGAAGATGGTGGTGAGGACGGAATTGAATATAATGGTGGTGTCCAAGGTGGTTTTTCACCATTCCCTTTTGGAGGCTTGTCCCCATCTTCTCCTGGAGGTTTGGAGCTCTCACCTTGCAACCCTATGTTTCTCTCCTTACAGAGAATTTTCAAAATTTTTGTCATATCAAAGAATGATTTCCTAAAGGATTTCTCATATTTTGACGTGTTATAAGTCTCCCCTTCATGTGACATAACTGTTGAAGCCTCAACTGCAATTTGAGGTAGCATTTGTGGTGGATATTGTGGAAATATTTCTCTCCTTTTCCTCTACCTAACTTGAGGGCTTCCAACCACAATATTTCATTCTCCTCTCTTGAGCTTCAACCTTGTAAGCATCACATACACTTACAAAAAATTAAACCCTCACAAAAACAAGAAAACCTATGTTCTGATACCAAACTGATATGTATTTAAAAACTGCTTGAGGTTTGTGAAATTTGGCAAGTGATTCAATTAGGTTTTAAGCCTCTTTTATGAAATTATTAAACACATAAACATGAAATTTAAACTTAGATTTTTCATAAAATATAAGACAATATCACCATAACATTAAACACAAAACATCAATTGATGCAAGATTTCACCCCTCCTCGACCATGTCTCTTGGTATAGCTTCCGATGGTTGGGCCTCTTTCATTATGCTCTAAAAATGGTGTCTGCATAAATTTATAGTGCTCAAATAGTTGTATTGATAGCTCCAATGGCTTTAGAACTGTCAAAAACCCCTTTCTAGCCTCGTTCTACTCCCAAAAAGGAGAAAAAAGAAAGAAGTTATGGTCCCTCCAATTTTTCCTATAATTCATCCTACAATTTCGACCTCCTACAAACTGCCCCAAATTTTCACCCCAAAAAATGCTAACAAGGAAAATTTTCCGCCAACATCTGGTGCAATTTGTGGGATCATTTAAATTCCCAGTGAGGCCTTAAAACCAAATTTTTAATTTATAAAATGTGGTTGAAATTTTATTAAATTAAATATGGATGGGACTGGGCTAAGCTCTAGCCCCTAGACATGCCCCTTGTTGCCATGGGTGTGGTGATCAAGGTTGGGGCTAGCCCCAACCCACCCCCAAACACACTTTTATATGCCTTCAAATATGATTTCAAAATGTATATAGTTAAGAACTGAGTTGTGTCATAGTGGTAATTATGGTGGTTTGCTAGTGGCAGGTCGCGGGTTTGACCCCCCACTGACCTCACCTTGATCCTTACAAAAATTTTAGCCAACTAGGAGGCGCCCCATGGCGGCCTCTGGTTGGGACACATGGTTGCCTCTAATTGTACTATCAAGCAACCAATAACATTTCCCCAATTCCAAAAAATCAACAAATTACAAATGGCGAACCTTGATTAGCCCAAAAAATACAGTCAATGATGTAGTCACTGGTCAAAAGTCCAGTCAAAAGTACGAAATGCTGACAGGGAAACCCTGTTATCCAAAAAAAAAAAATAGTTGTTTCCAAAAGCGGACATAATGTGATAGCATGAGCATATGGAGTCAGGATTTCACGAAACAAGTTGCGTCGGATTCAGAACGACGAGATATAAAAAAGCACACATGTTTCATTCTATTATGACAAATTTGAATTTTGAGCATAAAATTGATCCACTGCATCATTAGGGGGCCTTCAAAGCTCATGAACCAATAACATTTAACCATATATTATTGGCACATATCCTCTTTATAAATTGAAAGCAATAATTCATGTGATTTTATTTGATGATCCAGTTTAAGATCTATTGACGTTATAATATATTGTTGATTATTATTATTTGAAAGATAATTAAAATATTATTAATTATATTTAAAATAAATTTTAGAGTTGAACTTTTAGCGAATAAAAAAAATTCAAAAACAATTTTAAATTTTATTTCAAAATAAATAAACTTTATAATTCCAAAAATTTCAATACTCATTGTTAAATATATATAATTTTGGTGTTGGTACCACCTAGGTCCATATCTATATTTTTTTAAAAGTTCACAAGATTTTGAGACAATACAACAATATTCATAGGGAGGAAGTCATTGCAACAATATTTATCAAGGCATTATAACTCATCATGTTACTAGAAATATTTAAATCTAGGTGGTAAGGTAACAACCCTTCCACAACACCACCTAAGATAACCCCAATTGGCTATGTATATGTATATTTGAATTAAAATAGATTTTGATTAATTAATTAAATTTCTTGAACTATTCTTTAATTTTTTTTTTCTAAGCTCAAAATCTTATATTATACTAAAAAAATATGTATGATGCATAGTACATATATTCTTCGAATCATATTTGTCCTGTCAAAAGGGAAACTAAGCGAAGAATTTTGATTATGAATGAAGCTAAAACATATCAAAAAAATCCATAGTAGAGCTAGGCATGTCCATGCTCCTTGAGTACAATGTTGTAAAATGGGGCTATGAGAGCCATATTGTGTAAGATGAAACATTTAGCATGCAAGAAGAACTAAAAGTCAGATAGAACTTTTGAGCTTACTGCTGATGGCATATCGCCATGTGGATATCATGCGCAATAGCCCATGGGGATGGGAGCCTCTGGATTGGTAGGAGGATGGTGTGCTTTATTCGAGAGCAAAGCCTCTTATAGTCAATATAGTTGCCCATCCATAATCTGATACAACAAATGGATCTCCTCCATCCTAAGCAGGAGCTCATCTCTAATTTCACTTTGATCGAGCATGATATTCATGAGAAAATTCTTGATGTGCCAATAAAAATTGACGATGTGTAAGTATTGGTTTATTCTTGCTATAGGAGTGCCCAACTATAGCACCCAATTTACAACCTCTTCCAAGACTTCAGTGTCTTACAACCCTTGCCACTCGTCGATCAATTCATGATCCATGTTTAATAAGTCCCCTTATGCTTCCAAGGGAACATGTTCTAAAAATATTTATACTATTGCTTGAGCCTAGGTGTGGGCACAAGAGTGAATTTCCTACCCACTCCCCACCTCTGCTCAAGTGAGATTGTTCCCTGGGAATTGTTGAAGAGTGAATAAAATTACTACAAATATACAAACCAATGACTTGGGAAAGGCTAAAGGCAAAGATAATGGAGGCTTGTGCTAGAGAGTTAGCAG
Organism: Pinus albicaulis; assembly: GCA_034641835.2. Taxonomy (NCBI): domain Eukaryota; kingdom Viridiplantae; phylum Streptophyta; class Pinopsida; order Pinales; family Pinaceae; genus Pinus; species Pinus albicaulis. Next base: position 446,209,628 of record CM076574.1, on the reverse strand, counting down.
AGAGCAGGGAAAGTTATGAAAAGGAAAGAAAAAATCAAAATAACAACACAAACTAAAAGGACCAGAGCTAGGCCACCAACAAAAAGCCCTAAAGAGCTATAGATAACCAGAGACTTATGGAAATGAGATACCAAATAGGACGAGAGTAATAAACATGACCATTATTTAATTGAAAGTACAAAGGGAACAATTTCTTTACCAGGTTCCTCTCATGGTGAAGTCAGTTGATAAGCTAAACAAGAGGAATTTAACCAAAAGACACAAGTAGAGTCTTTATAGACTAAGGGACCAGGCCATCCGGCCATAGTGATACTTCAACTTGATGTGTTACTAGACTATCTTTCATAGTGGTGTTTCATTTTGGATTTACACATATACCAAAAAGAGAAGAGACAAGAGTGTTTATGAATAACCACATTATTATATAGAACGGGAAAATTCCCAATCCTCTCATGAAGGTATTTTCATAGTGAATGACCATATTCGTAGTTAATTGTCTAGAATAAATTCCCTGGAGCGAGTGGCGACTCGAGGGAAAAAATGAGCATGGAAATTTAATATGAGAACCATGTGCTCCATCGCCTTGCTTCTTGACATTCTTAAACATTCAACATTGTTGAACAAATCCATGCAAGGGTCTCAGTTGGAGTAGCCCCTATGATTAGCTCTTCAATTAGCGCTTCAATGACCTGGAGCTCCATCATACTATGGTTTGGCTCAACCATTATCACCCATCAATTTTTTTAATTTTAATTTATATTTATAGTTTTTTTTATGTCTTAATAATATTTTAATTTATATTATATCAATATTTTATTTATATTCTAAATTATTAATAAATTAGATAAATTGTTTAAATAATTATAGCAATTTAAAAGATATTATATCTATTTTACTTTCTAATATGTAAAAAATATACTATCATATACTTTTTATACTCAATTTATTAAGGAGGTTGTCTTAAAAAGAAATTAGTACCCCTTGAAAAGTTTTAAATATCCTCAATAAAATATTATTTAAAACAATAAAATAAAACAAAAAATTAGTTGTGATAATAAAAAATTGGAAGTAGATCCTTCTACATGTAATTTAGAACATTGTTAAAAACTAGCACAACCACATTTACTAATGTGGTTGAAAAACACCAAAAAAACCTTAATGGTATAGATCTAATATTAATGATAAAACTACTATTCATATCAACAAAAATAATAATATATTACAAAAATAACTATTTTATTAAAAATATTATTATTATTATTATTTATTATATTAATTATTGTTAAATAATTATTACATTTATATTAAATTACATTAAATTTATATTAATATTTAATTAATTAATAATTAATTGATCATTTTTTTTTGTTTTCTTGCTTATGTGGGTCCTTACATGACATCACGCCAAACTTTGGTCTGAGAAACTGCAACCGAGGGGCATCTTAGCCGTCAAAATCACCTGAGGATCGCACCCGGCCTCGACCACACCAACCCTTATCATGGTTAGATTTTGTTTTGACTTCGGGGGGATTAGAATCGGTGACCTTTTCATCATGAGTGTCTTAAAATCACACTCTTCACCATAAAACCAAACCCCCGTTGGCAATAGTTAATTGATAATTAAGTATTAAGAAATAATTAATGAATGTAGATAAATGTCTTTGGATTAATCACATCATTAGGATTTGGTCAACATTTTGAACCATATAATGTGGTTCATCCTCAAGGCAAGATGAAAAATATAATAGATCTTAATGAATAAATAGTGTGGATGCATCATCGCCCAGAGATAGTCGTATGTGTCATTTACCAGAGATAGCCATTGAAAAATAATCGATATTAGTTAGTTAGTTGTTAGGTAAGGATAATAAAATATTATCTTAGGTAGACCCTATCTCCAAAGTTCATCTCCCATCTATCCAAGGGATATCGGAAAAAATTTCCCATGTCCTTAGAAGGAATAATATCACCTCTTCATTCAAGCCTTTCTGTATTATTAGAAAGTATCTCGGCTCTTTCAAGTACCCTATCAACCCTAAAGACATGAAAGGTGTTTACATGGTTCATTTCTCCTGTGGTACTTCCTATATTGGGGAAAGAGGTTGATCCATTAGACAGAGAATCCAGGAGCATGCTGCAGACATTACGGACATTCGATCCTGCACATTAGCTCTTGTGGAACATGCGGAAAATTCATGTCACCATGTATGCATTGAGGACTCCAAAGTCATTTATAGGGTTGATCACTACCACCATAGGAAGCTTGATGAGCTATTGAGATTGAGAGGCATGCTAAGAATCTCAAGAGGGGTGATGGGTGGAAATTGAGTAAGAGCTGGACTCCAACTCTCTCTAGATGATTTGTCCCCTTTGTGTTGAGACTCAGGTCGCATTTGGTCTTCATTTTTTTCTTGTTTTTTTGTTTTATTTCCCTTGTCCTTGTTTTTAAAATTTTCCTTTAATCTTCTTCTTTAGTATTTTTATTTGTTCTTGGTCTTTATTTTTATCTATTTATAAAATATTTGATATTATCCTAGGATTTATAATAATAACTATTTTAAAACTTTTATTAAAATAAATATTTATTATTAATTTTTTTTAATCTTACCTTACTATTATAAAAAAAAAATAATTCATGTTATTATCATATTCATTAATAAATACTATATTATTATTCATTAACCCTCATTTTTAATAAAAGTTCTTAACAAATAATATTTTATTATTATTCCCTAACTACTAACTAGCTAATAATGGCGAGTTTTTAACATCTAGTTTTCAACGGCTATCTCCGGGCAATGATGCATCCACACTATTTATTCATTAACATCAATTATTTTTTTCACATTGTCCTAAGGATGAACCACATTAGATGGTTCAAAACTTCAACCAAATCCTAATGATGTGATTAATCTGAAAGACATTAATCTAAATTTTGGATCACCAAAGTCTTAGATCTAACATTATTACCCTACATGGAAGGGAATTGGTTGATAAGGCTCGTCATTTTGAGTGATCTCGATTACAAGTGCCTCAGAATAAATTGGATAATACATTTCTCAAAATATGTAGGGATGCATCATTGATTCTGGTATTCACTAGTATCTCCCATTCTCTAAAATATTATAAAAACAAACCTATTTTTCCTAAAACTAATTCTCTTTCTCTAGTTCTCTTTGAAATTCATTATATGGTGTCTCAATGGCTAAGGTAGTTTGTGTGAAAGAGATATCCAAGAAGAAGCATGCTTCCAAGTTTGAGAAATTGTTCAGTGTGATTTCTCGTTCTTCTGTTATTCAGACTTCCTTGAACCAGCAAAGGACCTTGGTTATAAATGCGCATTCTCTGCCCTTAGCTCTTGGGTAAGCATGAATTTTTTAGAACCACCCTCAGAATTATCTTCGACTCGACCATCTTCAGATCTAGTCTCGGGAATGCCCTCTTCTCTGCCCTCTTTAGAGTCGTTGGTAAACACGGGCCATATTATTACCTTTAGTCTAGCGGATTCTACGTTCATCTCCAGTAGCATTGACTTATTGGCTTCATTTTCAGTTTCAACTGCATTGGACAATGATCGTAATTCGAACTTGAGCTTGAATATTTTCACAAAACGGGGCAGTAAATGTATTCTTGTTCCAAAATATTCTGCAATATCTGGCGAAGGAGATGTATGGACTTTAGTTTTATCTTCATCCTCATTGAACAGTGGTCAAGGATCGAACACGGGCTCGATGATGCATGCACATAAATCGGGAGCAAAAGTAGGGTTTCTACCTCTCTGCTTTCCTTATCCCCATCGTTGAGTCATTTTGATTCTTATCTAGATTCGGTTTCCCTACGGTCTTCACCATTGAAATTGGATTCGGGATCTCCTCAACATTTCCGCTCTTCCATCCAGCCTGCGAAATCCCAACACTCCGATTGGAGATCAAAAATAAAAGCTATCCTCAATTATTTGTTAACGGTTGTTTCGTTCCCCAATTGGATGAGGAGTTCTCTCATTTTAGTAAATATCCTAATTCGGTTGGTAATTATAAAGTTTATAATATGAACCCTATTATAAATAATAAATTAATTATGAATAATATTAACGATATAAATCCAAACTCAATTATAAAAAATAATAATAATATTTACAATATCAATAATAATATTGTTTATAATATTGATTATAATAATAATATAACTAACATTAACAACAATAATTCAATTAACCTAAACAAAAATTAATAAAAATAATGTTTATAATAATAATATAACTAATATTAACATCAATAATTCTATTAACCAAAACTACATTAACAAAAATAATAATGATGTTATTTCTAATAATAATATTAACAAATATAATATTAATAAATTCTCTTCTGGTATGAAAAATGTTATTAATCATTTTAGTTTTAATTTCGCTTCATGAGTTTTCAGTCTCCTTAATAAGGGCCTTAAGTTTTCCCTAGCTCCAAAGAAGATTCCCATTGATGACATTATCTGTAACATTGAGTATGGCATCAAGGATCTTCCGAATAATATCGAGGAGACTATAAGACATAATTGTTGTTCAATTATTCTTAGAAAGGCTAAGCCTCCCAAAAGAAATTTTATCAAACCTGAATTTCTTGAACTTAAATCCCTAAGGGACAATCCTGACATTGTCATCCTTAAGGTGGATAAAGGTGGTATCATAGTCATTATGGATAAATCTGACTATTTTAGCAGAATGATTGACCATATGTCCAATAGTGGTAGTTATGTTAAGCTTAAAAATAATCCCCTTAAATCATATGCTAATAAGGTTGCCCTCGGCATTAAGTCATATTCTTCCCTTATTCCTCTCTTTAGAAAGCTTATTGAGAGAAATCCCCTCAACCCCATGATTTATGGCCTCCCTAAGATTCATAAATATGGAGCCCCATTAAGACCTATTGTTAACACAATAGGTGGTCCCTCTTATCATCTTTTTAAATTCTTAGCCTAGAAGCTTAAACCCCTTGTGGGTCTCACCAATTCCTATGTTAAGGACTTTGCTTCCTTTATCAAAGAAAAGAAGGACATTAAGTTGGAAGCTGGCAAGTTATTAGTCATCTTTGACTTCGTGCCCTTAGTTACAAAAATCCCCATCTAGGAAGCCATTGATGTCATTACGCGGATCTCAGACAAAGACACTTCTAAAATAGTTGGACTCTGCCTCACCTTGCCTTTATTCAGTTTCCAAGGTGAGTTTTATGAGAAAAATTGTGGTGTTTCTATGGATTCCCCTCTTCCCCCTATAGTTTATAACTTATTTATGGAGGACTTTGAAAAGAAGGCCTTAGCCTTAGCTCAATTTCTCCCTAGGAAATGGAAGAGGTTCATGGATGATACTTGTGTCATATGGCTCCTTGGTCGCAAAAAGCTAGATATATTTCTTGGACACCTAAAAATGGTTATCCTTCTTTCTAGAATGGTTGATGGTTCCATTTCCACCGATGTTTTTTCGCAAGAAAACTGGAACGAAACAATATCTTAATGTTGGTTCTCATCATTTTCCTGCTAAAAAATTTGGTGTTCTTTGCACTCTTGCTACTCATGCCATAGGAATATTCGATGACAACCACTTGGAGTCGAAAAAATCCCATCTCCTTGGAATGTTTGAGAATAATGGATATAGTAGATCTAAAGGCCTTAAGGACTTTCAAAAATCCTATAGAGGATTAAAAGAAAAATCTACATGGGTAGATACTATCTCCAAAGTTAATATCTCATTTATCCAAGGGACTTCAGAAAAAATTTCCCATGTCCTTATAAGGAATAATATCACCTCTTCATTCAAGCTTCTTTGTACTATTATATATTATCTTGGCTCTGTCAAGGACCCTATCGAACCTAAAGACATAAAAGGTGTTTACATGGTTCCTTGTTCCTGTGGTACTCCCTATATTGGGGAAACGGGTCGATCCATTAGATAGAGAATCCAAGAGCATGCCACAGACATTAGGCACAATCGATCCCACACATCAGATCTTGCATAACATGTGGAAAAATCGTGTCACCATGTATGCATTTAAGACTCAAAATTCATATCTAAGAATATCAACAGGGATTATGGGCAGAAATTGAGTAAGATTTGCACTCTAGCTCTTTCTAGATGATTTATTCCCGTTGTGTAGTGAATTGGGTCGCATTTGGTCCTCATTGTTTTCTTTTTTTTTTGGTTTTATTTCCCTTGTCCTAGTTTTGAAAATTTTCCTTCAATCTTCTTCTTTAGTATTTTTCTTTGTTCTTGGTGTTTATTTTTATTTAGTTATAATATATTTTATATTATACTAGGTTTTATAATAACAAATATTTTAAACCTTTTATTTAAATAAATATTTATTATTACATTATTTTAGTCTTCATTTATTCTTTTCTCCATGTTACCCTATTATAATAAAAAAATAATCATTTTACTAACATATTATTTAATAAATACTATATTATTATTCATTAACCCTCCTTCTTAATAAAAACTCTTAAGAGATAATATTTTATTATTATTCCCTAAGAACTAACTAACTAATAGTGATTAGAATTTAATAACTAGTTTTCAACGGTTATCTTCGGGCAATGATGCATGCACACTATTTATTCATTAAGATTGATTATCTTTTTCACCTTGTCCTGAGGATGAACCACATTAGATTGTTGAAAACGTCGACCAAATCCTAATAATGTGCTTAATCTGAAATACATTTATCTAAATTATGTATCACAAAGTCTTAGATCTAAAATTATTTAATATTTTATTAATTAATAATAAATTAATAATTAATAATTTATTAAGTAATTAATAATAAGTTATGAATTAATTAATTAGGGTAAATTATTAATTAATTCGTAATTAATTAATAAATAATAATAATAATAAACTAATTATTATTATTTATTAATTTTTTTTTATAATATATATTTCTTCATTTCGACTAATTTTGTAAAGGATTTTTTTTGGGCTTAATTTTCAAAGGACTCTTTCTAGGCTTAATTTTCAAAGGACTCTTTTTGGACTTAATATTCAAAGGACATTTTTTAGAGGTATTTTTTAAAGTGGCATTTGTTTATAGGTTTTTTGGGCTTAATTTTCAAAGCACAATTTTTGGAGGTATTTTGTTTAAGTAACTTTTTTTAGAGGTTTTTTGGGCTTAATTTTCAAAGGACTCTTTCTGGACTTAGTTTTCAAAGGAGTATTTTTGGGCTTAATATTCAAAGGATATTTTTTGGAGGTATTTTTTAAAGTGGCATTTCTTTATATTTTTTTTGGTCTTAATTTTCAAAGGACAATTTTTGGAGGTATTTTGTTTAAGTGACATTTTTTTAAAGGTTTTTTGGGCTTAATTTTCAAAGGACATTTTACGAGGTATTTTTTAAATTGACATTTTTTAAGAGGTTGGGCTTAATTTTCAACGAACATTTTTTGGAGGTATTTTTTAAAATGACATTTTTTTAGAGTAAGTGTTTTTGCTTGAAGTAAATTTTTTATAATGATTTTTTAAAGTGTGTTTTTGTCTAACTTTTTAAATGAATTTTTTTCGCAGGACTTGGAAGGAAATATTCTAAGCTTCATTTCATTTTTAAAAGACATTTCTTTGGCAGAATTTTTAAAGTAAGTGTTTTTGGTTGAAGTATGTATTTTGTGCAAAAATTTTAAAATGAGTTTTTTTTAAATTAAATCTTTTGTGATGCTTTTTTATAATTGATTTTTTGTCTAAATTTTGATGTAGTGATTTTTTTTATAGGAATTTGAAGGAATTGTTTTGAGCTTCATACTAAATTATCATGGGAAATCAAATGAATTTCAAGAGAAAATATGATCGAACAAGTGACCCTGAGGAACGTAGAGGACATGGAAGAGAATATCCAAAAAAAAAGAGAGAGAAGAATGATCAAATATTGAACGAGAAAATAAACCTCAACTAGAAGTTGAAGCAGGTATGTGAATGTACATATTATAAATTTGGTATTTAAAATTTGACTAGTGTATTGTAAAACTTAATTTTTATTTGATGAACTAATTTGGAAAACATTTTGCAATGTAAACAGAGAGAGATATTCGTCAAATCATTGATGTTGAGATAGAAAATTTTTGAAGAGAGAGTGAAAGAGATATTGAACCAATGATTGAAGATGTTGAAAATGTTGAAAGAAATTCAAGTGAAGAAATTGAGTCAGTGGGTATGTATATGTATGTTGAATGTGTAATATTGAAATTATACATATTTATCAATTTAATTATTTATTGAATATGTAAACTCATTACATACATTTAATTCTAATATGTACAGATGAAATCAATATCGATGATGAGATGTTAGAAAATGTTGACAATCACATATATGGAGATAAAAAAGATGACCATGTTATATGTTATCATGTTAAACATATTATTAATTCGTTCTTCAAAGATGAAACTGTGGCAGTTCAAGCCCAAATGTTGAAAATTATCTTAACATAAAAGAAATTAAAAGAATCTACAACTTTATTGGGTATTCAAAAGTCAACCAAAGATTAAAAAAAAAAAACGAAAATGTGATACAACATATAAATAGTGCTCTAAAGTCAATTGGAATATCTAGAAAGAAAATTTCCTTACATGTACGTATAACAATACAAATGGCAGTGATTTCATCAAGTACTTAAGAGAATCACTCGGTAAAATCTATGGCACAAGAATTAGGAACCTCGTGAAAAACATTGCACAAACATCGGAAATTTTGATTGCAAATAGATGTTAATGATGAACTCACTTGTTGGACAACTACTTGTAGGAAACCATACAGATAGAATTGGAGAAGATGTTAAAAAAATAATATATGAATATTAGATGAAAAATTCACGTGTTTCACCAAAAGAAAGGGATGTGATGCGAAGAGGAATAGCACAAAATTAGTACGAAGAAAATGCAAAAAATTTATTGGACACCACTCAGATAGAGTTGTTCAACAAGTTCATAGAAGGGAATCATGAAATTAATGTCTCAATTAGTTCTTTTGTACAACAAAAACCATGGTATGTTAAACCTATCACTATACGCGGCACTTTTTGTTCTCGTTATCATGTGGAATTTCAGTTATATTATGACACATTCCTTAATTTTGGTAAAATATTTTGGAAAGATTCACCTCCTCCTTCCACTATCCATGATTTCATATCTCAAATTCTATGTGGAAGAGAAATCCATGAATTATTTTACCAAAAGAAATGTGTTGGTGGTAAAAAATGCGATGATTGTGGATATTTGACTAAATTTAAAAACAAATATCATATTGATATAAATTATCAATCATTGTCTAAGATAAAAGTGAAATGTAAGAGATGTGAATATATTCATACATTGATTGGTTCAATTAATATTGCAAGTGCTAAAAGAATTGATTTACATGAATAATAAATATTTGTGATAGGGTTTTTGAGAAAGTTTGAGGCAGAAATTCATAAATACACCAAGCTTTCCCATAGAGCTCAATGGCAAGACTTGAAATTCAAAAAATCTAAAGAAGTTTTTCCACTATGGACAATTTTCAATAGTTTATTTTTCAGAAAACTACACATTTGTTCCACAAAAGGAAATACAAAGTGAATACTATCATTCTGACCAAGTCTCCATGCTTATCCATATTCTATATAGACATGTTGAAAAAAATGTTGATCATATAGAAATCACCAGTGAAAATCAGTGTGTTATTAAAGAATATCACTTTTATATCAAGGGAGATCGTACACATGATACATATTTTGTACAAAATTGTTTTGAAAATATTTATGACTCCTTGAAAAGTCGTGAAATAAAATTCTATGAACATTGGATATGGTCAGATGGATGTGCATGTAAATTCAAATATTCACGATCATTCTTTTGGTTGTGTCGTCTTCATATGAAAACCTTCATTAAACATTGTTGGAATATATTTAGTATTGGTCATGGAAAAGGAGAACATGATGGTGCAGGGGCATGTATAAAACAAGCACTTCGAAGATATCAAATGGACCATTCTCCACACCAACTTCTCTCAGCTGAAAAAGTTGGTCAATGGTGCATCTCTGCACTAAGCTATGAGACTAACTAATCAAGGGAACTATGAAGGTACATGATTTAATTTTTATTGGATTTCTAATTTTAAACATTATTTATCACAATGATTATCTTTGATGGCATTTTGAATAACATATTTATATTCTTGTTTGAATTTTCCATATAGGTTTTTTGGCATATTGGGGTCCAATATGTAGATAGATCGATTGGAGATGACATTGAAATAATAAAAGGGACTCGAAAATTGCATTCAATTAAAACAAAGATGTACCAAAATGTGTTTGCAAATGATAAAATAAAATATTATTTTTTTGGTCATGTTCGCATAGACAACACATAATCCAATGATTTTTGTGAAAACAAAATGTATGTAAAAGTTTGGCAACATACAGAACTAAATACAAATGAGAAAATGTCTAGTGCAAACTTTGAAGAAATGCAATCGGACGAGACTACAATATCATCCGAAGGTGATTGAGTTTCTGATCTTATTAGAGAAGGTAACAATTCAATTGCTTTCAAATGATAGAAATCTAGAAATAGATAATAAAATCAAGTACACATATTAATTTTAGAGTTATTTTTTCATGTTAATTATGATCTAAATTTAAATCTAAGTTTGTTTTATTGTGTAGGAGATGATTTTGTTGTAGTTGCACCTAGTACAAATGATGAAAATGCAAAGTATTATTTGATACGTTGCATTGAACGAAAGATGAAATTATTGGAAAACTATGATGATAAGGGGCTTATATGTAACAGAGGGACTATTATACTGAAAGGTTATTTTTTCCAACAAACTCATTGAAGTGGGGATTTTGTTTACTTTCAAGACTATGAAATTGATGTCATAAGTTGTCAATATAGTCACTTGGTGTGTCCAACACACATAAAGTTGACAGAAGTTCAATTGAAGAAAAAATGGAAAATTAAGAAACGGAAAATGTCAAAAGCCGATCATGAATGGATCATTGAATATGGAATTCCATTAGATTTTGATTGATTTAACTGCCCAACAATTTATTTTCTTTGGATTCATCTTTTAGAACTTCCAAAACTCAACTAAAAATTAAACTAGGCATTCTTAAGTTTTACAATTTTATTATAATATGTATATTTTATGTTATATGTAAAGTGTTTGCACATGTAAATTGTTTTAGTACATGCACATGAGTAATTTATACACATGTCTACACACACACATGTAGATTATCTGGTCTTAAACAATTTCATACATTCTCTGGTACAATTTGTTATAATGTCATTATTGCAAAATGTATATATTTTTGTATCTAACAAAGTTCATATAATCAAAATTTTAAGACAAGCATGATTTTCTAAATTAGATGTATCTATTAAGAAAATTATAATATTGATTCTTGAATGCAAAATTTTTGGTACGTACATTTTGTAATTTCCAGTTTACTATCAACTGAAAGTAGCTTTTCTATGTACATTAATGAAAAATGTTGTATCCTAATTTATGTTTTAATGCAATTTTAAAATTTTATGATTTTTTTTAGATATATACATCAATATATGTATTGTACTTCAATAATTTTTACATATATTCAAACATGTACTTCAATCATTTTTATGTACATATATCCATGAACTTAAATATCTAAAACCATCTATGATTGTTTTAAATTACATGTATGATCATGCAAAATGTACTTAAATATCACCTAAATAATAGATGTATCCTAATATTATATAAAATTCACACACATGTTCAAATGCATAACATGTACCAATGTAATTGTTTTAAATGTAATTTGAAATTTCCATCTAGATTCATTTTATATTTAAAAAATAAAATGACAACTTGATTTTTAAAAACAAAACATTATATCACAACATGTGATCACATGCCAAATGTAGTTCAAATATCCAAAATATACATGTATGTGTTTTGTAATTTGAAATTTCCATCTAGATTCATTTTATATTTAACAAATAAAATTTGGCAACATTAGTTTAAAAAAAAAAACATTATATCAAAACATGTGATCACATGCTAAATGTACTTCAACTATCCAAAATATACACATGTTTTGTAATTTTAAATTTCCATCTAGATTCATTTTATATTTAACAAATAAAATTTGACAACTTGCATTGAAAAAACAAAACATTATATCACAACATGTGATCATATGGAAAATGTAGTTCAACTATCCAAAATATACACATGTTTTTTAATTTGAAATTTCCATCTAGATTCATTTTATATTTAACAAAGAAATTTTGACAACTTGAGTTTTAAAAACAAAAAATTATATCACAACACTTGATCACATGCCAAATGTAGTTCAACTATTGAAAATATACATGTGTTTTGTAATTTTAAATTTCCGTCTAGATTTATTTTATATTTAACATATAAAATGACAACTTGAGTTTTAAAAACAAAACATTATATCACAACATGTGATCACATGTCAAATGTAGTTCAACTATCCAAAATATACACGTTTTTTGTAATTTGAAATTTCCATCTAGATTCATTTTATATTTAACAAATAAAATTTGAGAACTTGAGTTTTAAAACCAAAACATTATATCACAGCATGTGATCACATGCCAAATGTAACTATCCAAAATTTAAAATCATTTTCGATAAAAGTAAATGTAGTTTGAAACTATATCCAAAATGTAAAATATGTCCAAAATTTATATCACGTGAACAATAAAAGTAAATATATATAGCAATGTATAGTGTTACAAGTGTCAAGTTATAATATATAAAAGTAAATATTGCTACATAAATAAGACTCTATATAGAAAAGTAAATTTAATATTATCTATCAAATAAAATGTTACACATACACATCATCAATAAAATAGACATGGATCCAGTGTCTTTTCCAGCATCGTCCTGAGCCTCGTTGTGATATCCTCTGAAGAATGGGGAACCTGTACCCAACGTGTAAACATTAAAATTTAATTTTTTGAAATTGAATGAGAATGTAGAACTTCATGTAAAAAAAGAAAATGAAAAAAAAGAAGAAGCATTCAATACCTCATGTAGTTCCCACTCCATTGTCTTATGTTGGTCATCCAACAATACATCCTCCATAGTAAACTGTACAATACACGTGTAAAAGTATATATATATATATATAGAGAGAGAGAGAGAGATAAAATTTAAATAAAAATGCATAAACTAATTTGCAATATAATATTAAAAAAAAATAGACATCTTGTTCAAATTGTGTGGATGTTCATATCTCCATCACACACTCCATCGCTAAAGTCTTTGGGGAAGGGAAATCATCTCCACAAATCTAAAATTCAAAAAAAAATTAAATTGTAAAATAAATTAAGATCTAGATTTCATTTTTTAATGAAACTTTTGAACTTCAATTTATAAATCAAAACATATTTAAGTGAAAATTTGAATAACCGTGACAGTGGATTTGGCACATATCCTAACACGGAAGAACATGGTGGCTCTGAACAAAAATTATCTCCACAAACCTAAAATTCAAAAAGTTCAAAACTGTAAAATAACTCAAGATCTAGTTCTCATTTTTTAATGTAACTTTTTAGTTTCAATATATAACTTAAAAACGTAACTGAAAAAATGAATACTTATGACTGCGGATTTGGCACATCTCCTAATAGGGAAGAAAAGGGTGGCTCTGAATGAAAATCATCTCAACAAACCTAAAATTCAAAAATTTTTAAACTCTAAAATAACTCAAGATCTAGATCTCATTTTTTAATGAAACTTTCACTTAAATTTATAACTTAAAAACATATATTTAAGTGAAAATTTGTTCATACTTGTGACGATGGATTTGACACATTTCTTAACAGGGAAGAAGAGGGTACCTCCATTGCAAATACATTAGACAGAATCAATATTCGTTAACATTTAATTATATAGATGTACATGTGTACACAATTATTTATTTTAAAAATAGGTCATCATGATACCGATATAATAATACATTAAAATAATTGTACATCAATATAATGAATACTTAAAAAACACTAACATTTTCCCACATATCATCTTGATTGTGAGAACCTGAAGCTTCGACCGTGATATTAAAACCTTCATTCATCAAGTGTGAAAACTGCAAATGTTGTTCGCATATATGATAAATTTTTGTTATATTAACATATACAAATAAATGTATGGATATGCATTTATTAAAAATTGTACATGTGTTAAAATATTCACCCTAACCATTAACATATAATTATCCCATGCCCTCTCCCTCATGAATAATTAAGTCATGCTAGCCATTGCAACAATTATTTTCATATGTTATGAGCTCTTCAATACTCATAATGCTTATCTCATCATTTGTATGATCCACAAAATTAGCACGTGCATTCTATCATGCTCTTTGTCGATTCAGACAAACATCAGTTCCACCAAGCCCACTCTCAACATTGTCAATGATGACATCCCTTCTCGACTAATTTGAGAAGTGACATATATTTTTTACCACAAAGTTTCCACACGAAGAGGTCTACTTACCAATGGTGGCTAAGGGCGAGGCATATTAACATCATTGTTAGCACCCCTACGGTCATGTAATAAACCTTTCCCAGGACCAAAAAATTAAGAGGGAAGGTCATTATAATTCGGTTTCATATTAAAAAAGAATACTGCATAAAATAATTTTGAAAAATAAAGAGGAACCTCGTCATTCCATGGTAATCTTCTATAGGCAGCAAGGTGGCTATCGTACAAATAGCACGTTATATCACGGTGCTTGAAATATTTTACCTTTAGCATCTTTATTTTTTACCCTTCTTTAAAATTAAACATAGACTTGGCCATTTATGTTGTAAGTTTGTGTTTTGCATCCTCCCATGTATCGAGACCCATCACTGTTTCCTTTCTTTTCCTCATCACTTTTACAAAATTATTCGTGGTTGGACCAAGCTTTTTGTATGCATCTACAAGTGTGCTTAAATACTGAGTAACTATTTCTAAGCTTTCTCAGCTCTCATCAGGGAGTTTCAAAGACACAAGATATTTCTTTAATTTTGAAAAAAGATGTTGACACCTTTGTAATGTGCATTGTTGGATGTTTGTTTCCCAACATAAATAAGAAATGTCAGAAGGATAAGTCGTGGTTGGTGTATAACCTTATTCTTGAATAACGCATTCTGGCCTACATATTTTTCGAGCAACATCTTCACCCCATGCATCAATATATAAAATTTTGTTTAAAAAAAAACATGTGAACAAATTTGTACAAATTTGTTTTTTAACCATAAAAAAATTATAAAACTAATTTAACAAATAAATAATTTAACGAATAATATTTCAAATTGATGGCCACCTTGAGATGGATGGGTAGCATCATGCCTACCCTGAGATCATTGAGAACCAGAATGACCACTGATTGGTTGAGAACGAACATAACCACCCATTGATTCGCCAGCAGGAGAATGTGTACCACCACCACTCTCATGCAACGAGTGAGAAGCTTCATAAAAAATTATGAATTTATAATCAATTGAGAAATACACACATACATATAAATAAATGTACATATGATTGATTAAATTGTGTGAACCATACCATGATTGCGTGAACCATGGCCAGGCTCCATTGATGGAGTAGACACACTTGTCCTCCTAACTCCTAAAAAATAAAAAATGAAATTTATTAAAAACTAATTTAACTCACAAAATTGATAAAAATTCAATTGCATATGTATACATTTATATACATGGGATAAAATTATATATATATATATTCTATAAAAAAATCAATTCCACATGTATACATGTATGCATGGAGATAATATTACATATTCAAATGTCATTTAAAAAAATGCACATTTAATATAAATACCATGAACATCCCTTGATCCATGACCCCCCTCTCTCGTAGAGGCATGGGATTCTATTGATGTTTGCCTGTCATCCTCCATGATATATATATATATATATATATATATACAGTGGATATTTACAATTATTTTTAAATTACTATTTAAAATAAATTCGAAAGAATTCAAAAAATTAATGTAATTTAGTACACAAATGTTGAGCACAAACACAAATGATGTAAAACACAACTTTTAAAGCACAAATTGATGTGTAAAAATCACTTTAAATAAAAATTTGTTGAATTCCTACACATTTTAATTTTATAAAACATGAAGTTCACCAAGTTGTGCTTACATTGTGGGATCACACTTGGTATATAATTGAAAAAAACACATGGTCATTAAAAATGACGCATTTATAAGTAAAAAACACACACATATCAAAGATATGTTACAATGTCCATAAATAAATTTTGAAGGAGAGCGTCTGAACACTAATTCATCTTTGAGAGATTAATCTTGAATTGGCGTTGCCCTGTATAATACTAATTAAACTTTGACACATGAATCTTGAATTGGCATTTCCCCACACAATAGATCATCAGACATATTATTAACATTTTCACAATATACCTAGGATGTGAGTGGTTAATTCCATGTGTACATTGTATCTATTTTGGAATGGCGCGTGGATTCACCACACTGCCACCCAAACTCACGTGACGCTGCTATTAACTCCTCTTACCGTCCTCCGTTCACCTGCATTAATGCATCATGTAGGCCAAGACTTGCCTGCTTCTATTCCAAGGATGGCGTACTTTAGCCATTTCATTCCTGCTCTGAATCCTTTGCAATCCAGCTGCTCCCCTATTGTTGCAGAGTCCAGCTCTCGAACTAACATTGGGAGACGTTGTTCAATTGTTTGTTGTTTATAAATTGAACTTGGTATCTACATTTTGTAGAGCTTTCTCTACAATCTGTGGCTCAATTTGCATACTGAGGCTTCCTCCACTCTGATAGCTCGCCCCCCGTATACCCTTCAGACACCCCTGTTCTCGAATACTACCATAGCTCTTTCCCATTTGGCGTCGAGTATTTATGATATCCATAAGCTCCATTCTGCTTAGAGGAACATGCCGCACCTTCTCCAGCAAATGAACTGTCAGAGAGGCAGCACTCATGGCCAATTCTTGGGCCAGCCCTCCACGTCCATTACTAACTCTTTCTCCCCCTCTTCTGATAACTACACTGGTCGCTATCCTGTAACCAAAAGTGGTCGAGGGCGAGGGTGCCTTGGGCATTTTCAATTTGAGGTGGGCTCTCCCCATATCCTCACCTCTAGTGCCAACATCCTAGCTGATTACCAAACCACCCATATTAATTTTCCTTGCTCTTTGAATAGGCCTATTGTCATTTCTACCATCACTTTCGAGTTCAAGGAAGAGCCACCTTGTTCAGATGCTGAGAATATAGGTGATGGTCAGGAGGTAAGAACTATCAACAAGCAGGGCACTCCTCAAAGTGCAGTTATGAAGAGGAAAGTTCCTAGCTGCGGTGAGAACCAGGACACAAGACATGAAGATAGCCAAGGTTGCTCCAAGCGAGGCTGCCTCAAGGATAAAGAAGAAAAGTAGGCTGAGGAGGATGATATGGATGCCTATGGGTGCCCAGTTGTTGAAGAACATTCCTCCACTTCTCATGACGCCTAAAGTGTTTATAATTTGTAGGTTTTTGATTTATAGTCTTGCCTCTTGGCTTAACTCTGTGTTCTTCCTGATATTTATTCAATCGCTTCTGAATTTTGGTGATGTGTTAATGTTCCAAGGCCGATTTTCCCTTCGTGGGCAGCATGTTTTGGTATATCTGGTATGTGTTAACAGTCTTTATCTAGTATGTCTGGTATGTCTGTTAAAAAAACTTCATATAGTTTTTCAATGTGAGAATGCCTCATCTCTGGGCAAGTTCCGCTGAGGCTGGTGCCTCACTGTAATATTTTTGTTATATTAATAGATTTAGTCAAATTTAGAAAAAAAACATTTTCATAATGTCTTATAATACAAAATTGAAATTATCTAAAAATATTTTTTTCTTTTCCATGCAACTGTTTTAGCCTATCCTTCTTAACTTGGTACACGCCTTTCATCTAGTTGCACACAAGTTCAGAATTGGTGAAAACTACAATTCCATTTGATCCATACTCCCTAGTTGTTTCCAAGCCTTCTATCAATGCAATATAATATGGTTCATTTTTTTTTGTTATTCTCAACATATTCATTTTCCTTTGGAGGACCTTGTTAGTTGCAATATTACAAAGAACATATGTAATCATTGCTTTCTCTATATTGGGATAACAAGAAGCATCTATGCATAATTTCCATTTTTCAACCATGTTTAGTGGGCTTTTTTATCCTAAAAAAAAATAAAAATAAAAATAAATAAATAAAATATATTAAATGAACATTTATTGCAAATTCATGGAGGAAATAACATGTACATGGTTTGCCTTTAAGTTTATGGGTGAAATCAACATGTACATGGTTCCCAAAAACACTAGAATTTTCCTTTAAAATATATTAAATTAAATTTTATGGGAAAAATGACATGTACATGGTTCCCTAAATACTATAAAATGCCTTAAATTTTATGGGAGGAATGACATGTACATGGTTTCCAAAAACACTAGCATTTTCCTTAAAAATACATTAAATTAAAGTTTATGGGAAAAATGACATGTACATGGTTTGCATTAAATTTTATGGGAGAAATGACATAGAAATGACATGTACATGGTCCCCTAACAACCAGGGCCAATGTTCCACCTACAGGACTTAACTTTTATGGGAAAAATGACATAGAAATGACATGTACATGGTTCCCCTAACATCCAGGGCCAATGTTCCACCTATAGGGTGGGCCTCGTCTATACTTCATTTTAACCCAACTAACCCTACTAACATCGTTAATAAAATACTAACATACTAACAGTTGCATCTCTCTTGCATGTTGACATTTGCATTTGTTTGGCATTTTCATTATCACTTTATGATAAGTTATGGCAATGACATAATTTGATATGATCTAAACCTCAACAGTGAATATAAGAGGCTCACAACCTATCATATATGCTCAAAATTTGCTTAAGTTAAAACTTGGTAAATATATGGTTATCACACTATATATCTTGCTTGTAGTGAATATAAGAGGCTTGCAGCATGTCATATATGCTCAAAATTTTCTTAAGTTCAAACTTGTTAAATCCATGGTTGTCACACGCTCAAAATTTTCTCAAGTTCAAACCTGGTAAATCTATGGTTGTCACACGCTCAAAATTTTGTTAAGTTCAAACTTGGTAAATCTATGGTTGTCACACTATATATCTTATTGGTAATAAATCATTGTTAACACACAGATATGAACATATAATTTCCATTTCTAAGCATTTTGATCTTGCTAGTGAATATAAGAGGTTCACGGCCTCTCATATATGCTCAAAATTTACTTAAGTTCAAATTGGTAAATCTATGTTTGTCACACTATATATTTTCAACACTCATTTTCAACACACATATCTGAACATATAATTGCCATTTCTAAGAATTTCATGTTTTTGGTGTCAATGGTGTTTGAAAAATGGTTTTCTACCACAAGTTTTATGTTGATATCAATAATTTTCCAAATCCATCCATATAAATCATAAAACTTGGAATAAAAAGATATTGATAATTTGCCAAACCCATCCATATAAATCATAAAACTTGGACTAAAAGGAAACAATTGTTTCTTTTTTTCCCATCTCTGGCCAAAAATATTTTTACTCACGTCATCAATACGCCGTAAATGTTAATGGTAGAAACAGTTTTGCCGAATTAATTTCAAAACATCGGCTGAACTTTCTAAAATTTCGGTCGAACTGTGGTGAAAATGAAAATTATGAATGCGTTTCTCATGAAAGTTAAACCTACCTTCGCATTTTTACCCACATATTAATTATTTTTTATCAATTAATTCATAATTAATTAATAAATAATAATAATAATAATAATAAACTAATTATTATTATTATTTATTAAATAGATATTAATTTTTTCATAATTTATACTAGTTATTGTTAATTAATTAAACCTAAAGGATTTATACAAAAAAACCCAAGTCATTATAAACCCAAGGAAATAATATTAAACCCAAGGGATCAATATTGTAAACTCGACGTCCCTAGGAAAAATATTATAAATCCTAAAACAATCGTGGTTTACCATGGTTGATTTCCTATTGAGAAAATCTTTGTCACAATGAGACATTGGATACTAAAAACCCAAGGGATTAATATTAAACCCAAGGGATAAATATTATCAACCCAAGGTATAAAAACCCTAAGATAATTGTTAAAACCCTAAAATAAATATGGTTTACCATTGTTGATTTTCATACTAATACATTATTTTTCACAATGCAATGTTGAACCATGGTTTCCCATGGTTGATTTTCATATTGATACAATCTTTGGCACAATGTGATATTGGAGCATCATTGACTATGGTTGAACATGATTGTAAACCAAAGAGATTTATATTAATCCCTACAATTAATATTATAAACCCTATGAATAATATCATACAGTAGGAATATGAACCCTTAGATTAATAAACCCAATGCATTGATATCATAAACACAAGTGATATAATAAAACCAACGGATAAATTCTAAACCTCGAGGTGTTATAAACCCAATGGAATAATATTAAACCTAAGGGAGTAAGATTATAATCACAAGGTATATAAACCCAAAGATAAATATTATAGAGTCTAAAATAAACATGGTTGATCATGGTTGACCATGGTTCATCTTCATAATGATACAATATTTGTTACAAAGCGATGTTGAACCATGGTTGATCATGGGATTAATATTAAACCATGGTTGAACACTTAGATTAATAAATCTAAGGGTTTGGTATTATAAACCCAAGAGAATAATAAACCCAAGGGATTATGAACCTAAGGGAATAATATTAAACCAAATGGATTAACATTATAAACCCAAGGTATACAAACCATAAGTTAATTATTATAGAACTAAAATAAACATGGTTGACCATGGTCAATTTTTATATTAAGAAAACCAATGTCACAATGCAACGATGGACCATGGTTGACCATGATTTACATTCATGTCAAGACAATATTTGTCAGAATGCTGGTTGACCATGATTTACATTCATGTCAAGACAATATTTGTCAAAATGCAATAATGAAGCATTGATGACCATGCTTGACAATGGTTGATTTTCATATTCAGACAATCTTTGTCACAATGTGACGTTGAAACATGGTTAACCATGATTGACCATGCTTGATCATGATTGATTTTACAAAACATTTTTGACCTTCATTTCCCATGATTGACCATGATTGACCATGATATTATAAACCCAAGGGAATAATATTAAACCCTAGGAATATGAACCCTTATATTAGTAAACCCATGGATTGATATTATAGACCCAAGGGAATAATAAAGCCAAAGGAATAAAATTAAAGCCCTAAGGGATTATGAACCCAAGGGAATAATATTAAACCCATGTGACTAATATTATGAGCCCAAGGTATATAAATCGTAAGGTAAATATTATAAACCCTAAAATAAATAATGTGACCATAGTTGACCATGGTTTATTTTCATATTGAGACAATCCTTGTCACAATGCAACATTGGAACATGCTTGACCAAGATTTATTTTCATATCGACACATTCTTTATCACAATGCAACGTTGGATCATGGTTGACCAAGGTTGATTTTCATATTGAAGTGACCTTTGTCACAATGCGACGTTAGACCATGGTTAGCCACGATTGACCATGGTTGACCATGATTGATTTTATAAAAAATTGTTGACCATGATTGATTTTACAAAACATGGTTGACCATTGTTGACCATGATTGATAATGGTTGACCATAATATTATAAACTGAAGGGATTATAAACCCAAGGAAACAATATTAAACCCAAAGGAATAATATTAAACCATAGGGAATAATAAACCCAAAGGATTAAAACTAAAACCCCAAGGGATTAATATTATAAACCCAAGGTATCTAAACCGTAAGGTAAATATTATAAACCATAAAATAAACAATGTTGACAATAGTTGACTATGGTTGATTTTCATATTGAGAAAATCCATATCACAATGCAACGTTGGACCATTGTTGACCAAGATTGATTTTCATATCGACATATTCCTTATCATAGTGCAACATTGGACCATGGCTAACCAAGGTTGATTTTCATATTGAGACAATATTTGTCACAATGCAACGTTGGACCATTGTTGGCCATGATTGACCATGGCTGACCATGATTAATTTATAAAATATAGTAGACGATGTTTGACCATGATTGATTTTCATATTTAGACAATCTTTCCCACAATGCGACATTGGACAATGGTTGACCACAAACCTAAGGAATTGATATTATAAACCCAAGGGAATAATATTAAACCCAAAGGACTAATATTATAAACCCAAGGTATATAAACCTTAAAATAAACGTGAGACAATCTTTCTCACAATGGAACTTTGGACCATAGTTTACCATAAGCCCAAGGGATTTATATTTTAAACCCAAGGGATTAATACTATAAACCCAAGGTATATAAACATGAAAATAAATATTATAAATCATAAAATAAACATGATTGAGAATGGTTTATTTTCGTATTGACATAATCATTGCCACAATGGGATGTTGGACCACGGTTGGCCATGATTTATTTTTATATTGAGATAATCTTTGTTAAAATTTTATGTTATACCATGGTTGACCATGACTGACCATTGTTGATTTCCATATTGAGACAATTTTTTCACAATGTGGAATTCAACCAGGGTTGACAATGGTTGACAATGGTTGACTATGGTTGATGATGGTTAACAATGGTTGATCATGGTTAGTTTTGATATGGAGAAAACTTTGTCACAATGCGACGTTGGACCATGGTTGACCATGATTATAAACCCAATTGATCTATATTAAACCCTAGGATTAGTATTATAAACCATATGAATAATATTATTCCCTAAGAATATGAACCTTTAGATTAATAAACCCACAAGATTGATATTATAAATCGAAGGGAAATTTATATTATATTATATTAATATTATATCATATTAATATATAAACCCTAACATAAGTATTATAAACCCTAAAATAAACATGGTTGACCATGGTTGATTTTCATATAAACACAATATTTGTAACAATGTGATGTTGGACCATAATTGACCATGGTTGTCACAATGTGGCGTTGGACTATGAGAAAATATTTGTTACAATGTGACCATGGTTATTGACAATTATTGACCATGATTGACCATTTTTTACCATGATTGAACATATTTGACCATGATTGATTTTCATATTGACACAATCTTTCTCACAATGTGATGTTGGACCATGGCCGACCATAAACCCAAGGGATTGATACTATAAACCCAAGGGTTAATATTATAGTCCCAAGGGATTATAAACATAATGGAATAATACTAAACCCAAAGGATTAACATTATAAAACCCAGGTATATAAGCCCTAAAATAAATATTATAAACCTTAAAATAAACATGGTTGGACGTGGTTGATTTTCATATTGACACAATCCTTGTCACAATGTGTCGTTGGACCATGGTTGACCGTGATTGATTTTCATTTTGAGAAAATATTTGTTAAAATGCGTCTTTGTACCATGGTTGATTTCCATATTGAGACAATCCTTTTCACAATGGGACATTGGACCATGACTGACCATGGTTGATTTCCGTATTGAGCCAATCTTTGTCACAATGTGACGTTGGACCATAGTTGACAATGCTTGATGATGGTTGAAAATGGCTATCCATGGCTCATTTTCATATTGAGACAATATTCGTCGCAATTTGATAACCATGGTGAACCATGGATAATGATGGTCAAATGTCTCGTTGTTACAAAGATTGTGTCAATGTGAAAATCAACCATGGGAAGTCGTGGTTAACCATGTTTATTTTAGGCTTTATAATATTTGTGTTAGGGTTTATATACCCTAGGATTATAGTATTAATTCATTTTGTTTAATATTATTCTTGAGGGTTTATAATCCCTTGGGTTTTTAGTCTTAATCCCTTGGGTTTATTAATTCCTAGTGTTTATAGTATCAATAATCCTTTTATAATATTAATCCCAAGGGTTGATCAATATTAATCCCTTGGGTTTACAATATTAATCCCATATTCTTATCAATATTAATAATCTCTTCAATTTATAATATTAACCTTGGTTGATAATATTAAAAATCTCTTTGGTTTATTAATCCCTTGTCTTTATTAATATTAATCCCTTGGATTATAATATTAATCCCTTCAATTTATGATATTACTAATCCCTTTCAGTTTATTCAGCTACTTGGTTCAAATGATTAAATAATTAAAATTATAAATTTATATAAAAAATTAGTTAATTATAAATTATATTTTTCATTTTATATAATTATGATATAATTATATTAAATAATTTAAAATATACAAAATTATTTTTAATTAAATATATTTCTTATTAAATATTTTAATTAAATAATTAGATATATTTTTTATTAATAATTAAACTATAATAATATAATAATAATTAAAATATTGAAATTAAAATAAACCATAAATAATTTGTTTAAATAAATTTTGAATAATAATTTCTTTTTCTAAAACATATAAATAATTACAACCAACTAAATTTTAAAATTCATTGAATTAATTAACACAAATTAATGTGAATTCATTCTAATTTTAAAATTTATAAATCTTACTGGTTCCAAACATTTTTTTGAAGTTTACATGACAAGAAA
Organism: Pinus albicaulis; assembly: GCA_034641835.2. NCBI lineage: Eukaryota > Viridiplantae > Streptophyta > Pinopsida > Pinales > Pinaceae > Pinus > Pinus albicaulis. The sequence goes on along the minus strand of CM076574.1, from coordinate 446,184,900 downwards.
TATTTACATTACTCTCCATATTTTAACCAATCCAAATAAAATCATATGAATTCCTCAGTACTTGCATAATTGTATTAAGAATGCATTTAACGTTCCACCTCAATAGGAAAGGAGATAATGAGTTAATAATATAACTACAACTGCTTCATTTACAATTCATTCCGTCCATTTCAGCTTACTTTCATGCAGCTAAGGAGTTTAATTGAAATAAACTATCGACGAGAGTGCACTATTATTTTGAAAATTATTGATGGAGACAGACTCAGAATATCATTTCATTATATATTCGATTTTAGGGCTTTGCTACAGAGTAGTCGGGAAGTGCACACAAAAGCTGGAAGAAGGAGGTTGGGATGGGGAGAAGGGCGTTGAAGGATGAGAATGCACAAAATACAGAAAATGCCCCGAATCTATAGGTAAGGTAGATGATGGGTTTGGACGGGCTAACTCATGGGTTTGGAGTTTCTGCGTAATTAAGCAGCTGGAGGAGCGGTGTCTGTGTTTGCGTATCAATCAGAAGGTCAATATTTTTTTGGAAGCTTATTGCAGTAACATAGTTGGAATGAACAACAACTGCCAGAAATGATTAGAGAGATATTGTGGGGTTTTTCTCTAGATTTTGGTCTTCTGAAAATTCGTGGGAAGGAAATTTTTCAGAACTACTCGAAAACTAGTGGTTGGTGTTCTCTTTTGATTACTCAAAGACCGTGAGGAAGCAAGAAGGCACGGCATTGTAAGAAATGGTGGCAAGTTGGAAACTGTCTTACTTGTTATTACTCTAGATAATCATTGTAAAGGGGTACTTTGCACTTTATGGTTTTCTGGTCTGGGTTTCTGATAATTCTTGTTTATCTTGCTGTAAGGACTTGGTAGTATTGGTGTGAGGCTTCTGATCATTCAATTCATCTTTCTCGGTGATCGGTTCAGGCTGGAGATTGGATGCCGGTTGTTTTTTGAAAATTTTCCAACGTTGTCCCCTGACTGTGACGACACTGATAGGGTGGTACAGCGACGTCGACTGGTACTTTGGCACATGATTGAATTAATTTTTTTTTTTGGAATTTGGTTCTCCTTAGTTTTCCTTGGTTTCGTTTCCTTAGTGTGATGGGGTGGGTGGTTAGAGGTTGTCAATGTGCATTTATGAATGTGACCTGACAGTTGAGGAATAGTGGTAGCTGTCAATGTATGGTTGACTTTGGCAAGCGGAGCCGTTCTTGCGATCAATGGTGGTTCAGTGTCAAGCTTGCTCATTAAGTGTTGTTAGAGGTTTTTCTTACCTCGATTGGTTTGAATGCCATGAATGATTTTCTTTGCTGTCAAGGTGGAAGGGTGGAGGAAAGAGAGTGTTGTTTTTCTGTGTAGCCTTTCTGCTGAATAGGTCGGAGTATTCCATCTATGGTTGGGGGGTCTAGGGTCCTGGTGGACACATGGTGAATGGTACATCTTTGGAATGGGAGACATTAATATTTTTTTAAATGATATTGACTCGGATCTCCAAAATCAAACTTCATGCATATGCTAAAGGTGGTGGAAGTTTACATTAATGCAAACGGAAAAGGTCCTCTTGTTGGAGATGTGTCTTTCGGTCTGAATGGTCTCCAAAACCTTGCAAAGGGAACTTCCGATGACTGTAGTGAACCTCCTCTAGTAAACTACCCTCTGGTTTCTTCGCGTAAAGCTGGTGGAGAGGGGAAGGAAATTAGAGCGTCAGAGGACTGCCGCTTCTTAAGTTTTGGATCAGTTATTTTATGGGAGCGAGTGGTGGGATTGTCTAATCATGCAGTGGTGGGACGCTGGAAGTTCGAAAAGTTCAGCAGAATTGATATGACAGATTGGTTGATGAATAAATGGGCTAATCTACTTGAATACTCCCCGTTGATTAGTAGGTTGTACGAAGGTTGGTACTGCTTCCATTTACAAAAAGACGAAGATGTTGGGGTGGTATTAAGTAGGACATGGGTATTGGGCCATTTTTTTCTTGCCCTTCACCGCTGGGATGCCAGCTTTCACCCTAAGCAAAATGCCCCTGTTAATCACCTGCTGTGGATGCAGTTGTTTGGATTACCATTACAATTTTGGAATTTTAGGGCATTGAAGGCTATCAGAGACTGTGTGGGGATATCTAGATATGTGGACCCTAAGTGTCATGATGTTTTAGATAAGAGGGTTGTGTGGGTGCATGTTGAACTGACCGTTGCTGGTGACCTGCTGGCAGCGACTGATCTTAAGTGGGAAGGCACGGTTTACAGAAAAAATTTATACTTCTGGAAGGTTCTGTTTCATTCTCATTTGTGTCACGAAACTGGACATCTAATTCGGAAGTGTCCTAGGTGGCGAGAGGATTTCCTAAAAATCTTGGTCGTAGCAATTATATGCGAAGGTTGATGCCGAAGCTATTCTGTTGGAATTGCTGGTGGGTCGGGTGGATGATGCTGTGATATTTTCGGGTAAGTTAACTCCACATGAGTCTCCCTTCTTTGATTTTAAGGAGAAAACTGTTCAAAATCATGTATCAGAGGTTGGGGTCTCTCTTAAGGGTGGTAAGTCGTTTGTAAATCCAGTCATCGAGAAGTCCAGTTCCTTAGTTTCAAACAGTTTACATGGGTCATGCCTTGGCTCGGGGATTTATCCACTTGACTTGCCCTATGTTCTGTCTGATTCCCCTGGGCTGGCGTCCCTGTCCTACCATCCCCGTGTAGCTTCTGTTCTCCATGGGGCCATAACTCTGTGTAATAGATGACCGTTGGTCATCCCTAGTATCAGGATGTTGAATGGAAATCTCTCGCCTCCTCGGTCTCCAGGGGAGCCTGTTCAGGTTCTTGGTACTCTCTCGCCTCATTCGTTACCGTCGCCTCACGATGAGTTTTCTTCTCCCAGAAACTCAATTGGTAGTGAAATTGAATTTTTTATGGCCAACTCAGACGCGGGTTTAGTCCCTCTCCCTGTGTTCTCTGGTCCTCTGTCCCCGAAATTGGTCATAATTCCTTCTTCAAGATTGAATGTAACAATTTAGAGAGGGAGGGGTAATCCAAAGAGGAATAAGAAGCTAGTGCCGATTTCGGGTGTCTCTGATACATTGTTGGAAGGAAACTTCAGGGATGTTCCTATGTCGATGGCCATTGGTAGGGTTCTTAGAGCGTTGACCCTAGCCTCAGAGTCTCCTCCATGAAGATTATATCTCTAAATATTTGTGGTTGGGGGGGTAGGGGTAAGATATTGTCATTTAAAAAAAAATTGTGACTGTGAAGCCTTATATATTTTTGTTTCAAGGAACCATGGTGAATGCTGATAGATCTATGGATGTCCTTCGTTCCATGTTTCCAGAGTGGAACATGGTGGCAACTGATGCTTCTGGGAAGTAGGGTGGGTGTGCTGCATTATGGGATCTGAGGCTCGTTTACATCAATCGTTATGGATTTTTTGGGGGTATGATTCTTTCTGGATATTGCAGGGGCTTCTGGAGGCGCATAAATGTCATTAATATATATGTGCCTTATGCTGATAAATTGTCTTTTTGTGCCCGAATGGATGAAAGCGGATTTTTAAGTTTGAAGAACACCATTATAGCTGGTGAATTAAACTGTACATTTCATCCTCATGAAATTTGGGGGGATTCTCGCAGGGCTGATCCATTTGTAGAGAATTTTAAGGGTTTTATGAAGGATGCAGATTTTATTGATGTGCCTTTGTTCGAAAACTGTCCTACGTGGGTGAATGGTAGGCAAGGGCAGCAGTTTATAGGGAAGCGACTTGATCATTTTTTTATTTCCTCCAATCTTAGTCTGTTTATATGGGGCACTAAGGAATTTGTGGAGGATGTTACTTTATCAGATCATAGACCGATCTCTATGACTTGGTACTTTGAGATGAAGCCTCCAGGTTTTCCTTTCAAGTTTAATAAAAGATGGCTTGTTGATGCCGAATTTAATGTATTGATTAAGGACTACTTACATCATCATAAGAGGGATGTGGGCTCATTGGCGATGAACCATCTGGTTTCAACTCTAAAGGGGATGAAAATCGTGGTTAAAAGGTGGGAGAGGGATAAACTTAAAAGATAAAAGGATGAGATTAGGTCCTTTCTATTAGAGAAAAGAAGAATTCATAAGGAGGTGGCCAATGGCACTCGAAGTGATGACTTCTGGGACAGGTTGAAACACACTGAAGTGGAGCTCTATATCTTCTTGAAGAACGAGGAATCTTCTTGGAGGATAAAGAGCAAGGCGACCTGGTTGGCTGAGGGGGATAGAAATACGAAATATTTCCATAATTTTGCCTATGGTAGAAGAAAGGTCAATGGGATTTGGGACATAAAATATGAGGGCAGGTCTTTATGCTCGATGGAGGAAATTTAAAAGGTAGCTGTTGATTTCTTTGAATCACTTTATAAACAAATGCAGGTTCCAATTTCGGAGGAACGCATGGAAATGATCGGTGGATTTCCTGTTATGCTTAATGAGGTTGATAATCAAAGGTTATTCAGGGAGGTTTCGGCTAAGGAGATAAAAAGAGTTCTAAAATCCTTTGCTGTCTATAAAAGTCTCGGGCTGGATGGCTGGTCCTCAGACCTTTTTCTTCATTTTATCGAGGAGTTTATTGTGGACTTGAGGGACATGGTAGAAGAAGCAAGAGTATCCAGAAAGATCAATGGAACCATAAATTCAACGCTTATAGTTATTATCCCTAAAAATAAAGGCGAGCTTACCTTTGATGACTTCACGCCAATCTCACTATGTAATACTATCTATAAAATCGTTTCCAAAGTAATTGCAGAGAGGATGAAAGGAGTACTGTCCATTTTCATCTCCCCAGAGTAGTATGGCTTTCTAAAAGACCGTAACATTAATGACGTTGTTGCAGCAACTCAAGAAACGATCCATACTATCCATTCAAAGAACATGGAAGCAGTCGTGATGAAGATTGATCTTAAGAAAGCTTACGATCGTGTTGTTTGGGTTTTCCTACGTCTAGTTCTATCTAAAATTGGGCTACGCAAGGAGGCGGTAGCTTGGATTATGGCTTGTGTGTCCAATACTTCAATGGTTGTGATTATTAACGGTTCTATATCTAAGTTTTTCAGTCCCAGTAGAGGCCTGAGATTGGGGTGTGCATTGTTGCCACTCCTTTTTGTTCTTATAATGGACGCTTTAAGTATAAAAATAAACTGGGCAGCTGTGAGTGGTATGTTTCACGGTATTGAAATTAGTTCTTAGTTGTCGTCAACTCACAGTCTGTTCATTGATGACATTCTCATATTCGTGATGATGATTAGGAAATGCTGGATGGTAATGTATAACATCTTAAAACTTTTCAGTGATGCAACTGGGATGATTGCAAGCACTGAGAATTCTTGCATATACTAAGCTAAGGGGGAGGAGGTGATCTATGAGGAGTTAGCCATTCTCTTCAAGTTTATTAAGGCTCCTTTGTCTGATGGTATGAATTACCTTGGATTCAGAATGAAACCTGTAAATTATTCTGTGAAATATTTGAGTTGGAAGATTATTAAATTTCAGAAGAAGAATAACAATTAGACAACAAAATGGTTATCGAGAGGAGGTATGTTGATCCTATCGAAGGCAGTCCTGCAACAAATTACAGTCTATTGGGCTCATCTCGATATCCTCCCAAAGAAAACTTTGAAGGAAATCAGGTAGATTATGGAGAAGTTCATATGGGGCGGAGCGAGAGAAAATAAGGCCATTCATCTTGCTTCCTAGGATGCTCTAACAATCCCAAAAAATAGAGGGGGCTGGGGCATTTTAGACATGGGAATTCACTTATCATCAAGTCACTATGGTGAGGTCTTCATTGCAAAGGAAAATGGCACGATATTATAAAACATAAGTACTTAGGGGAAGTTTTTGCGGTGGATCTGGCTACTTCGGGATGGCCTGCTTGAAAGTGCAAACCAAACATTTGGAAAGGCTTTGGAAATCTATGGCCTGCTATCATGAATCATTTGAAATGGGTTTTCGGTAATGGGACTAAAATTCTGATCAAAAGCAGGATGTTGATGGGGCTGGATGAGACTCAACCAAATTTGGAGGATTTAATTCATGTGCTAAATCAAAAGGGTTGTTTTTTCATCTCTCAGACTATCAAGAAATGGGCTGGGGAGATACGAAGGTGGAAGGATTGTACAAATTTGGGGCTCGACGTGATTTGTGAAGGAAAATGGGCAGAGTATACAGATAGGATAAAATATTTGGGATGGTGCAGGATGCCGGAGGGAGATTGCCTGTTATGGGAAGGTAAGGATGTAAAGGAGGGCCTAAAATCCAAGGAGATATATTCGGTGTTGATAAAAAATAAGGTGGTGATTGAAAATGAATGTTGGTTCAAAGCTTTTTGGAATTATACAGTACAGATAAAAATGATTATATTTTTATGGATTGTTTGGAAGGATAGAAATTTAACATGGAGAAATTTGGAGAAAAGAGGGTGGCAGGGTCCAGGTATTTGTTTTTTATGTGGGCTCGAGGAGGAGGATAATTCCCATATGTTTTATTTCTGTCCCTATGCAACTGACACTTTGGAAATTGTTTGTGACAGGCTTAAGATCTGTACCTCAGATTATCAATCGACAGAGGCATGTCTAAAATTGTGGCTTAAGAGAGGGGAACCTATAAGATCTATTCCCATTCTTTTTCACTCAAATATATGGATTACCCGAAACAAAAAAAATATTTAATGGCATATCAGGTAATCCTTTCACTACAGCTTTTCAAATTATCAGTTTATGGGATCATCTGAAGATTAAACAAAAGCCTCCTGTTGATATGTCAAAGCGTTTTTTCCCCCACGAGGTACGTTACCTTGTTGGATACTTTGATGGGGCCTCCCAACAATCTATCTGTGGATGTGGGGATTGACTTACGTTGTCTCCTGAATGTCATTACAAGATTTACTAGAACGGTGGAGTGGGAACCAATACAAAGGCTGAAGTTTTGGTTCTTTGGGGGTTACTTTGGTTTTCCAGTGAGTTGTATATGGATAAGATATGGATTATTGGCGATTCTAAAGTTTTAATTGATCACATGAACCAAAAAGCTACTATCAATGTGGGATCGCTTGCTCACTGGCATGAGAGAATTAATGTATTAAGGGGCACATTATCTGTTATTTCTTTCCATCATATCTATAGGGAGAAGAATGAAGCAACTGATCATTATCGAAAAAAGGGTTGGAGGGCAGCTTCGGTGAAATGCATTACCAGCTTCATAAGATGGATGGTTGTGGAGCAACAGGTTTTGTTAAATTATTGTGAAGGATTGGGCTTATTCCTGGTTTCGATTAGTTTTGCATAATTCAAAGTTTTTGCTGACTGTTTTTGTTCATGGCTTAAGGTATTAGCTGGAAGATGTAATAATTTTTGACTGAAATGATGATACCACTGAACTTAGCTCTTAGAGGGATTGGCTCATGTGTGCATTGAGGCTCTCTTGACTGTGCCAGTGTGATTAGATCCGCTTGACTCTAAGGTAGCTTTCTGTAAGTGAGAGAAATGTAATTTTTGGAACGAATATGGCTGTATCTGGTACTTAATATAAAACCAAAATATTTTTCGTGTTGAAAAATATTCACTTTCAGTTTTTTCTATTTTTTTTAATGAAAATTATTATCACCAAAATATATACAAAGTGACTTCACCTGCAAAATCAAGATATGCACACCAAGCATGGATCTGCTTAAATATGTATCGCAAGTGGTCTACATATATCGCAGCTATGTGTACCCAGAATAATTAATGGAGTCGATGGTGCAACTTTTAGCAAAGCTTATCGACTTTGAAATATCTGAAAAATAATGAAAGTAGTGGATTGAGATGAATGACAACAGTGGATGGAAAGGAGTCCGAAACAAAGAAACAAAGAAAAATTTACTGGGATTTCATGTTGCTTCTTATCTTGCACTGTCACCTTACAACAAAGAAAGATCTTCCATTGGGGATTACAAAAAGATGATCTATGTGTTTTGAAAGAAGGTTGAACAACTCGTTACATATATATTTTCCAAAGCTACCCTTCATAGATATAGACTTGTTTACAAAATAACTGGAAGGCTTAAACGAATAAGCCAATTTCAATTAGAGATCAACATAAGGAAAACTATTTTGCAGCAGTAATACATTGAATCCAATTACCTCCAAAGACTTCGAAGGAAAGCTGGAGGGCGAATCAACCACAATAAACATGCACTTCCATTTATATTCTTAATTTGATTTTTTTTGTCAGTTATGAAATGCATCAGGACCCGTAGGAACGACTCTCTTCTGAGCTCCAACTTCATCTCCTGCACGTTTGCATGGCATATGATAACAATATTTCCTTGTAGCATCAAATGCATGGAAGGTTTGAAGGTTCTTTCTTCCAGAGAGTTAGTTCATAAGACCACCAAAACATATAAGACAGTAGTCAAAGAAACTATTGCTCCTATCTTGTAGTGATTACAACTTTTCCCATTACAGATAATCACAAATCAAAGAAAGTACCCTCTCTAAATTATAATGCTATATATGGTAAAAATAACAGAATTTACCCAGAACCACTGCTGATCACGGTTTCAGTGCCTTGCTTTTATTTTGCTGGTTTACAAAAACTTCGATGTTGGGAACCCTAATTTTTAGCCCTAGCTTGTCATCTCCCATCCCATAATGTCACGGGAGACTTCTTTTCCCTTATAAATTGCTTCAATCAGGATTACCTATTCAGACGAAGAATATTCGTGGAACAACAGATCCTCGCCGTTGTTCAAAAGTTAACACCAGTAAATCAACCCGCGGGGCTGATATAGAAAGTTAGAAACGCCTGATTATCTTGAAATAGAATAAAATTAAATTAATTAAAAAAATATTCAAAATTAGTTAGTAAGATACAGACTTATATATAGAACAAATAAAGAGAAGAAGTTACCCTTTCAACATAAATATTGAAGGATGGTGTGAGTTGAAAATGGATAATTGACTTCGCAGTATAAATTATTAGTTATTTTAGATAAATTTATTAAATTGAGTAAAAAAATAAACTAGCAATTGTATCACTAAATTTTGTATCATTAAATTTTGCAAACGAAACGTTGTAAGATTCTTAAAGAGATCAAATAGTTGCTAAGCATGATATGTCTAGTGAAATCGATATCTGCCGTCAATTTTCACTTCAGCAAGTTGAACAACCTCTCTGCCTCAACAGGATCAACCACTTCGCTGGATGGTTGCGGTGCATCCACATTAACAGCTTCCGAGCTTGGAGCTCTCCATTTTCCAGTATGTGCTACATCGATCATATTGTAAATCTTTCCACCGACTTTAGCAGGATTATCCGGCTGGATAGCAACATCAAAAATAAAAGATCCATTGTCAGATTTCTCCACTTGATGCTAAAAAATATGCAAGGACTAGATGGAAACACAGCACTGTAAAAAATCAAACTTACTGTATAACCACTGGAAATTAGAGCCGCATTATATAATATATCAATTTCTCTGAAGGCATTAGGATTTTGGGGTTCCTCTTTGCAAGCGGCCTGCATTAGTTTACGAGGTTGATTAAATCAATCAAGCTTGATTTCACCGCAATTCGTTTTACGGAAGACTACAAAATAATAATGATGGACAAATACATCTGAGCTGTCTCACTACACCTATTTCAGTTAGAGAGTACCATATATTTTCATTGACGAGTCTGTAAATAAATATGAAAACTGCTTGCCTTCACCAGTCTGCAAAGCAATATGAAAACTGCTTTCACTGACCAGTCCGTAAAGCAACACGAAAACTGCTTTCACTGACCAGTCCGCAAAGCAATATGAAAACTGCTTTGTTACTCATATCATTTTTTAATAAAATTGCTTAATTAGTCATTAAGCCAAATACATCTCTTAAGAAAAAAGTCCAGTGAACTAAGCCACTCACCATTCAAGATTAAGCCACGTTCAAACTCTGGATAATGCGGTGATCTGGGTTGATCTTCAAGATTCTTCTTCCATGCATGAACGACATGCTAGATGTATCCCAAGAGATTGATCTTTCATGATCCTTCTATAAAAAAAAGCATATTAATATCAATAATTGAAGATATTTAAATGATACATAAAAATATAGTAAAATATTCTCCTAAAACAATTATTCACTCACAAAGAGAATTTCCCATTCATTTTATTAGCTGATAAGTTGAAGTCATAGAAATACACTAAAATATTCTCCGAAAACAATTATTCATTCGGAGAGAGAAAATTTCTCATTCATTTTATTGATGTCATATTAGTTCCTCATGTAAACTTCCATAAAGACACTATATTCTAGAGAGTAGTTTATAATATCTGTTCTTTTCCCTATAGTCCATGAAACTCTATATAAATGATCAAATTTCTTCCTACCTTTCCATGTTTGCTGACCATCCAAACTTTCCTGAGACAAACACACATGGCGAAGAGCTTAGTCTATTTGATATCTGAACCTTTGCGACTTGCTCTCCTAAATGATTCTTCATCCACTCAGAGACAGGCGTATATTCCTTTTTGACTTATTTTTTCCTTTGCTTCATCTTGATCACCTGTTGTGTCAATTACATATCAAACACATGTTAAAAAGAATCTCGAGTTGTATCCACTCCTATAATTTCATAAGATCAATCTAGATTGGAACATTCGGATTCCAGCTATACAGTGCACTTTAAAAAATAATAAAAATAAATCTGCGTATTAAGCTAGAAACTCAATAAGGTCTTCCCGTTGATTTTCTGAATATACATTAACATGTTGAATCCCATTAAATATGGCATAAGAGATAAACGGTGCAACCAACATTCTTATTAGAATAATACAACATATACATTAGTCTTTCATCTCTAACAAAAAGGTTAATGAAAATACATGGCGTAAATCAGTATTTTTTGCCTCACAAAAATGCAATGCAGAGACGCAACATTATGTTGTCGAAGTGGGTGGAACTGGGAAAAGAACAGTAGAAAGAAACATTAAGAAACCGCCACCTAAGGTGATGTCATCCATACAAGAGAGTAAAACATCAGAAAATTCCTCCTAGAGTCAACAAGCCCAACAAAGTGAATCCAAAGGAACATCATAAATATCAAAATAATGTGATTATAAAACCAAAGAAAACAAATTACAACAGAGGTATTTTCAAAAACATTAAGTCAGTGCCTAAAGCATCCATATAAAACGTAAAATAATCAATTACCCAGATCCAATTCTTCTTTGGTGATATCCACAAACTGCTTGTCCTTTTAAGACTTAAGGTTTTGAATGGAAACCTCGTAAATTGGATCAATAAGGAACAATACCTGAAAGATAAAATGTGATTTCTAGTAAGACAACCACGAATCATGAGTTCCCATAACAAAAGGTGGCAATTATCTACTGATGTCTTACCTCATAGTCTTTCTCTACAAGTTTTTCTAAGAGGGGTGCATTTCTCGCACTGGTGATGCTGTCTGCAACAATATAATAAATATCTTTCTGGCCTTCTTTCATGCTATCAACGTAATTTTCCAAGCTAACTAGCTCATCCTCGTTAAACGATGAATAGAAGCAAAGAAGAGGAGCCAATTTCTTGTGATTTCCATGGTTCTCAATGACACCCAATTTCATATTCTTTCCAAATTTGTCCCAAAACTTCTTATAATCCTGCAATGGTCTAAACAAATCTTTGATTAGTAAGAATATTGAATACACATTAGATATACCACATCCAACATGTGCAATATTTGAGTAATAAAAAATACAAGGTTTACATAGTTCTCAAAGGGCAGGTTTTATTTATTCCCTAAACAATACTCAACTAATAATTTGTACATACTGATTAAAAAACAGATCCCTAGTATCCTTGAGATTCATAGGAAGATGGTCACTTCAATAAAAAAAATTAATTAGCAAGATGGTCCACCATACATAACTGACCCTTGCAGCATAATGAAGCACCTTCCCCTTCTGAACAATCATTCATAATTTCATGGGGCTAATAACACAAAGAAGAATCATTGTGTGGATTAAAAAAATAGATCACTAGTATCCACAACTTCAAAGGAAAACATAGCCATTTCAATAAAAACGTTCGGTCAATAACTGTCCATGGAGCATCAAAGAACTGGCACCTACAGTGAACTAAAACACCCTTAACAACTAATCACAAATTGCGTGGGTCTTAATATGCAGTACAACATGAAACTATGTTGGGCACCCCAATGGTGTAGGCCCCTGAACCGTTTCCATAGAAAATGTGCATATCTTGACATTCAAGAGTCATTTTATAGTAAATGTATTGCTGCAAAGTTTCTATTCTTTTGGTCTACACGGCTCCAAAAAGTTTAACCAAAATGGACCTAGTCGGCATTTAATTGCACTAGAAATTTTAGTTTGCCAAATTACACCAGTATTTGCCATAAATAATGTTAAAAGCCAAATTACCCTATCCATTTTAAATTCATCAAGCAAAAGTACAATCTTAAGAACTACCAATAAAATGTCAACCATGAACATAAATAGAAAACAAATAATACCACGACACTTTCATGGCAAAACAATTTCAACTAGAGATAGCGGAGTATAGGCTGATTTAGAGGATAATAATCACTTCTTTAAAATTGTAAAATGTGCTGCCTGTTATGAAGTGAAATTATGGCATAGGATAATATATTATATCTTTAAAATTATACAATGTTCTGCTAATCCGAAGAGAAATTGCAACACAGGTAAATATCATCCCAAAGCTTCAATGTTGTTTTCATTAATCATGCCTTCAAAGCAAGGTAAAACAGGGTAGGATGAAGGCACATCTATTATTTGTAATAAATTAATAAGAGTTTCAGAACCACTGAAAAAGGGTGGTTGACTTACCATGCAGGATGCAAGCGCATCTATTATTTGTAGTAAATTAATAAGAGTTTCAGAACCACAGAAAAAGAGTGATTTACTTACAATGCGACTTTCCTAAAGGATCTCCTTGAAACATTAAGAGGCAAGCCATTTGAATCCACAACCCCCTTGAAGAAGCTCAAATAGCATGGAAACTACACAAGATCATGATATATATTATGGAGCTTAACAAATTCAGATGACACGAATAAAATTTTAACTTTGTTGACAAAAATTTACAAATCTTACAGCAAGGAGCACGTACTTAGCAATATTAGACATGGAGTCTAGAAAAGAACTTACAGTGGAAAGAAAAAATTTAATGCCACATAAATTGAGGCTGCCTCGGTGGAGAAAAGGGTCTAAGGCTAGGATTCCAAATCTTGTTTTAGAAAATGAGATCGGATAAAGTTGGCAGCCTCCTGAAGAAACATAGAGAGGTAGAGGGCAGAGGGTGCCGGAGTTATGGATGACGAAAGAAGTATAATATGAGGATAACAACAATCACTTGAAATGGAGTCACAAGAAAAACAAGTGCAACAATCAAGCAAAACAGAACAAAAAAGGTTGTTGCACTAGGATCTCTCGAGCCAGGTAGAGCATGGAGTCTCTCTCCCTCTCTAGCCACATCCCCAAGCATAATATGAACTCGACTTGCCAGCTATCTGAGCCTATCATATCTCATTTAAAAAGCTTCTACACTGATAGAGCAGGAGAGGGTGTCAAATTCAAATTCTTCCTCCAATTCATCTAGATTTATCATGCATGGATGGGCTTCACTGGGATGAGATGATGGTTTTTGATGCCTAAATTTCTATCTGCAATGACATAGGCCTAGGAAGAACATGGAGATACAAATCATGGGAAGGATGAATTTTGGATAACATACTAGAATGAGCAGCAACACTTGCACCACCAGAGTCTTCAATGGATTCTTCCATTGACATAAATTGTTGACCCATTTGGTGGCCTTGATTAGGGTAGACAAAACATTTACCATTCTGAACCAGTGAACTCTGCTACATCGCATGCTCCAGAGACTCGAACCCGTGTCCAAGATATAGTGCACTAGGTCTTATTTTAGGGGAGTCTCCGACTTGGATAGCCTAAGGGCTACTTTTTTCATGGCTGAATGTCTGAGTGCATCTTGTTGTGCTATTCCTAGAGGGTAGAGATAATGCATTGCTCGTAGAAGTGGAGCAAGATTTCCATGCTTCTTGAAATTCTTCATGGACCTGTGTCCCAAGCCATACGTTGAGCATGATGTCTCCATTCACCTTTACTCGCCCTTAAGCATCTTCGAATCTGTACCATTGAGGCACCAATGACTCTCAGGGAGTGCTTGGTTCATCTCCTCTCCATGGGCTTGCATGTGCATTTGAAAATTTGTATCGCCCCTGAAACCCTTGCTTCTTATCCATGCCTCAGAACCAACCACCTTTGTCAATAAATAACGACTTCAAATCAACGACCCAGAAGAATTTAATCGTCTAACAAAACATCGGACGATGCACATGAAGGACAACAAGGCAATAGGTATGCTGTTTTCAAATAGTGACGTCTTAGGGCGTAATTAAAAATAAAATATATTTAATAATAAATTTTTTATATTAATTATTAATTAATTTAGATTTTAATTTTTAATATTAAGAAAATTACTTATTTAGTGTAAAATTTGAATAATTTAATAACTTTTTAAATTAAAAAAAATAAAATGAAATAAACCATTATAGTTTTATTGATTTGAAAAATGAAATGATTGGTAATGTGATAAATATTTTAAAATTTAGATATAACAATAAGTTGGATAAGTTAAGAGAAAGCAAATTTTCTATTCAACATTGAATGTCACAAATATGATATATTATTTTATAGTGGTAGAAATCTCATTTTAGTATAAAGCTCATGAGAATTTGTTCCAATTTTCGACATTATTTATTTTAAAAATAAAATATATTTAATAATGAATTTGTTATATTAATTATTAATTAATTTAGATTTTAATTTTTAATATTAAAAAAATTACTTATTTAGTGTAAAATTTGAATAATTTAATAACTTTTTAAATTAAAAAATAAAAATAAATGAAATAAACCATTATAATTTTATTGATTTGAAAAGTCAAATAATTAGTAACGTGATAAATATTTTAAAATTTAGATATAACAATATTTTTGGATAAGTTAAGAGAAAGTACTCTTTCTATTCAACATTAAATGTCACAAATATGATATATTATTTTATAGTGGCAGAAATCTCATGTTAGTATGAAGCTCATGAGAATTTGTTCCAATTTTCAACATTATTTATTTTATTTTTTCCATTAGTTTAGACAAATAGATAATTTTGATTTTCTAAATTTAGATTAATCACTTTTTTTATAACATTTTAATGTCTTCTTCTTTTCTTTACTGCACAATTTCTCAAATTTTGACGTAATAATATCTTGCAAATTATTTTTTTTCTTTGTTCCCCAATTTCCTAGCCCATACTAAACATTATTATGTCAATTCCATTTGAATAAACAATAATAACTTCAATTAAAGTTAAAATCAATTTAAAAAAAAAAACTTATTTAACATGTTGATATATGAGATACCTCATTATGCCCAAAATTTTAATAAAAATGAGGACAGAAAATAAAATAAACCTTGGCCGAAAAGAAAATAGAGATTGACTTTGCTCTTAGTTGTAATATCTATAAATGAGCTACTATTTTGAGAATAAAATGATTCTGGCTATTATGACGATAAAATAGGCTAACAAACCATATCTTCAAAAAATAAAATAAACCTTGGCTGAAAAGAAAATAGAGATTTTATTTTTATTTTTATTTTTATTTTTTTTTTTCAGAAGAAAGAAAGCACTGTATATTATATATAACAGTTCATTAAAACATCAGTTACATTCTCAACTGAGCTGTAGCGAGATTCATTTAGAATATATTTGCCACAGTGTAAACAAGTCTCCCCTTTATGAGAAAGAAACAGGTTCACTAATTATTGTGGCAAGTCGGATTTCTGAGTGCAAAAGATCACTCATTCAGAATGATAAAGAAAAAAATTGTGTGTTCCCTCTATCCCTGTTTACATGCATTTAACCAGATCATATTAGGAGAGAAACAATTGAAAGAAATACCTACAAAACCTGTGGCCCAGTTGATGAAGAGGCAGGAAATATGATATCATTGAGGATTGGAAAGGACTGAAGCCTGTGAGAGATCCTTCATCCTTCCATCAGATTCAGGCTCTTGTTTATAGAAACAAAAACCAATCCTCATCATAGCTGTGTATCGTCTTCATTGCATCAATATCGCTTGATGTTGTATACAGAAACCAACCATCTCACTTGAGATAAGTCGGGAGAGGTCGAAAAAGGTGATGATGAAAAACATTGAATCGGAAGTAGGCTCGCTTGCATAATTGATATCTTTATCACGGAAGTGGAATGGAATTTTCCCATATTAGAGATCCATATTTGTAGTGTAATACCTGAATGCACCCAAAATTTTCTTTGATGCCTCTTTTCGACAGGCCATCAGCTCATGTGTTATTTTCCCTGAAGATGTGATTGATAGGGGGTCGATTCAACCTCATCCATAAGCATTTTTCCCTCTAAAACCATCCCTGTAATCTGGGATTACTCAATTGAATGTTTCCCATTATACTATCCACCAAAATTTTGGAATCCCCATAGAAACTGACATTTGATAATTTTAAGTTGATAGCTGCCATCAGTGCACCCCATATTGCCATTAACTTCACTTTATTATTATACCCTGTGCCTCCGTTCCAGAATAAGTGAATTATTTCTCTATGAGATAGCTTGACCCATGCTACGCCACCAATGATCCCGTCCATACAGGCCCCATCAAAAAATAAAGCAGGGATGGATATTTTGTGAGGCCTAATATGATGAGACCCATCGATCACCATAACAGTCATTTTGGGAAGTTCATCAATCCACCGTATAATTGAAGTGTATATATGGGATATGTCAAAAGCCTGGTTTTCAAATACCAATCTATTCTGAGCCAACCAAACTTCCCATATGAAGAAAAAGGGGAAGTGTTTGAATCTGCCATCTAGCTTGTCCCATTCCCCTGCCGAAGTAATGAAATCCGTCGGAGCCCATGATGGATGCATGAGAAACTTACTGAACAACTTCCATAGATGAGATACAATAGAAAAATTGAAAAATAGGTGCGCAATGGTTTCCTCTTCTTGACAACAAACATGGCATCTGTTAGGGCCACAATGCCCTCTCTTGGCAAGATTGTCGCAAGTTAAAATCTTACCTTTCCAAACCAGCCACCCGAACACAGTGATCTTGGTTGGAATTTCATGGCTCCAATAATGAGAGAATCTCAAGCATATTTGGTCCATATAATTTTTGAGGTTGATGCATTGATAAATGTCCTTCACGATCCCAGAGTCCCCATTAAGGGGACCATCCCATGTTATGTAATCTCCGCTGCCAGCATAACAAATACCAGCACCCCTTAATAGATTGATATATTGACATCATACCACAAAATCATGGCCTTCTAGATTTAACTGTTCAGCCGATTTAAATATGGGGGCATCAAAGGACCAATGTGAAATAGCTTGTGATATGAAAAAAATACACCTCTGCGCCAGACGATGCAAGAGATTGGGGGGGATGCCCTGGTTGCTTGGAAACCCAAAGGTCGTATAAGCAGCAATAGGTATTATGTTACCATCTCGGAACATCCATGTTAATCAATCTGCAACATGTCCCAGAATTTTACCAAAACTCCACCATATTGTCGATACAAACTTTGCAAAATGGAACTCATGATAGAGAAGTTGTTGTAGAGGGTCTCCATTTATATATTTTCATCTAATAATATCGCTCCATATACCCAAGCCCTTAGTAGCTCGCCAAAAGGACTTGACGAGCAGTGCTTTATTAAAGGCCCTCAAATCCAAAATACCCCATCCATCATGCATTTTGGGTTGGCACAATACCTCCAGCTTACATAAATGATATTTGTGGTTCGAGTAGGATCCACCCCATAGAAAGTGAGCTGTGATATTATTGATCTCATCAATAATCTGTTGCGGAAATTAAAAGAGGTGAGCCCAATGGACAAGTAATTGCGATAACATTTCATGTACCATAATAATATGACCGCCAATGGATAACCATCGGTGTGTCCATTTGCATATTCTTTCTCTATATTTGTCAATCAACCACATCCAGTCCTGATTCTTGTAACTACAAGGTTTGATGAAATATCCAAGATATTTAAACCCTCTGATACCGTCTTGTAGATAACACCTAGGAAACCTGCAATGAATGAAATTTTCGCCATATCTCCATATTAATAAATAATGATGGATTTTTGTTTGTTGATGCATAAAATTGTCACGGAACCAAATTTTATTAACAGGTAATGGGTGTAAAACCAATGGTTCCTGATTAGTGATCCAAACAACAACATGTCATCCACAAATAGAGAATGGTTGGATGAGATTGTTGTAGAAAATGCAAAACCCTTTATAAACCTATTATGTTTCGCGTTTTGCATAATCTTGCTGAACCCATCCATAATAAGTATGAATATCATAGGTGATAGAGCACATCCTTGTCTCAATCTCCTTCCTGCTTCAAAAAAGGTTCTACAAAGACCATTGACAATTATTGCATATCTGGTTGTGGTAATACAAGACATAATCTAGCAGATGATTGAAATCGGCAAACCAGACTTAAGAAGAACCAAGAAAATATATGACCAGTCAATAGAGTCATATGCTTTGTATAGGTCAATATTCATAACCAATGCTTCCTTTTTATCAACATGCATGGTGTGTAGCACCTCTTCTGCAGTGGCAATTGCATCATGTATTGACTGACCCTTTAGAAAGCCATATTTCTCCTTTGATATGTGCTTCTCAAGAGTCACCTTTATATTATTAGCAATGATCTTTGAATTGATTTTGTAAGTCAGGTTGCATAAAGAAATTAGCCTGAAATCTGCAAATGAAGTTGGATCCTTTGTTTTAGGTATGAGTGCAGTAAAATTTGAGTTAAGATTTGCAGGCATCTGCCCCTGCACTCTGAATCGCTCCACCACCTTAGCGATCTCAGAACCCATTAATTCGAAAAAGAAGAGAAAGAACTCGGAGGGCCAACCATTTGGCCCAGGTCTTTTATCAGGGGAGAAGGATTTAAGAATAGATTACACCTCATTCACCATAATAGGCTTGTTCAAAACTGTGATAGCATCTTCATCAAATATCCTCTGTATGTGCTGAAGCATCCAATTCTGGAAGTTTGCATCAATGATTGGGTCGGCCTTATAAAAATCCAAGAAGTGCATATATGCTTCTCGCTGAATTTATGAATTGGTGATAGCATAGGACACATCCGACTTCACTTGGCTCTTAGTTGTAATATCTATAAATGAATTACTATTTTGAGAATAAAATGATTATTGCTATTATGACGATAAAATAGGCTAACAAACCATATCTCTTGGAAATGAGCTACTCTTTTGAGAATAAAATGATTCCGGCTATTATGATGATAAAATAGGCTAACAAACCATATCTCTCCGCATGACTTTGTTTTCACAATAAATGTCAAAATTGCTGGAAATATAATACATTATGACATCTATAATTTATTGTAGACGGTAACAATGGCAAGATTGAGTTGGAAATTAGTCCCTTGGGCAATGTTGAAGCCACAATTCGTTTGTGGCCAGTTATCTCTTTTGTCATTGAACCTACAACACTTTGTTTTTCTTTCATCCATTTCGTTTGGGACAATTTATACAAGTACATAAACATTGAAGTATGACATTAAAAAATTGGCTTGGAATTGGATATTATTTTAATTATTCATTGGGAAGTATCATTAAAGTGATACCAATAATGTTAACTGTTGAAGTTGTTGCTATCTATCTTTATGTATATTATGCAATAAAACAAGAAAAATAAAAAGAAATTTTTTAGAAATATTTAATCATTTTTTCATTTTAAAAGTAAAATTTGTATTTCTTTTAAAAAACACATTTATGAAAAAAACCTCAGATTACATCAATAATTTATTTTTCACCTATTATAATATGGACATCTTTGGACTGGGACATCTCAGCAAAAGAATAATTTCTATATGCCACCTTGTTCGCTGAAAGACTAAGGGGTCAACATCCTTCGATGTGGACGTGGCCTGTGGATGGGGGTCCCATGCCACCACACCTTCCCTGCATGCGAATGGAGACATATCCATTTCAAGTTCTTCATCTAGACTATTGCATGGGGGGCGGGGGGGTGACAACACGTCAATTGGATGGCAGGAGTGGGATTTCTTACTATCATCCCTCACAACACTCTCATCAAAATACGAAAAAGGAGACTCATAGATGTAGGATTGGTAACAAGATTTTCAAATGTATTGTGGAACCTAAATTACTCAGTTTTTCCCATCATGTTTTATGGGATCGGGTTCAAAGTCTTCAGAATAGGGCTTTAATTAGGAAGTGTTATTTTTATGGGGGTAATATCATGGACATGGAGGCTTGGGTTCTGGCGAAATAGATGCCTCTTCTGGGATATACACCGAAAAATTAGCATTTTGTTAAATCATTAGTACATTTTTCATTTTCTACATCAGGCCGACGCTGTGAAAATTCTTGGCATGCCATGGGTGCAAGTCGCAGTTTCCTTTTTCTTCAACACTGGTATGTGGGCTTTAATACCATTACAAATACCTTGTAGAATATATGGAAATGAGTCAAGTTATCGAGCTTCCCATTGAATTCTAGCCGAAGAAGTCTCTTATGGTGATTGGTAATTCATTGGGATCATTCGTCTACATGGACCCCAAAATACTGGGTGTGCGAGACAAACAACTCGGGTAATTACTGGTGAAGGTTGATATGACTGGTGGACTCTCTAAGAAGATCATCCTCCAATGGGTTTCTTTATGTTTCCAATAGATAGTCGATTACTGGAGTGTGCCCTTCCATTGCCTCCTATGCTATAGGACCAGGCATCTCCTAGAACAGTGCCCACAATGTCTACACTCACATGCACACATGGGGGGTTGTTGATATCTCAATGGTGGTTCTGGTAAATTTTAGGGTGAACATGACACCAATTAATGGGACACCTCCTTTGAACCAGCTTCCTTTAAAACTTTTGATGACTCTAATGATACTAATTTTCAGGTGCCTCCATCTCACCTTGATGATTTTGCCTCCTCTAATGAGGACCTCAGCTTAGATACCATACCTTTTCTCTCTCACTCCATAGATGTGCCACCTTCTTCATCTATTTCTGCCGAACTTCCTCTATCTTCCACTCATCCCATGCTCTTGCCCCCATCATGCATGACTAAACCATCTCCCTCTATTGACTTAAATGGCCCTACATCCTCCGATGCTCCCGATTGTCTACACCCTCCATCTGAGTCTATCCTCTTATCTTCCCCCCAAAAATCTATGGACAGTCATTTGGAATTCCTAAAGCACAATCTGAATATTGATGTCGTTTCCCTCACTGTCCATGAAGCTGGCTCGAGTATATGCTCCCCCACTATTAGTCCCCGTTTTGGTAAGAACATTACTACTTATAGAAATAATGGTAGGGGAAGCAAAGATTTTCATGGTCATAGTAATGGAAAACATCTTGTTTTTTATTCTGATGATCTTCATGACGTTCATGTGCTTGATTCCTCTCCTTATAGGTCCCTTAGAGCTGAGTTTGCCACTTCTACTAGCACATGATAACCATTCTCTCCTATAGTATTCGTGGTCTGGGGGACACCACCAAAATATACTCCATTCATCATCTTTTTTTCTCCCATCATTCTTCCATTAACATTGTATAGGATACCATGGTCTCGGCCCAGAGGGCCATTGAATACTTTTGAGCCATTTTCGTGATGTGGTCCACATTCACCTCTAATTCTTCTGGCCAAAACAGGGGTCCCATTACTTTGTTGGATCTTTGATTTTTTGTTTTCAAGGCTTTCAGTTTTTTTTTCGGCATCCTTTTATCAGGTTACATTCGTGGCTCAAAGGAACGTTTTCATATCTGGAACATTTATGCCCCATACTCGGACCGTTGGCATTTTTGGGACTAGATCCGTGATTCTGGCATCATGAATATTAGTTCTCTTATAATTGTTGGTGATTTCAATGCTATTATATTTTCTAATTAGCACTAGGGTACCACATCCCATGGGGATCCCCTGTATGACTTCTTGTTACAGCTATGCAATAAACATCATCTGCATGACATCTTACCTTGACCTTTGCTTCCCACCTGGCAGAATGGGTGAAGTGTTTGTGCATATGTGGGGAAAAGAATGGACCTTTTTCTCATCCACTAGGGATTGTTTGACTTTATGGGTATATGTCAATATTATGTTGTACAAGACTCTATCTCTGACCACTGCCCCATCATTTTCATATGGAGACAAGAGGAATTTTGGAAGGGCATCGATTTTAAATTAAATTCCACTTGTCTTGAGGATCCATCCTTCAATCAATTGATATCTGATAGGTGGGGTGCGGGTATGGGTGGTCATGGAGGGAAGAATATGGGAAACCTAATTAGATGGCTTTCTAGCCTCAATTCTGAGGTGTGA
This sequence comes from Pinus albicaulis, assembly GCA_034641835.2. Taxonomy (NCBI): domain Eukaryota; kingdom Viridiplantae; phylum Streptophyta; class Pinopsida; order Pinales; family Pinaceae; genus Pinus; species Pinus albicaulis. The sequence continues at coordinate 446,162,404 of CM076574.1, read as the reverse complement.
ATATGGAAGATCGATAAGAAGACTGCCTTATTACAGGAACTAAGGTATATTTCCGTTGAGATTGAGGCTCTCAATTGTTTCTTTTCTTCAGATGTTCCTAACTTTCTCTATGTACATCATATCAAGACACTTAAAGTCAGGAAATATCAGATATTATGCATACATGATAAAACTTGGCGTTTAAAAAGCCGAGCGAACTAGATCAAGGAGGGCGACCAAAACACCAAGTTTTTTCAAAATTTTGCAAATCATCGAAGACATAAAAAATGTTATATGGAGTATTAAGGGGGAATATGGATCATATAAATTCTCTGATTTTGATCTTAGGGCCTAGGAAAAGATATATTTTCGGAAATTCTACAGGGAATATAATACAGATAACCTTGAGGGTCAGCTCTTGGCGATACAGGCATATCCAGTTATGTTTGATGAAGCGGAAACTAATGCTCTGTTCCGCCCTGTCACTATACAAGAGACTCAAATTATTCTTACTTATTTTCAGAAAGACAAAATTCCAGGTCTAGATGGATGGATGGTTGAGTTTTTCCTCCACTTATTTCATCTTATGGGAGAAGACTTATCTTCTTTAGCTGAAGCATTGAAACTCTAGGGGAAATTTTCTAGTGCTCTCAAATCCACCTTCATTGCTCTTATTCCCAAAATTGGAGCTCCAGAGAGATTTTTGGATTTCAGACCCATTTCATTATGAAACATACTGTACAAAATGATATCCAAGATCATTGCGGAGAGACTCAAGGGGACCTTATCGATTCATATTACTCATGAACAATTCAGTTCCCTTAAAGTTAAATATATTCATGATGGTGTTGTTATTGCCCAAGAATGTATTCTCTTTACACAAATTAAGAAAACGAAGTCATCGGTTATGAAAATAAATTTGAAGAAGGCCTATGATTGCATGGATTTGCGTCTCCTCTGTCTCATTCTCATTAATATTGACATTGATTCCCAGAACATGGAATGGATCGTGGCATGTGTGTCTGACATTTGGTATGTTGTTCTTGCTAATGGAAAACCTATCATTTTTTTCGAGGGAGAATGGGGGCTTCGTCAAGGATGTGCGTCATCTCCACTGCTATTTATATTGATCATGGATGGCATTAGAAAGAAGATATCCGAGGCTCGAGAACTTGAACCTTTTAGGGGTTTTCATGTTACTCCATCGATTATTATCACTCATCTCTTCTTTGTGGATGGCATTCTTACTTTCTGGGAGTGTGATGGTGACCAATGGGAGCTTATATATTATATTTTCACCTAGTATGGAGTGGAATTTGGTTTTATTATCAATTCTCATAAGTCTTTTTTGTATCATTTGGAGGGTGAATTGGATGTCTTCACACACATTGCTGATTTATTTCAGGTACAAGTCAGACATATCAAGGATGGATTCTCATACATGGGATTCAAATTGAAGCCAAATTATTACAACGACATATCTCTAGTTTTGATCAGAAACTGTATTTGTGGGTAAATTGTTTCTTATCCCTGGAGGGTCAGAAAACCGTGATCACCTGGGTCTTGAAAAAAATGCACACATATTGGATGCATTTATTTATCATTCATTCTCACATCATTGCAAATATCTGGACCAAGATGTTTAAATTTCTCTAGGATGATGGAGAATCAGGTCAAAAGTATCACCTAGTTGCTTGGGACAGCCTATCTGGGCCAAAATTCATTGGGGGATGGTGTATCATGGATACACGATGTTTTGGGTTTTCTCTTCTCATGAAATCTATGTGGAAATCCCTTTCCCAAAATGGTATATGGAATAGGATTATTTCCACAAAATATTTATACGGCTATCAATTTACATGCTGGATTAGATCTCTTGAGTATGCCCATGGAAAGGGGTCATATATCGGGAGGAGTTTTCATAATATTTGGAGTCTTATTCTCAAGAAATTTAAATGGGCATTTGGCCAGGGGGAATGAAATAATGATTGGCTTTAATTTTATTTGTGGCATCCCGGCTCACTTTCATAACTCTACGGATTCTGTTTCAAATTGACACAAAAAAGGTATCTTTACACTAACTCGCACCATTTATTGTTGGGATGACAACATGCCGAGATGGAAACATGCCAATGAACTACATATTACTAGGAATACTACTTATATATGAAACCCATTCACTAATGCAATGTGTAGGGCTGGTGTGATGATTTGTGGACACCAGGGTGAGATCATTTGGGATGGTCCCACCCGGGGAGGGGCTCTCATTGTCAAAGACATATACAGATGCTTATTTTCTCCCTCCCTGGAACATTATCTCTCTCATCTATATATTGGGGATTCACATGCCATTGAAGATTTTATTATTTTCTTGGCTTTCATGATAGAATAAAATACTTACATGGGACAATTTATGTCAAAAAGTTTTTATGGGACTTGGACTATGTTCTTTGTGTGGATCTAAGGGGGAGTTTGTGGTGCATGTTTTTCTTAGCTCTCTTTTTTCCATTCAGGTATGGAACATTATCTTCTCACATTTACACTATCCTGTCACTCGATTTCATTCCATTCTCCACTATTTTCAATGGGCTATGAAATGTCGGATTGTTGATTCTCATATCCCTCTATTCACTATCTGGGAGCTCCGAAAAATAAGAAATAGTGTCCTCTTTTATGGATCCTCTTCTCAGCCTATATGCACTTTTTCTAAGATCCTATCGTGGATTGATGTTAAGCCCCAATGAATTCTCTACACTCGAGATATGTCCAATCATATGTAGCATAAAATTATTATGATACTGACATGATTTTTTGATGGAGTGGAAAGGAGGTTTTATGTGGCTATGGTGTTCTTTTATACAAGGGTATGGATGATAAATTTACTTTGACTTGGGGTGGTGGGGATGGGAGTAATACTCAGGAAGAGATATTGGCCCTTTGGGGCACACAATGGTTTTCCAAGAGGCTGGATATCGATCCAATACACCTATATGGTGATTTCCATACCATTGTACGGGCTTTCAATGGTCAAAATTATTTGGACCCACCACATCTCAGATATTGGCATAGAAGGATGGAGGATCTCCTCAGTAATTTTCAATCGGCTTCCATTTATTATATTTTTCGGGAGCAAAACTAGGAAGCAGATCTTTTGTCCAAGTGTGGAGTGCATATGGATTAGGGTTTCCTATATTTTTTTCATTCCATTACTGGTCAGGTGGTTGACCACGGTCGCATACATATTCCATAGCATTTTCTGCAATTTTTTTTGGTCTATTTACATTCTATACATAATTTTCTGGAATATGGGTTGCACCTATTTTCTCGGATGTGAGATACATGTTTTTCCTAGATACATCTTTCTCAAGTGGATTGAATAAACTTATGCCAACTTTATGCATGTATGTTATATAAAAAATTATATTTAAACATTTAAAAGCACACGAAAAATAAGAAATTATATTTCAACATTTAAAAATGTGAAAATTTCATATGTTGAAATAACTGAAAAATACTCTTCTAACTGTCAATTTAATCATTCATTTTATTTGCTACAAGAAATATTGAATAAATTTCCTACTGCAATTTTCACAATAAATTACTGCGAAAAATAAAATGCTGGAAATAGATGAATTCTAGCACACATAGAGAAAAAATTAACACAGATATTTTCGGAAAATTTTCCATAGAAAAACCCATTGTGAGAAAACCAATTCAACAGATGAGGGTTTTATTATTAATAGTCAACATCATATCTATGTACAAGAATTCTAACAATTTAAACAAAGCAAAAATATTGATAGAAAACCCATACCCCGAGATGTATCCTCTACACATACAATGGTGTCTTTGTATCACTCTTTGTGCAATGATTATGGAGAGCTCTAGTGGAATACCTCCTTCCTCATGCTTCCTCCTCATGAATTCAATATGTACCTTCTGGACTTCTGCTGGTACCCTCTCTTTCTCACATGTTGCTCACCCTCTAGCTCTATCTCCTCTACTGAATCTTAGCAACTAATAAAATCAATCGTTTAACACTCCCTTCCCAAATCTACCCAAGAAACCAGAAAACAGGGGTAAACATGCGACGAGAGGCTACTAATATGATATTAAACCTCCTATATGACCTTAAGGAAGTGAAACCGATGGAAACTTGACAAACAAACCTTACACTACATCAACAATAGCTGCAGGAGGTAACCCAACCTCTAGACCCCTATACCCTAAAGGGGGGCTCACATTGACCAATTTAAGCCTTAGATGTGGCCATGTAATTGCAAGGGAGTGGCTAGTAACCTATAGTAATGGGTATGCCTTGGAAAGGTCACGACCAAGGCTTGAAAATGTCAATTTTGTGCTTACAGCTCCGATATTCACACCACATTTTTAGCCCAAGAGCCAAGGTCACTTCCCAAAACTTCATGAAACTTTAGGATAGGTTAAATAACACTTGAAAAAAGGTATGGAATAAATAACATCATCAAGGAATCATCTAGCTTCTCCTAGCCATGAGAGGCAGTTCATCAAACATGTCAAAAACATTGCATCTATAGGTATAAACAACAGATTTAAACATGGGGGTATATTACAAATTTGAAAATAGATAAGAAGCATTGCTCCCCTACATCATAAGCTACAATACATTATATTTTACCATAGATACATTGTGCATTGTTTTACAGGTAAAAACATAGATAGATCCATACATCATCATTGATGAAATACATGATTATAACCAGTGTAATAACAACAAAAAATACAATGGATATAATAGAAAATAAACACATACATAAATTGATACATTTGCATAATGAATACCAGAGGAATAAGCTTTTCATTACTGAATGTAAAAACCAACTGGAGACAGGACTTCCACATTCCTCTCGACCATAGATTGGCTGAACCAAGTCTCACTTCAGCCAATCGTCCTTGTGTTGTATTCCAAGCATGAATGCGTGAATTTATCAAACACATCAATTGACACCAAACCAGGGCTCCAGAGACAAAACTATCTCAACCCAAAAATCAGTGATTCCACCTCACGGTCAGACATCACTAACGATCAATGATTGATATCTATCCAAGTTTTTTTATGGATCTAGAGTGTTTGTTCCAACCAGGGCTTCCGAGGCTAGTAACTCAACCCCATCAGTTATAGGGCTTCAAGAGAGTTTGTACGACCAGGGCTTCTAGAACTACTAACTCAACCCACCTAGGGATTCTAGAGAATTTTTCCAACCAAGGCTTCTACAACTGGTAACTCAACCCATAAATTGTTGCTAGGCTTCCAGAGCATTTATCCAACCAAGGATTCCATGAACTAGTAACTCGACCCATACCTAAAGGAATCATGAGAAACAAACAACAAAAAATAAATGGAAATAAACCCACAATACCATGGTTTTCCACGAAATTACAAGGCTACGAAGATCCACATGCATAGCTATGCATTCCAGAACTACTGAGGAAAACATATATGCAACTTGGTACCTGCAATCAAATCCCACTATTGCTATTGATCTCAATGTCTTCCTATGCTTTTCTGATCTTGCTTTTATTTCTTTCTCCAAATCACCAAGTATCCACTCTCTCTAAGATTTCTCCAATAAGACTCTAAGTATCTAAGAGTATGAGAGAGAGAGAGATACCAATCAGAGAGCTCCAAAAATGCACTGACAAAAGGAACCAACTGATCCTTAGAAGCATTTTTATAGAAGAGGCCTCTATTTTCTTCATTTCCATTATTTTCCTTTGATTTCCTCCTCACATGCAACATGTGAAATTTCATATCCATTTCCTCCCAATTTCCACTATTTTCATAAATAAATGTGCCAAAAATACTTTTTGCCTCATTAATTCTTTAGCCATAGACTTTTCCATTTTTCTTAGCCATAATAAACCATTTTAACACCCACACTAGGATGTTTTTCCTAGCATTCAGTCGTGGTTATTATTTTAACATTATTACATGGAATTTTCACCAATGTTGTTACATAACCTCCCCCTTGGGTGACATCATCCTCGGTGTTTAGTCACACATATACCTCAGAGACACTTTTGAAAAGAAAACATACTTCCCATGGATCTTTATAACATAGCTCAATGTAGTATTTACAATGATTGCCCTATTGAAAAGCAAACCATCATGACATCATAGAAATCATGACAACTATAATGACATGAAACCATACCTCCTATTGGAGCATTATAACATAGCTCATGGAGGTATTTAGGTCCACATACATATGTACATAGATCCAACCATCACATCAAAACATATATGAAGACATCACCAAAACATATACCAACATCATGCCAAAACTTCTTTTCCTCGATTGGAAAAAAAGGAAATATACATAGCCAACATTTGATCTTACATTTCCCATGTAGCTTCATCGGACCCAAAGTGCTTCGATTGCACTTTAACTTGCTCTATTGCTCAATTCTGGAGCATGGTCATATTTTTCTACAAAATTCACTACTGTTCTGGTTGGAACTATCCTTCTTGCTCCACCTGGAATACAGAGAATTCAATAACATGATAAACATATTTAACATATTTCTTATGTAATGATATATGAAAAACATCATGGAATTACATTGTGGAAGTTCGTGCAACTCGATAGGCCACCGATCTGATCCTATCAATGATCCTGAAGGGTCCACAAAACCTTGGTGCCATCTTCGCACATGATCCAATCTGCAAGGATCTCTTCTTGGGCTTGATACATATGTAAAATTGATCCCCAACCTGGAACTCCTTGAACAACCTATTCTTGTTTGCATAAATATTCTACCTATCTTTTGTTGCTTTCAAGTTCTGGTTGATCACCTCCATTTATTGTTCCATTTATGTCAACATATATGGTCCAATCAATACCCTATTAACCAGATCACTCCAACTGATAAGAGTGTTGCAACTCCCCCCATACAATTCGTCAAATGGTCTCATCTTCAATAACTCTTGATACCCATTTTTGTTGGTGAAATCTACCAGTGGGAGATACTCTTCCCACTTGCATTGTTGAGGCATCACATACATCCTCAAAATATCCTCCAATATCCTATTGACCCTCTTATTTTTTCCATCTATCTGCAGATTATAAGTTGTGATGAAGGTGAACTCGATACCCAAACCTGAAAAAAACTCCATTAAACACTTGAGAGTGAACTTCATATCCCTTTCAGACACTATATTCTTCATAACACCATTTAATCTGACTATTTATTTTATAAAAACTTGTGTTACATCACTGGCTGAGTATGTAGTATTCACTGGAATGAAATGTGAAACATTGATCAACCTTTCCACCACAACCATGATGTAATCATGTTTCCTAACTGTCCTCGGAAAACCTATGATGAAGTCCCTCGAAATGACCTCCCATTTCCACTCTAGAATCACAATCGGCTATAGCAGTCCACCTAGATGTTTATGTGCTTCCTTAACCATATGATAATCCAAATGTCTGGCTACAAAATCCGCCACATCCTTCTCCATATTCGAGAATAATAGAATCTCTTCACTACAGTCAAATTCTTCTGGTAGCCTAGGTGACTTGAATGTGGTATTTCATGAAATCCCTCAAGATCACCTTCTTGAGCTCACTATTTTCCGTTACATATATCCTGTCTCTAAATCTAACCAATCCATCTGCTGTGAGATAGTAATCCAAATATTGTACACCTGCACCTCTATCAATACATGTACTTGTACCATTACCACTTGTACCTACACCTATACTACCACCTATACTTGTACATGTACTACCACCTATACCAACACCTGTACCTATCCCAAGGCCTATACCTGCAACAAAGCCTCTACATGTACCTGTAATCTGTTGCAACTTGTGCATAATCTCCATATACCTGTAATCCATCTGACCTGCCTGCAATATTCTATCATGTAAATATGGCGCATAGGAGCTTATAGCTGCTATGTGATTTACCTATACCTTCCTTCTAAGAGAATCTGCGGCCATGTTTTCCTTTCCCTTGATGTACCTGATCTCGAACCCAAACTCGTTGATCATGCCCAACCATCTAGCCTTTCTGGCGTTCAAATTTGCCTTTTCAAACAAGTATCTCAATCCATTGTGGTCACTCATCAATACAAACTGCCTACAAAGAAGATAGTGCCTCCACATCTTTAGTGCATATATAATCGTTGGTAGCTCAATATCATGTGTCGGGTAATTCTTCTCATGCTAGTTTAGTTTTCATGACTCATAGCATACCACCTGACCATATTGCATAAGGACTCCACCAAATCCTTTCCCAAAAGAATATGTACACACTACAAACTCTTTATTTCGATATGAAATATTTAACACTCGAGCATGTGTAAACAACTCCTTAAGTTGCTCAAAACTTGGCTGATACTCTTCTATCTAATCAAACTTCTTACTTTTCCTCTGCAATGAAGTAATTGGATAAGAAATCTGTGAGAATTTCCTGATGAACCTCCTATAATAACCTTCAAATCTCATTAACGATCTCACCTCATACACACTCTTAGGAGCTAACCAATCCATGATGGCCCTTATCTTTTTTGGATCTACTGCAGTTCCATCTTTGGAGACAACATGTCCCAAGTAGTGTACCTCAATCCGGAAGAAACTGCATTTTTTGATCTTAGCATTCAATTGATGCTCTCTCAACAACCTCAACATTGTTTCCAAATACTCAACATTCTCTTCCTCATTTTTATAACACAAAAATATATCATTAATAAACATAATCACAAACTTGTCCAAATAAGGGCGCAACACAGTTTTCATCAAACACATAAATGTAGCATGGGTATTAGTCAAACTAAATGGAACTACAAAAAACACATAATTATTGTACCTGGTCTTGAATTCGGTCTTATAGATGTTATGTTCTTTGATGTGTACCTTATGATAGCCTGATATCAATCTGATCTTAGAGAACACCGCAACTCCCTTCACCTGATCGAATAAATCATCAATCCTTGGTAATGGGTAATTTTTCTTGATGGTCACTTTGTTTAGCTACCTATATTCAATGCATATTCTAAGAGTGCCATATTTCTTCTTCAGGAACAACAACAATGCACCCCATGGCCATACACTTGGTCTAATGTACCCTTTGTCCAACATTTCCTTCCATTGACACTATAACTCTACCAAATCCGGTTTACTAATCCTGTAAGCTACATTTGATGCTCGAGCTGCTCCTGGAATAAACTTAGTAGAAAATTATACTTCCCTATCCAGTGGAAACTATGAAATATCTGATGGAAACACATTGTGAAACTGCTGCAAAAATAGATACCTATTCAACACATCTACATCCTCAACCTCCTTACCTTTTTCACTAGAGATATGAACTAGAAATAGTACACACCCTTTCTTACAACTGTGCTTGGCCTACATGGTAGTCGCTCTCCTAATAGATGTGGCTTTTTTTTTCCCTATAAGACTCTTGGTTCCCCATTGTCATCCAAGGACTCAATATCTTTATCATAGAAATATACCTTGGTCCTATGAAGATATAACCAATCCATACCCAATAAAATACTTTATGAACCCAATCGTAATATGTTCATGTGGGTTATTGTAGGAATACCATTTAACTCAAATGCACAAGCTCTTACCCAATGGTGAACAATTTTCTTCGTACGTGTGGCCAACTTCACTAACCAATATTTTGCATTAATTTCCTTACTCAAACCACACTTATCCACTAGGTTATGATTAATTTAACTATAGTTAGATCCAGGATCAATCAAAATAGAATAAAATTGATTACAAATCTTATCCTCCATCTGAATGATACAATCCTGATGATTTGCCTACATATTATCCGCAACTGCATAAATATGAGGAATTTTATGCCCAACATCTCCCACTATCTATGCCTCATGCAAACTATAGATTTATGTCCTGCCACCATGATGTTGTGGAAAATCTCACCTACAATGATCCTTTCCATAAGTCCAACATTGTGTAGGCTCCCAACCCTCATCCTTATTCTACTCCTCAGATCGAAATCCATGTCCTCTACTAGATGTATTGAACTTCTTAGGTGGGGAAGAATTCTCCTTGTTACCTGTACCTTGAGGCATTGTTCTCTTCTTGTCCAATTTTAGTTTATTATTATCACTACCTCTCCAATCTGGCTTGGTTTATGATTTGTGCTTTGATTGTTCATAACAATGCTTGAGTTTTCGGATGGCCTCCTCCAATGATGTAGGCTCATCGAACTCAATCCTATCTCTGAATGAAGTAGGCAGCCCACTAATAAATCTCTGGATCTTGTCCTTCTCCTCCTTGAGTCAAGGAACATATCTCAGTAACTCCAAGAACCTGCTAGTGTATTCCACATATTTCATGAAACCTCTATTTAGCTCATAAAACTTTATTTCCCTGTCATTTTAGTATCTCTCTAATAGATACTGCTTCTGGAATAGCCTTTCGAACTGACTCCAAGTAAACTCTACCTCAGAAATATCTATGAAATTCTTCACATATTCCCACCAAATTTCTACTCTACCTCTAATGCGTAACGAAGCTATCCTAGCTTTCATATTTTCTGAGTAATCCTGCAATGTGAAAAACTTCTTCATGCCAAGTAAGCATTTTTTGCATCATGTGGTTTCTTCATATCTCTGTCAAATGTAGGTGGTTCTTCCAATTTAAACTATTTTTGTAAATACCCTAGTCATTCCTCCTGTAAGAATGATAATGATGACTATCATGATTCCTATCTTAACCAAAACTAGAGTGATACTTGTGTCTGTCACCTCTCCTATATGGAGTGTCCAAAAATATTCCATCTTTAACCATGTCATCCCTATCAGACCTATCACTACCACGAGTCATACTACCATATTCTATATTGGTCCCATCCTCCTGCCCATAACTGATCCTAAGTGACACCTCTTTCTATAACTCTAACAAAATTTGAAGGATGGATGCATTAACCTCTTCTTACTTTTCGTGTGCATGTATAAGTTTATCATTGTCTTCCTTGCAAATCCTTAATTCCTCCTTTAGGATTCTCGGTGTATATTCAAAATCAGGTGAATTTCCAACACCATGCTGCTCATATGACTCATAGGGATAATCTCTATAGTCTACCATTCTACTATTCATCTTTGATTTCTTCCTGCAATGTACAATATGTTAGCTAAACCAATTCATAAAAAAACCAACGTACCTTAGTCTAATTTGGGGAGGATACATCCTCCAATATCAACCAATCAACTAAATACATGTATATACATAATTATAACTACATATAAAATCATATCAAATGGTATACTAGTGCATAACCATCATTTTAGTTGGAGTCCAGTCATGGGTGCATAGACATACCAATTACACACCATGACCTAATGCATAATCATACCAATGCAAATTTACCATACCCATCACAAGAAAGAACCATACAAAAACATAAGCGACATATAACTAAGCGTGGATGACCATTGCATGTTCAACATATAACATCACATAAGAAACCATGCATGGACACTACACAAGACTCACCAATATGTGACCTAGAATACCAAAGAAATGCATATACAACATGTAATAATATGTAAGAAATGTGCATGCATAATGCACCAACATGAACAATACATAATCGGTCATACACACATGAACACATGTTGAGAAAAACACGATTAATCCATCCATGTCGAGACCACTGCCACCACGAAAAACACAGCTCAAATTCAACAAACAAATAAACCATAGATATATGAAACACATAAGAAATCAACAAAAGCATGACCAACACACTTCCCATATATTCCAAGGGTTGAAATATGCTCTGATAGTACTCTGTAATCACCCCTTCGCACATCTACCCAAGTAACCAAACAAGCAGGGTAAACATGTGACGAGAGGCTATTAATATGAGATTCAACCTCCTAGATGACCTTAAGTATGTGGAGCTGACGGAAGCCTGAAAAACAAACCTTACATTGCATCAAGAACACCTCAAGGATGTAACCCAACCTACCAGAGCCATGTACCCTGAAGGGGGACTGATTTTTGACCAATTTAAGCCTTATCCATGGGCATATACTGGCAAGGGAGCGACTAGAAACATATAGCCATCGGCATTCCTTGGAAAGGTCAGAGCCAAGGCCCCAAAAAATCAATTATGTGCCTGCAACTATGGGATTCATGTCGCATTTTTAGCCCCATATCCGAGGTCACTATCCAGAACTTCATGAAACTTCAGGAGAGGTTAAATAACATTAAAAAAAAGGTGTGAAAGAAATCATATCATCAAGGACTCATCTATAATCTCATATCAATGACAAGAATTTCGTCAAAAATGTCATAGACATTGCATCTACAGGTATAAAAATCATATTTAAACTTGGGGGTATCTTACAAATCTGAGAATATCTCAGAAGAATGTCTCCCATACATCATAAGCTATGATACAGTCTATTTTACCATAGATAAATTATGCATTCATTTATAGGTAAAGACATAGATAGATCCATACATCACCACTTATCAAATATATGTTTATAATAAGCACAATAACAACAAAAATATAATGGATATAACAAAAAATAAACCCATACATAAACAAATACATTTTCATATCTAATAATAGAGGAATTATCTCTTCATTATTGAATGTAAAAACCCACCGGAGATGAGACTTCCATGTTCCACCCGACCATAGATTAGCTGAGCCAAGTATCACTTTAGCCAATCACCTTCATGCCATATTCCAGGCATGAATGTGGAATTTTATCAAACGCATAATTAAACACCAAAATAGGGCTCCAAAGACCAAATCATCTCAACCCCAAAACTAGCTATTCCACCTCACGTTCGGACATCACTAACACTCACATATTTATCTCTATCAAAGTTTTTCCAAGGCTCCAGAGTGTTTGTTCCAACGAGGGCTTCCACAAATAGTAACTTAGCCCCAAATGTTACAGGGCTCCCATAGCATTTTTACAACTAGGGTTTCGAGGACTAGAAAATAAATCCACCTAGGGCTTCCAAACCATTTGTCTAACCAGGTCTTCCAAGACTAGTAACTCAACTCACAATTTTCCATCAGTTTTATTGATTTTTTCTCTAACCAAGGCTTCCAGGAACTAATAATTCAACCCTCAACTAAAGGAATCATGAGAACCAACCAGAAAATAATCAATCAAAATAAACCCACAATACCATGGTTGTACAAGAAATGGAAAGGCTAGGAAAATCCACATGAATACCCATGCATGAAAAAATAAGTGAGGAAAACATACATGCAACTCAATGTCTGCAATCAAATCTTATTTTAGTTGTTGATCTTGATGTCCAGTTGTGCTTTCCTATTCTTAATTTTCATTCTTTCTCCAAATCACCAAGTATCCACACTCTCCAAGAGTGCTCCATTAAAACTCTAAGTATCCAAGAGTATGAGAGAGAGAGAGAATAATGAGAGCTTCAAAAATTCACTCACAAAAGGTACCAACTGATCCTCATAAGATTTTTTATAGAAGAGGCCTCTAACTTCTTCATTTTCCATTATTTTCCTTCAATTTCCTCCTCACATGCAACCTCTGACCTTTCATCTCCCTTTTCTCCTTATTTCCATTATTTTCATAAAAATGTTCCAAAAATAGTTTTTTCTTATTTAATGCCTTAGCCATAGCCTTTTCCAATTTCCTTAGCCATAATAAACCATGTGAACACCCACATTAGGATGTTTTTCCCAACATTAAACTTGGAATATATATTCCATTAGTCGTGGTTATTATTTTAACTTTATTACATGGAATTTTCATTAGGGTTGTTAAAAATTTGTGTGGGAAACTGAGCAACTGCACGGGTGTGTTCTCCATCTACCCATCAAATTCTTGCTATAATCTTATGTTGGAGTACCAACGACCAAGATTAAAACATAATCGATGGCTCAGATTATTTTCGTGTCGATCTCTTTGAGTTTCTAGAATATTCACGCCATAAATTAACTAATTCTGATTAATTAATCATATTTCAAAGTTTAGACTTAGGGAATATTAAAAACTGACTAATAACTCTAATTAAGTCGTTTCTAGGTGGAATTTCCATAAAATATTTATGGGTATTGGAGAATAAATGGATTTTATCCTCTCTACCAAATATCTTGGCTAGAACACATTCGATGCTACAAAAACTAACACTCCCTCTTAGCAAGGAATATATTCTAGTTTCACAACCCATTGAAACAACAACTTTTCTCTTCATCATCTCTTGTTACTTTTTTGATGTCTCGCTACTAATACCCACCAACCACTACACAACTCTGATATGCGATGCATATTTGTACTTGATGGCCTTGTTGAACCACTACCAACACTCTATTTGAACTACAATTCCCTCTCATTTGATGCTGTTGCAAATGAGAAATATCTAAGGTACCTGATCCCTGCTATTGAAACGAGTTCTCCACCATACCCATAAGTTCCCTTAACTGGATGAACTTAGTTCTCCCTCGAGCTTTCATGAGTATTTCAACTACCTGATTTCCTATGGGAACATACTACAATTGGACTGTCGCGCACTATACACAGTCTCTGATGAAATTAAATTTGATATCTATGTGTTTTGACCTGTCATGAAAGAAAATATTCTTAGAGAGATTTATGGAACTCTAATTATCATAGTAGACATTGGTCACTCCCATCCTCTTCTTGATCAAGCTCATGAGCATCTTCCTAATCCATATAGCTTCACAAATAGTCGTGTTGGCTACCATATATTCTTCTTCTATTAAGCTCAATGATACTTCCATACAATTCCTACTACACCAATGACCATCCCTCATCCAACACTGAAGAAATACTCAGAGGTATTTTTCTTGTCTATTGAATTTCCTTCCCAATCTGCATTGTGAATCTGCATAATATAACATCATCTCCTCCTGTATATTTCAACCCATACTTGGTTGTGTTGCGCACATACCTCATAATGTGCCTTGCTATTTCCCAATGTACCCTTTTTGGCTCTACCATGAACTGAATAAGGGTATTGATAGAAAAACAAATGTGTGGCCTAGTGTTAAACAGATACATGAGAAACCCAATGAGTTCCCTACACAAGGTGGGATCGACTTCCTTGTCCCCTGATGCATCTATCTTCTTCCAATTGGTGATCATGGGTGTAGTCATGGGTCGACTATCCTACATTATGAACCTCCTCAGAATATATGTAGCATATCTCCCTTGCCAAAGGAATATATCCCCATTCGTCTCCCGAACTTCCAATCGTAGAAAATAATGCATCAACCACATATCCTTCATGTTGAATTCTGCTGCAAGGTTCCTTTTATAGTCTTTTATGAGCCCTACTGATCTTGTCAAAAATAGACCATCCAGATACAAAACCAGAATCAGAGGTTCGTCCTCTACCATCATATAATAGAGGTTGGGATCTACATCATTCTTCATGAATCCCAACAGTTGCAAGTAACTGTCAATTTGACCATACCATGTCCCGGGTGCCTGCTTGAGCCTGCATAGGGATTTCTTAGATGTGCACACATGAGTTTGCTTCTCGTGATTTTCAAATCCCTCGAGGTGTTCTATATACACCTCTTATTCTATCACCCCATTCAAGAATGTTCTCTTGACATCCATCTGGTGAATCTACAATCCCATATGAGCTGTTATAGATATAACAGATCTGATAGAGGTATATATGGAACCTGGGGTGAATTCTATTCCTTATTTTTGTGCATACCCCTTTGCCACGAATCTAGACATGTAAATTTATACACTGCCATATGGAATGTTCTTGATCTTGTAGATCCATCTGGAACCTACAATTGATCTGCCTTTCGGCCTTGACACTACCTCCCAAACATCATTTTTCATGATAGAGTTATACTCTTCTATCATTGCATCCATCCAAACCTGATGTTGTGTGGCTTCCTGAAAGCTAGAGGGTTATCCAACCTGACCTACCAATTCTTGATATCTATTACACTGCTTGTGTTGTTTCCTGTCCATCCTATGAGCTCTAATAAAATCCTCTGCGTCCCTCAAGATTTAACTAACTTCCTTGTTGGCTCTATCACTGGTGGTAGGAGGTTCAATTTTTTCCTCCTCCTATCCCTGGTGCTTTGTCTACTGATAAATCCCTAGATCTCCCACCCCTAAGTAAATACTGGTACTAGTCACTATACTTGATCCCTGTGACTATCCTCCTACTAGTCCCACTTGTTGTCCCTACTGCTAGACTAATAGAAATTTTTCTAACCAATTATGATCACCTATAGGAGTCTCTCGAGGCGTACTAAAGGCATTGTCTTCCATTAACTTTACGTCTCTTATCACTAAAGTCCTCCCATTCCTAGGAATTTAGATCATGTATGCCTTTGAGGTCTCCATATACCCGGCAAAGAACCCCTTCTCTTTCGTATGATCCAATTTGATGCATTTTTCATCTCGCACGTCGCATGTAAGCCACACTCCCAAAAATCCACAAGTGACTCACTTCATGCACCTTTCTTGTGAGGACTGCCTTAGGCGTTTTCTTCCCCAATGCTCTATGAGGAGTTCTATTCTGAATGTACACTATTGTGTTACATGCCTCTACCCATAAACATTTGGGCATATTCTGATCATATAACATATCCTTTTCAGCCCCAACTATCATTATGTTTTTCCATTCCACTACTCCATTCTGATGACGATTATCTCAAGTTTTCCATTCTATTTTGATGACTTCCTTCATGCGAAAATATGTGAAATATTTATCGATATATTCTCCACCATTATCTTAGCGAAGCACTTTGATATTCCTCCATGTCGTGTTCTCTACGAGTTAAACTCTTTGAACCCATCAAAGCCCTCATCCTTAGATTTTAATAAATAGATCCAAGTTTTTCTAGAATGGTAATCAATAAAGGTGATGAAGTATTCCCCACCACTAAGAGCTCTATTGGACATAGGACCAGAAATATATGATTTTATCAGTCCTAACATGTCGTTTGATATACTCTCACTTCTAGTGAATTCTTTCTTCACGTACTTCCCAAGTATGCATCCTTTGGATACATCATCGTGCTTTGTACTAACAACTAAAACTCCTGTTAGAGTTTCTTTGAGGATCTTGAGTGCTCCATGGTGTAAATGTCCAATCCTCCTACACCATAATTCATTCAGTTCCTTCTCATTGATACTGTCACTACCTATTAGTGTCATTGGAGAATTGAGCTGCAACCTTTGTAACCTATTTCTCCGAGCTCTAATTTATTTCACCTTCTTCTAGCTAGATTGTTTAACATACACTTTATTTGCTACGAAGTGTACATCGTAACCCTTGTCCTATAATTGGGACACTAAAATTAGGTTCAAACCTAATCCCGACACATGCAATGCATTAGTAGTGTTGGTGTTGATTCCTGACTCTTTCTAAAACTCTATGGTGCCAATCCCTATAGGAGTAGATTTGGTTTTGTTGCCCATAGTCATCTAGAAGTTAATTTGCTCCTCCTCGCATGTAGAGAAATATTCTCTCACTATTTTCTTATGAGAGGAAGCTCCAATATATATATAACAAGCAACAGGTGATGTTGAACTTGATAATAAATAAATTTCATCCTCCAAACTGGAAGACAAATCTAAAGCATCCTGAATGTTAATAATGTCGATGAATTTCTATGTTATTTTTCTTTCTTCCCAACGATGATTTTGCTACTGCAAATTTTCTTCGTCTAGTTAGAGATCTACTTTGCAAGAAATAACACACTACTCCTACTACCTATGGTAATCCTTGATCAGGATAAATCATATTTCGATATCGCTCTATAAGATAAATCGATATTCCTAAAGAATTTTGACCCTCTCTTCAAAGGAACTCTGCTTCTTTTGGGGAATCAAATTTTTGTTCACAGAGAGCAGCGGTCCTCATTTTTTTATTTTCTACAGATCTCTCTAACTAATCATATAAGCTCTGATACCATGTGAAAAATTCATCTATTGTAATAACTGAAAAATATTCTTCTAACCGTCAATTTAATTATGGAGTTTATTTTCTACGATAAATATCGAATAGATTTACTACATCAATTTTCACAATAAATTGCGTGGAAAATAAAATGGTAGAAATAGAGAAATTATAGCACACATAGAAAACATTAACACAATTTTTTTGGACAATTGTGCCTCGTAAAACCTAATGTGGGAAAATCGGTGCAGCAAATGAGAGTTTTCTTATTAATCTTTAGCTGGAAATATGAGTACAAGAATTCTGACAATTTAAACAGAGGAAAAATAATAAGATAAATTTGTAATAAACTACTCACTCTCCAAAGAAATCCTTGACCTTGACATGAACCCTCTTCACATATGCTGGCATGTCCATGTCACTCTCTCCAAAATTACTGCACAAAGCTCTAGTGGAATTCATCGTTCCTCATGTTGCCTCCTCCTAAATTCATTATGTACTTTTTGGACTTCTACTGGTACCCTCTATCTCTCACCTGCTACTTATCCTCTGCCTCTATCTCCTCCACTGAATACCATCCACTGATAATATAGATCTTCCTAATCAACTAAGTAACTGCACTGGCGTATTCTCCATCTACCCATCGAATTATTCTTATAATCTTATGTTGGAGTACCAACGACCAAGATTAAAACATAATCAATGGCCCAAATTATTTCACTATCGATACGTGTGAGTTTCTAGAATATTCACACCATGACTTAATTAATTCTGATTGATTAATCATATTTCAACTCAACATGTGGCCTTGATTACTATCTAATGTAGGCATAACTCCTTTTTATTCCATTGTCTTCCATCTCTCCTAAGTGGAATTCGATTCATCGACCTACTTGTGGCCTAGTTTAGGCATCGTTGGGATGCACAAGTTGCATTTTGGCCAAACTTGTGTTACATAAGACTTATAATTAATGAAAATCAAGACAACAAAAAATTCAATACCATCCAATGATGCATTATATAGCCGATTCAAGAGCACTAATAATTAATAAATCCAATAGTGGTTACTATTGACAACATCAGAATATGTAAATAATGTGTATCACCATTCATGGCATATAGAAAATTGAGATAACACCAACTTTCTATGAGGCTCTAAATGTGGAAATTTATGTGAGAAGAAGTATGCATATGCATTTCACTTATAGGAAAGGACCTTTTATGTTTCATGCATCATAGAAATAGGAATTAGGAAGAGAACAGGGATGAGTACCTTCATAGTCATATCAATTCCAATACATGTCACCTATAATCTATTAGCCTTAATGTTTCTCTTCATAAAACCAAGCATGTTTATGCAATACCCGAGCATGCCATTGGTCTTTCCCTCAAATCAACTGGAGGTCCCTACATCAATAACAAGTCATTTACTAAAAACATAGAAGGTAAAGAAAAATTCAATAATGCGTATTAGATTGAGTGATATCCAAAACTCATCCAACATTAAGTTTGAGTTCGGGTAAAGGAATTCATATTTTTCTATACTCCTCTAAATTTCATGATATCGTTTAAATATTTTTGACATTCTTTAAGTTTCTTTAGCCCTAAAATATCTCATATTTTGCATCAACAAAAAAATGACATTATATGTTAGGAATTTTAAAACCAAAAAGATAAAAGTCACCTTGCATAATAGAGACAATTAGAAATGAATTGTGTAAATGGAATTACAAAGATGGTGAAACATGAGAAGAATGTATTTCTCTCCAAAGTATATGACAACTATATGCTCTTCAACCTATTGACTAAACCCTTTTCAAAGAAGTCCATAATTTGATTAAAAAGAAATTTTTGATTTGATTCAAATCATAAACAATATAAATTTATCTCACTTTTATGCAACTGTAACCAAATCCTAATCATAAAACTTCATGACCAGAAAATAGTTTTTGGCTCAGCCCACATCATAAACAATCTACATAATTTTTTATATTCATCCTTGATCATAAATTTATGTTCTCCCATACTAACGCCTACAACTTACCAAAAACCTAACATATTTACAAAATATTTTCTAAGACCACAACCATGAAAAATACATTTACACGCAAACCAAAACCAAAGTAAATCACACATCTAAAACTTCTAATAATTTACATGGTACCTAAAAGACTACATACTCTATTGCCTAAATGCACCTGCTATTTACGTGATAGATATCATCGTTGAACCAAGTAAAATCATTACACCTATTTAATATTTAATGGTGCTATAAAGAGAAGCATGATTTTTCCAAACCATCACTTGGCAATAAACGTATTTGTACTTTGTAGGGCATTAGCTCCTTTCCGCTAGTGCAAGAATCCTTGACAACTCCAACCATCTACGAGAGTGAGGATGGGTATATGAACAGTAAAATATCAAAAGACTTTTTAATGATAAATGTGAGATAGCATGACATGTATGCGTTATTTATTGGTGGTTCTTCCATACTTATGGTATTATTGGTTGTTCAAACAGATCTTAAAAAATATCCGAAAAAATTATGGTGGTTCAATAAGATATAAATAAATATTAGAAAATTATTGTTTTGATTGGTTGTTATAATTTTTTTGAATTTTAATATTATTATTTTTAAAATATTTGTATGGTATGGTTTTATAGTGATGTTGTAAAATGTTATATAGTGCACTGTTATGTTGACTCGAATAAATTATTTAAAATAAAATTAATAATTAATAATTAATATTTGATATAAGTAGATGTCGGTTTGACAAATGGATCTTCTAAATACAATATTTTATAATTTAAAATTATTTTATGGTTAATCTAATTTAACATACATAATGTTTATTATAATATATAATTTATACCTATAGGTTAGGGTTTAACCACTATAAGTTAGGTTTAAAGAACTAGAGCATTTTAGCCTTATGTCATTGTCAATTTCACATTTTGCTACAAAATATCGAATTTCATTCTTCATGTTGGAATCAACCGTTATTTTCGTTACCTTATAGGAATGTAGTAGACCATTAAGGGAGTCGACCAACCCACTAGAACATGGAGTTTACGATATCTATATAAATCATTTTCAGATCTACTTTTTATGGGAAATTATGGGTGTGCAGTCTCGTACATGGAAGGTTTAGGCATATACCCAAACCTATATAAATGGTCGATGTGGAATAATATATTTATTAATATAATATCTTATAATTTACAACTATCTTAAACTTAATATCTTTTAATACATACAATTTTTATTATGATATACAATTTATACCTATAACCTAGGGTTAAAGCACTATAAATTTGGTTTAAAGCATCAATGTGACCCAGAGGCAGAATCAATATGTGTCATCAAGCTCAAATGGAAACACATAATGCACAAACTTTGCACGTTGTCGGGAGGGAAATGATATTTTTTTTATTCACCATGTTCTTACTCCCCTTTTAAAATTCTTCTCCCATAACTTTGGGCATATATAGAATAAAATTTAGGGTTTATTTTTTTAGCATAGTTGTGAAATGGACCTTTGGGTTTAGTTTGTATGTGTATTGTTTCATTTTACCAAAAATAAAATAGATCAACTTCGCCAATGCATCATAGGTAATGGTTATTTAATTCTTTTGGACTACACATGTCGGCTCATAATTAGATTTTTAATCAACCATCACTATGTTGGCATTCAAAGCAATACTGATTAATTATAAGTGTTATCAATATATGAGGAATGCTACTAATAGGTGAAGAAATTTACCCTTTTTCATTAAAAATTTAAAAATTTTGATTAAAAATTAAAAAAAAAAATTATAGATTTGAAATGGAATATATATATGTGGGGGGAAATTATTTATTTAATTTTAATATAAGGAATATTTTATAATAATGTTTTATTAAGGTTATTAAGGTTTTCAAAAAAAATTATTAATATTAATTGAGCAATTAAAATTTTAAATATAATTTTTTATTACATTATTTTACTTTTACTACATTACTCTAGTATATTAGGTTTACATATTTTTATTCATTAATTTATTAAAAATAAATATTATGTAAATTTATAATATATTAAAATATATGAATACGAATAAAATATTCATGATTATATTTTAATAGATAAATTAAAATTGAAAAAACAAAAGAAAAATAAGAAAAACATAGTTTCTAGGGTCTTTTCTTTTAACTTTAAAATTATAGGTTTACCGGACACGTACAGCATTCAACTATTGTTCTTAAACTGATTAATTCCCAAAAAAAATACATTTGGGTTCTGCATTAACATTCGAAAGATCACTAAAGGGAAATAATATCAGATAACATGGGCATCAAAGAATATGATCATTGGATGATCAAGGAAATTCTTTGAGAAAAATCTATTGGATGATCAAGGAGTTTGTTCGAGAAAAATCTGAGATTGAAGGAACTGTATCAAGCTTAGATGTTTGTAGAATTCTTGATTTATGGTTATCAGTGTAGTGGGTTTCTAATTTCACAAGCGTATACCTATGACTAACACTTCTTTGAAAACTATGCTTCATCTAATCAAGTTCTTTGCATTCTCTTTTTTAATGTCATTGTCTTTGAAATCTACATCTTCTTATTCGAGTAAAGAAACCTACTCTTTCTTGAAACCATCCAGTCAATCCTAATCTATTGAAAGCATTTATGAATGGGAAGGATTATACTGATTGAGATGTGGAGAATCCAAGGCTTTTATAGAAGTTCGAAACATTGAATGTTATCTGTAGTCCCTAACATCTGCAACAATTCTGAACAACTCAGGGAATGGAAATATCATAGTGAAGAGAATCAGGACTGTGGCAAAATCATCCTTTGCCATTTTTAGGGTTTCCCTTGGAAGAAGGCTTATAGATAGCATGTTTTGCGGGGTCTCTTCTCATCATCACAGGAGGTCCTCATCTGTGACCACGTCCCAAGAAACCCGAAAAAAACAACACAACACAAATACAGACTTGATGCAGAAAATCTAGACCTGTGTACATCACCAAAGCAGGGGAGGTTTGGAAACCATGAAAATGTATTTACCATTTGGAAACCATGAAAATGCATAAATGTTAGTGATGGAGAAGGTTTTTCGGCTGCATTAACATAGAAGCCCGCTAATGATTGAAAATATACCAGTGAAACCCGTGCTAGTGACGATCTAGATTGGAAGCAACTTGTGGAATGCTTGCGCAATGGCTCCAAGGACTAATTGAGGTGTAGGTCTGAGAGGATGAAACAAGAAATAACAATCACAGAAGAAAGAAATGAAATTCAAGAGGTGAAGACAAATATTAAGGCCTTCATGGAGCTTCAATTGACAACACAGTCGCTACAGTTCAGCAATAAGAGTGTCCAACACAAGGCTACCCAAGATGTCAGAAGACTTATGAAAGATATTGCAAAAGCTAGAGTTACTCTTGCAATGCTTAGTGCCATTCCACCCCTTGTTGGAATGCTGGATTGTTCTGAAGCAACCATGCATATCTATGTCCTCTTTGCACTTCTAATTCTTGCCATTGGCAATGACTTGTGAGTTCCTCTAACTTCCTTGTGTATGCTTGTATATGTTTGCATTTTTTTTCTTAGCCGACGAAGGTTAGCCCTAAAATTAACTCCATGGTAATTAGGCACCCAATTTATTTGGCTTAGGAGATCCACACGTGTTGCTTGGTTTATGTGTATTTCCAAGCTTGCCATCAGTTTCTATTTTATTTTAGGAGTGATACTGAAGTCCTTGAATAGGGATCCATTCTAGCATTGTCTAAGTTAAGATATAGAAAATACATTGTTGAAAGTCCATTATTGCAATTGTCTAAGTTAACATATAGAAAATACATTGTTGAAAGTCCATTATTGCACTGTATGAGAGAAGGTTTTGAAAAACATTAGATTTCTTTATGCAATGTTGGTTGATCAACAACACTTCTTTTATAGTTTCCCTATTCTAGTATTGCTATAGATAAAGTGGACCTAACTGCATAATACAATCTCAAGAAATTTGATCCTATATAATTGTGCGGCATTAAGTTTTTTATAACAATTTTTACATTTATTTTAGATCTTTTGTTGAAGATCCCACTTTTCACACCCATTGTAAAGATCTATCTCGTAGTGTTTTTATCATAGCTTCTAAAATCATTAGATCTATTGATGTGGGATAGCTTTCAAATCCATGGGTTGATTCATCTTTTCTCGTTAAGTTTTAATGTTCTCGTTAGCGTTTTCAAGAACTGAAGTTTTTGTTGTAGTGGTAAAGTTCATGAAGAATGACCCGTTTGTTTCTATTTTTCATTGATACCCCTTAAAATGAACATGTAAAGATCTAGCCTTGCAGTGTTTATTTGATTTTTAATTCAATAAAAATTATAGAGCATAAGGTCTGAGTGAAAGGAACTTGCATTTTTCAGAAATAAAGAAGTAATAGTAAAATATGGGGTAGTTCACAAGATGGTAATTCTTTTGCAGGGCTCAAATGAGTCTGTTAGAGAAGTAGTAGTTGAAAATCTCCTAACCTTGTTAGCACTGGATGTGAATAAGTGTAGAGGTTTGTCGTTACACGAAAACTCGCAAGTCTTGGTAAACTGCCAAACTGATAACTAGGATCCCCAACATGAAAATTATGGATTCCATAGAGGTGTGGTGATTACTCCAACACCCTCCCTCAAACTCAGCCCGGGGAATAAATACACCCCTCAAACGCAGCTCGGGGGACTCGAACCTGGGTCCACGCTCTGATACCATGTAAAATTATTAGAGTAAAAATATGGATCTAGTTGAAGAATAATTGCACAAACTTGCCAAGTTGAAAAAGAAAAACAGTTAGAATTGAGAATGAAATTGATTCATCAATATTAGGTTGAGAATCAATATATAAATAGATTAACTTAAGCTTAGTTGTACGTGCAATAACTATGGATAGTTAAAGCTAAGTGTGCTTTATGTTATGCTAATGTGCACATGCACCACATGCAAGCAGTAGGTTAACTAACTAAGCCAAGTGCACATCACATGCAAGAAGTACGTTAACTAACTAAGCCAAGTGCACATCACATGCAATATCTAGAGTTTAACTAAAGCTAATCTAGGTGCATGTACACCAACACCCCCCCTTAAGCATAACTTAGGTGAGTGTGATGAAAAATGAATGAGTCTTGGCAACATGGCCATTTTAGGTACCCATATACAATTCATGAAAAGAGGAAAGAGGGAGAACCCAGTGGGAAGAAAAAACCCCCCTCAAAATATAATGGAAAATTAGAGAAAAGACAACTGCTAGGTAGTTGTGTCCTTCACCCTGAGATGATCTTGCAAAAATCCAAACTTATTCTCACTGAAAGACTTGGTGAAGATATTGACAATCTGCTCAGAACTCGAACCATACTGAAGACTGATGATCCCATCATGGATCTGGAGCAATAAGCTTCATTTTTGGAAGTAGAGGTATCAAATCCCATCTTTCGATCAAGGACTAAATTTCCTTATACATGGTTTCATGCCAATATGGCTTCCCTGCAACTTCGTCATGCATTTGACGATCAAATTCATGTACGCTATATGCATGCATGAGAATGGTTGTCCCTAGGAATGCATGCATGTGCATGCGCAGCTTTAGAGATGCCTTTTTCGATGAATTCATGAGCATACATAGTTTTATAAATTCCTCCTTAGATGCATGCATGGCTCTACATGGATCTGCGATTGAAAGTGAATGTGGGGCATCATTAAATTGAGACCATGTCAAATCTACATGAATAGTAGAGGAATCAAAGTCCTATTCTATGATTTTGAAAGTAGTGTCTTCATCATTAGGAGAGGAATATATTTCCTCATGTGAAATGTCTTCGTTATTGGATAAGATAAAATTCTCATCTGCAACAGGTCCATTAACAATAGAAGAAGCAAAATCCTCTTGTTCAACACTATCTTGAGAATATTTCTCCCTAGTATTGGAGTCTTCACCACTTTCATGACTGCTATAATAAGTCGATCTCTTTGCCTGCAATTGGTGTTCTTCTAGATAATTTTCATCACCATATAATCCTTTCAATGTAGTCAATATTTCATGTGGTGATTCAATATTTATGATCTCATAACGAATATCATGAGACAAAAATAGACACAATCTTCCATAAGACATGTTAGATCTGTTAAGCCAATCTGACTTCTCATCCTTTGAGATTGCTTTTGTCTCAATTCCCATGACTATTTGGTACAAGCCTTTGCTCCTAAGATGAAGAAAAATCATTGGCTTCCATTAATGGTAATTGTATGGAGTCAGAATCGTTGAAGATGAGAACTCCATCATGGAAAATTCTCTAATATTTGGATCTGCAAATCAAATCTTCGAACAATTTCCAATTATATGCTCTTCAAACTTGCAAAAATTGTTTTCATGCAACTTCTCCAAACCCTTGTAGCTCTGATACAATGTAGAGGTTTTCTGTTACACAAAAACTCGCAAGTGTTGGTAAACTTCCAAACCGGTAACTAGGATCCCTACGGTGGAAATTATGGATTCCATAGAGGTGCGGTGATTACTCCAACATTAAGCCTATAATAGGATCATCTGGTGTTGGTTAATATCATGCAGCACAAAATTATATAGGGAAGGAAGGATGCACTTAGGGATCTCTACAACTTATCAATCTATCATACAAATGTTGAATTAATTATGGATACAAGTGTGGTTGATTCTTTTGTAGATATGATTGAACATGTGGATGTATCAGAAACGTTTTTGGAGATTTTGAGTAATTTAGGAGCCACAGTGGTAGGAAGAGAAGCCATTGGAAAAGCTAATGAGGCATTCCAAATACTAATAGATGTTCTTAAATGGTTTTATGCACCAAATTCCAAGAGAAAGCAACCTGCATTCTTATGATCGTGGCCCACAATAGTTGGTCACATAGATGAGCCTTAGAATAAGCTAGTATAGTGTCCACTCTATTATAAGTTACTCTTCTTGGTACTAATCTGGCTCAGAAGAGAGCATCCAAAATCCTCAAGTGCATAAGAGAAGATAAAAAAAGAACCTCACGGCCTACTCACTGATAATGTCTTTCGCTCTCTCTTTGCGAGTATACCTTTCTCCTTATCTATGCCTCTGTGGGATGACATGATTCAAGATAAACAGATGGCTTTTGAAATTCTTTTGGAACGAATCTTTGTTTTCGAATGTGCAAAATTTCTCCACATTATGTTCTTCCCTTCTCGTGTTCTTTACGAATTCAACATGCATTCAATGTTATAGGCATGGGGTTTCGAGGGCAGGTGAGGGTGGCTGAAGATGAGAGGGTAGGGGAGGAGGGTGGTAGACATTGGGCGGGAGAGTGGCGTCATGTCGGAAAGGGACGGACCGAAGGTGTCAAATCACCTCCGGTTTTTCATAACATTAGCTTTTTCCGATACATAGATATCTCATATCACTGTGACATTTTCCCTTCTTATTGCTATAGTTGTCGCGATTGCTGAAAGGATGTGTCTATTTTGCAAGTGGATGTAGTGACACTGCTAAAGGGTGGAGCCAACTATTCGAACGCATTGCAAGGGTTTTCTAAAGTGAAGCTTTATGATGCATAATCTCAACAGAAGGTCAAAAGATATTTCCCTCCCCCTCCCCCCACAAAATTATGTGTACAGAGCCATCCCTGTAGGGATAAAATCGGCCTTGAAGCACTCTGAATTGGGGTGATCGAACAACTGCAAGGGTTTTAGCTTTATACCGATTGATTTTCCATTCTGTTGTCATCTTTAACACAATAAATACATAACTTGATGAAATTTTATCCTTTTCGAATCTGCCATGCTGCTTTGTAATTGAAATTAGAGAAGATAATTTTCGTTGTATCAGAGCTTTAGATTTTTCATGAAAATTGTTTCAATAAAAACTGATTCAGTAAAACTGGAAATTCTCAAATGTTTTTGTAGCATTTTCATTATGCTGGATTTTGCTGAATATGAATATTAATAGAAGCCAATATTTTATTACTGTATAAATTTATTTTTTTTGACAATTTTTACACAAAATTACTCATCTTAAAATGGCTTATATTGACATATGTGATAAGTTGTTTGACTTGATAAAGAATCCCATTAAATATGGTAATATTCTCGCTCTCTCTAATCCTTCCATGCCTAAATACTCTTCAGGGAACTTTGTTGGGAGGTTTCTAATATTTTATAAATTAATGTGTAGAAGTCTTTGAAGAAGTGAGGAGAGGTTTCTACGGAACATGTTTCATGGAGACAACTATATTGTGCAATCCTTTGATCCTAGACTGCTCTGATCCATCGAAATACATGTTCTGGGATTCTTTCAATCCAACAGAGAAATATTACGATATCCTCGTCGAAGATATATTCTCACAGGGTGTTTTGATTCTACATCTATGAGCAACTCATTCCATGGAGAATTTTCTATTAGTAAGAAAGTTCTAAATAGCTAAATAATCTCGATACCCCACATGAATACAATTTATATTTGCAGCTTTTCTTATTATCCTGCACATTTATTTCTTACTGTTATACATTTACCACTTTTATTATTACAATCCAAATTTATGTTACACGTGAAATAATAATGATCCAATGTGTAAACTTTCAAAAATTTATTTCAAAAAAAATAGTTGAGTTTTACTTCTCAATTTTCATGATTTCTTTATGTTTGTTTTTCAATTAATTGTCAATAATTTTTAAAAAGAGTATAAACATGCGCTACGAGAGAAAGGGTCATCACGCATGATAAGGAGGTGTCACCCAAGTTAGTATGTTTATTGATGAGAATGAACACTTTCTAAAACAAGGGAAATTACATAGGAGCAAGGCCCTCCCTTGAGTAGGGGCTTGATCCCGTTAGTTGTGAGGTAGCAGTAGACTAAAATAAAGAAGGAATTTTGTAGGGTTGCCCATGTTACTGCAAACCATTCCCCAACTAGCCCTTATGTTCCCACTAGCCCAGCCATCGGGGGTCACTTTCCCGCTAGCATTGCTCAATGACCTTCCTTGGGAAACAAAAAACAACCAATCTAGCCATGTAAAATGCATCATCGTTAGGTAGAAATGAAGAGATGAATAGGTATAAATTGAGACATAATCAGCAGAAAAGATCGTGGGTGAGAATCAAACTGTTCAAAGAGAAATATCTTCACAGCTATTTTCATCGCATCCTGGCGCTGGATTCTCATCACTATCCGAAGTGAATTGAAACTGTTCTCTCCTCGGATATATTTTCAACAAGAATTTCATCATAAAATTGTGGCCTAAAACACTTTCAATAGTATGCGGTCTAAAGAAAAAAAATAAAAATAAAAATAAAATAAATATATATATATATATATATATATATATATATATATATATATATATATATATATATATATATATATATATATATATATATATATATATATATAAGTACATAGTCGAAGGAAGATTTATATAGAGAAGCACTTGAGAAAGTGTATGATCTTCACCAGATATTCACATTGCAACACAATGCAACAACGAATGACTAGATATTCACAATGCAACACAATGCAGCAAGAATCCTATCCATAGGAAATAGGTGTCTAAGTTATTTGGAGTAAGGAAACAACCTTATACCCTGCATTTTCAAACATTATTCTCCCAAAATAGAAGCACAAGACAGGCGTCAAATTTCATGGTCCTCCAAGATAATATCCCCTTGCAAGATGATCTAATGAATATCTAGGATGATGTTCCGAAAATTGTGTTAGCAAACCTACCTGATGGGAATGCCTACCTTCCTAGATTTTGTGGAAATGAGTATTATCATCATGTAGAACGTTTTCTTGAGTTTCATGAACTCATGCATCGAATAATATGGAGATTGAAATTCCCTTCCATTGGAATGATGTCAAGTGATGTGTATATTTTTGAGGTGAGATTGGTACAAAGCAGCGTAAAGAAACTATTGATATCACTACCCATTAGATTAACATGGTTCCTTTTTCAAATTATGATTACTATGTTTGGATCTTATTCTATTAACCTCTATGGCATAGCATGTGAAAGGATTTTCATTTGTTGGTTATACTCATTTAATGTCTCAAGGCTCTGATAAATGGGAGGCTTACAATTGCAGTGCTTTATTAGGGAGGATATGCTATATCTAGGTGAAAAACAAAGGCTTTCCATGGCTTGCTTATTTTTATATAGAATCCCAAGTTGAGCATTCTTTATCACCACACTAATGCCCAAGTATTGATGTCTCAAAAAAGTTTGACAAATTTGCAGAGACTCTTGGAGTTTCATTTGTAACTATTTAACAAAGGTATTCTCATATTGCATTCCATTCAACAAAATTGTGAATGATTGATGGAGAAGGTAGTTGGGAACTTAATTCTGTCAAATATTAATGAAGGATTGTGGAAGATTGTGAAATTTAAGATTTGACATGCATGTCACAATGTGATTTAATGAGTCAGTGTTGCATTTATGGGGGAAGGGTTTTGTTTATAGCCTATACTAATGAACTGGAAGTTCCGATTTCTATTCAGCTTCTAGAGAAATACACTGAACCATTTATGTTGTATAGTTTATTTGGACAGTGCTCAACAAGATTGAAATCCTCCTATGCTCAATCCCTTAATGATCATAGAAAAGAGGAGTAACTCATAGAAATATGATCATTCTTAGTATGGGAACATAATTTTTTTTTTCTCAATTTGATGTTATGACCCGTGGACAAAAGTTGTTTGCAAGAAAATTGATTTTCATTGTCACTCCCTAAAAAAAACTTGTTAGTGACAGGCCCGAATCGAAGTGGTAAGAGTTTTGTATTTCGAGTTCTACGAGGGCTTTTTCCAATATAAAGTGGAAGAATCACTAAAATTGACTAGATAGACAAGAAAGAGGTATTCTATGTGCCTCAACATCAATAAATGATTGAATTTTCTAATGTCATGAAGGGACCCTTCAAATATGTTTCAAGGTCAACTCATAAAAAGTTTCGAATGATTTCGGTCTGAGTTATAATGAGATATATCATCAGTCGTAGATGTCATGTAATTCCACTATCTTAGCCTCAGTCATATTCATTGTATAGATCCACTTTTTTAGCATACTGCTCTTCAAGGATATGTTTAGAAAAATAGATCAAATAGTTCCAAAAATCAAAGCACAAAGATTGCATTAGCATTGCACTCTATCTATTTAATTGTCTTAAATAAATCGCTATCAATGTACAAGAAGCAAAGCCTAGAGCCCTAGCTCATTATGGGGTTATCAAGGTATTCGTAATTGATGCATTATTACAACAATGAACTGGAATTACTTGGGAAGGATTCACTGGATTAAATGTGGAATCATTTAAACCATTGGAGACGACAAGATAGAGTGTCATCAAAAACAAAATATTCATGGAGAAAGACTCCCGAGATGAGAGTAGTCTCAGGATCATCAGAGGAGTAAATCCAAGCCTTGTGGGATGAATAAGCTACGAGGTATCCTAAATAACCCATGCTAAGGCTACTAAACCATATAAGAATAAAAGTTCCGAAGGAAGTATTCAAGAATGAAAATGGTACTTGAAGTTTCCGATGAAGAAGCACCAAATGATGTAGAGAAAATACCATAACATAATACCAAAACCATAGAGAGGGAGAGGGTTAAAAAAAGGATAAAATGTGTGATGGAAGAAGAATAATAAATGGAGCCTTATGTTGATAATATTTCTAAGTTATGAGTACGAATTCCCTTGTTAAGGTAAACCTTAATTTTGTAACGCTTATAATTAATCCTTTAGGACGAAAAAATAGAGCAAGTTTTGTGATATCTATGTAAGTTGTACTCCTAAGGGAAAAAATATGTTATATTAGTTTGATATCTATAATTATGAAGTCCCTCAAGGCTAGAGTGTCATCAAAAACAAATTCTTCATGGAGAAAGAATCTAATCATTGACAGGTGTTCAGGTACAATGAGAAGATCAAGAGAATCCTGACCATGCTGGATGAGTATACCAACATGAAAATTGAGATCGTGAGGAGGAATAAGAGGAAATAGAGACAATCCAAATCTCTAACCAACATGTCCTAGAGATGAATCATAAATGTGCTTGTATAAATATTGGTGCACTAAAAGATGTTGGAGGAGTAATACCAGGATTTTATAATAGTTTTTTTTATTGAGTTCTGGTAATATATATATTACTTTTAGTTACTTCAATAAATTATATCAAGGTTAAAACCATCTCGGAAGTATTTTTATTTATATTGGACCCCCTTGATTATTCAAAGGTTGGTTGCGAGCATCAAATGGGCAGAGCTTGTAGAAAATATGGAGCAATTGGGTTGTCATTACTTTTATTGTTGCTCGTGTTTGATATGGGTAGTTTAAGCAGGATCAACAGTGGCATTTGGTTTCAACATCACACCATTTTTATGGAGGTACCAATAGTTTGAAACCTTCAACAATCTATTGACAGTCACCAATGTGGCCAAAGACATAAACTTGTGGGACATCTCTCAAAATACTAGCCCTATCCAATTAAATTTTGCAGAATTCCATTGCTACTGGAATACTTGGATTGGGATAGGTTCTGCCAAATGACCTATGGGGCAGAACTCATAACCACTATTATCAAACCATGGGAAGGGAACCTAAAAACATTGGGTCAATGAACATAAATTTTGAGAAAAATGGAAAAATCAGAATCAAAGCACATGTACCTTATGGAGGCAGTTTTAGTGCCATGGTCGTGAAGCTTGTCAAGACATTTCCTTTGAACATCACCATTTTTAGTATTAGTAACATGCTTATACCATATAGGTTTGATCAAATTTTTGTGTCAATACTTGATTTTAAAGGAATGGAGATGTTAAAATCCAAGTCACAAGAACTTACTGCAATTTGCAGGTGCTTGTATTGAAATATGCATATATTTATTTTTGTTGGATGTGCAATGAAAACAATTTCAATATCCTATAACATACAAGCTACCATAATTATCAAGAAATTTAGAAGGAAATGAAACAAATTTCGTTAAAGTTAATTTTACACTAAAGCCTACTCACAAATAACATTGTACAAATCTTCCAGAGATGTTCCACTCTAAATCATCTTGTTGAATATGTCATCACATGACTTTGACTACTGAATAGTATTTTTTATTTTGCATACGCTGTAGAAATGTATCAATTTGTGGCATATTAAGCTAGACTATCTAGATTATGGAATTCCAATTCCCGAGTGGGCAGTTCTATGTATGGAATTTGTACTTTTGATGACTCCAATCAAGTGTGGATAGGCCTTCTTTTTCGTAGATGTTATCATTTTTCTGTCTGCTGGAGCACCCATATCGAGGAAATACCATGAATGCCTTAGGGCTTGCTTGTAGCATAGAAAACACCAACCTGAATCTTTGAAGGGAGTAGCTAAAAAATATCTTAGATCTGAAAATACAAAAAGTTTAGACAATTGCATCAAACAACATGAGGAATCTTGAATAGTAAAATAAATGAAAATCAATTTCATAGGAAACAAGGAGACAATTCAACCTAGATTTCCAAGGCCATATTTCTCTAACATTGTAAATAGGGAACACTTTCATATAAATGTAAAAAAAAATCATTTAGAAATGTAAACATAAATTAAAATATATGAGGTCAATAATATCCCACTCTTGAAAAAGATTTAATGAAGCCATGTAAAAAGGAATAAGCATAAAGAAATCAAAGCCTAGCATTCCATCATAAGAGGGAGGACCAGAAATACACTTGTTACTGACAATATGGAACTTCCAAATTTATGCAAATAAAATTTTTAAAGCAGTGGTAATAATCCTCCATATCCAACCGTTGTTCGGAAATCTACTTATTTTAAATGTTATCGATAACCATATAGAAAAAACAAAAGTAGTGTCGCAACTCTACTAGAGAAACAAATTAGCCTTAGATATTTGTGGAAATATTGGGCTTCTAATTATTTCGAACAACAATGGATAGTCCAATTTATTGAAATAACAATGGTTGATCCTTGGAGTAATGATGAAATGGAAAAGTTCAGCTTCAAGTTTTGTTGATGTCAATTTTGGCAAAGTCTACAAGGTTCCTTTTCCCTTTGAAATTTTTTACAAGGTGATAGCAAATGTAAGCTATGTGAATGAACTTCCCGTACAAGCATGGGTGTTCTTCATCCACTAGCTTTGGTGATGGATCCACCTATGCATCCACACCTACATTGTAGAAATTAGTAATGGAAAGTATCGCTCTATCCTGGTTTGTTACTGCCTAATGCTCCACACTTTTGTCTTCCCATTTTTCATCACGTTAATAAATAAGAATAGATAACACACTTGCATTGTAGAAATTATCAATAGAAATTCTCTCTCTATCTTGGTTTATTACTGCCAGATGCTCCACACTTTTGTATTTCCCATTTTTCATCACCTTAATAAATAACAATAGACAATTATAAAATCAGTGACTAAATAAGTGATATCATAAATGTTCCAAACAACTTAATAAATTATCAGTCCAACCGAGATCTAGAGTCACTGAATTTAATAGCTTAATGTAAAAAATATTCAATGGAATGGTAAAAAGATCTGTTAAATTTACTAAATTTCAATGGCACCCAATATAAATGGAAAATGTCATCCACTAATAATAATTCAGATGAAAAATAAGTGGATATTACAAGAATCAATGAAATCAGCAGTGAAAAAACAACTAACCATAACACAATTAATGCCAATCATGCAATCAGTGAATGAATGTAGCTTCAATTGGATAAGAGTCCCCACCCATGAAGCTAATGGAAATATACTCAAGGTAGAAATTTTCTAATACAAGAATTGTTTGAAGCACAAAGAAGGGACTAGAAATAATTATGTCTACCAAGTCCCCAATGTTTATAGCAAGGGAAGAAGGAATGGGCTTCACAAGAATCCATTGATTATTCTTCTAAATATGCAAGAATTTTTTAAAATTTATAGAAATAACAATGGTTGATCCTTGCAATAATGATGAAATGGAAATGTTTAGCTTAAAGTTTTGCTGATGTCAATTTTGGCAAAGTATGCAAGGTTTTGTTTCAATTTGAGTTGTTTTGCAAGGTGATAGCGAATGTAATCTATGCGAATGAACTTCGTGTACAAGCATGGGTGTTTTTCATCCACTAGATTTGGTGATGGTGCCACCTCTGCATCCACACTTGCATTGTAAAAATTATCA
Organism: Pinus albicaulis; assembly: GCA_034641835.2. NCBI lineage: Eukaryota > Viridiplantae > Streptophyta > Pinopsida > Pinales > Pinaceae > Pinus > Pinus albicaulis. Next base: position 446,127,282 of record CM076574.1, on the reverse strand, counting down.
ATAGAAAGTCTCGCTCTATCTTGGTTTGTTACTTCCCGATGCTCCACACTTTTGTATTTCCCATTTTTCATCACCGTAATAAATAATAATAGAAAATTAATGAATCAAAGACTGAAGAAGTGATATTACAAATATTCCAAAAAATTAAATAAATGATCAGTCAACCAGTATCTAGAGTCACTGAATTTAATAGCTTGATGTAAAAAATCTTCAATGGAATGGCAGAAGGATGTGTTAATTGTATTGCATTTCAAATGGCACCCAATATAAATGGAAAATGCCATCCACTAATAATAATTCAGATGAAAAATAATTCCATATTAGAAGCATAAATGAGATTAGTAGTGAAAAAAAACTAACCATAACATAATTAATACCAATCATACTATCATTGAATGAATGTAGCATCAATTGGATAACAGTCCCCACCCATGAATCCCATGGAACTATCCTCAAGGTAGCCAATTTCTAATAAATGAATTGTTTCAAGCACAAATAAGGGACTAGAAATCATTACCTCTACCAAGTCCCCGATGTTTATAACAAGGGCATAATGAATGGGCTTCACAGGAATCCATTGATTATTCTTCCGGACATGCAAGCCTTCTATCCAATTTATTGAAAAAACAATGGTTGATCCTTGCAGTAATGATGAAATGGAAATGTTTAGCTTCAAGCTTTGCTAATGTCAATTTTGGAAGTGTGTGCAAGGTTTCATTTCTCTTTGAGTTGTTTTGCAAGGTGATAGCGAATGTAATATATTTGAATGAAATTCCTCTACAAGCATGGGTGTTTTTCATCCAATAGCTTTGGCAATGGAGCCACATCTGCATCCACACCTACATTGTATAAACTAGAAATATAAATTCTCACTCTATCTTGGTTTGTTACTTCCCGATGGTCCACACTTTTTCATTTCCAATTTGTCATCACCTTAATAAAGAAGAATGGAAAATTAGTGAATCAGAGACTGAATAAGTGATATTATTAATGTTCCAAACAACTTAATAATTATCAATCCCACATATATCTAGAGTCTCTGAATTTAATCGCTTGATGTAAAAAAATATTCAATGGAATGGCAGAAGTATGTGTTAAATGTACTGAATTTCAAATGGCATCTAATATAAATGGAAAATTTCATCCACTAATAATAATTGAGATGAAAAGTAAGTGGATATTACAAAGCATCAATGAGATCAGCAGTGAAAAAAAAACCAACCATAACACAATTAATACCAATCATAATATTGTTGGGATGCTAGTTTGTCATTATTATTATCACTTTTTAATACCTATTTCATCCATTTCTACCATTATTTATCACATCATTTATCATGGTTTATCATATAATTCCATCTTATAACTATTTATGCTCTTATGGATAAATATTATTTCCTCTCCTTTATTCTTAATAAATTAATGATTATTATGCATGATTTTATCAATGATGGTTTACTAATATATTTTGTAACATCACTCACCATTTTAGCCTCCAAGATATTTGTCAGATTGTAGATTTGATCTCCAGCTCATCATCAAATATTCCAACTCATAAATTCGCTGGAATAAGAAGTGGCAGTATTGCGTTGGACATTATGGGAAAATGGAGAGGAATCTGGAAAATACAAAACATGGGTTTTGTCCAGAATAGACCAAAGTAACTTTATTGAAGAACTATTTTCCCAAATTTGGTCTGTATTAAGAGAAACTGAAGGTTCTCTGAGGATGATTTTCCCAGATTCACTGTTACGGCCGTTTTCCAAATGAAGTCAATTGAAATACCAAATTTTACTTGTATCTGTTCAATGATTGATGGAAATATATTTTTTTGTTGATCAAGTTGTTGGAAAAAATCCAATTTCATTATGAGGGATCACATTTACTATTTAATTTCTCCTCTTTCTGATTATAAAAGGAGAGCATGTATTGCCATTAGGGAGAGATTTTCCCTATTGTAATTTTCAGAATTTTTCATCGACTCTTGTTAATTAAAATAGAGTACGATTACTTGTAAACTCTGCTACATATGATTTATACATAAATTCGGTTTTTGTTCCATCATTTGATACTGGAGTATTTTGGCAGTGCTTCACTAGCGGCAAAGGGCCCGGCCCTGGTAGATCCACTTGCCATCTATATTATTATCTTTTGATTATAGTTGTGTGACGGTTTGTATTTATTTTCATTACAGTTTCAAGTTTAATAGTTTGTTGTTTTATTGCTTTATAATCTTGGTGTGTTGCATTATTGAATTTTGTTGCCGTTCCTTTCCAATTTAACAAGAATCTTGATCCCTGTATAACTTATCTTGTTATTCTTTAACAAAGCTTCGTTGTTTAGCATACACTATTCCATTCCAGTTGCTGTTGCATTCCATTTGTTGTTTCGTTTTGATTGTTGTTCATTTCGGATTGTTGTTCAATAGAATTTGTTGTTCAAATCCATTAGATAGAGTTTGTTGTTCAATAGAATTTGTTGTTCAATTCCATTAGATAGAGTTTGTTGTTCATTTCCATTGCTGTTCAATTCCAGTAAAATAGATTTGTTGTTCATTTCAATTAATTAATTTACAGTTTATTTCATACCTGCATAGAGTTTGGTTTGGATTTTGAGAGCTTGCCTAGTTTACTTTCATTAGCAGCATTAGTGATTTAGTTCAGTTTCCATTGAATTTCTTTAGTGTGGAGTGTAAGATCATCAACTGTAAAGTACATTTGTTATTGCTACCTACGTTCTCAGATTTATTGTCTTGTTCTTGTAGAAATTTGAATTACTGATATATTATTCACCGATATTCTTCTGATCACACACTATTTTAGCTTCATGCACAATACAAAATCTCTTCTACCATTGATCATTACATGCGGAAATAAAATCAATAAATCAATCGTATAATAACATTAAAACCATAAAACAATCACACATATGAACATGATTTCATGGGAAAGCTCAACTGAAAATCCAATTGCATAATATTATATGTCCAGAGATCATAAACAATATAGTACAAAGCCTCACAAGCTCTCGAAGATAACTCCAACTCCTTACACACCAATCAAGCTAGAATCTAGCAAACACATGCCCAATCTCGCTAATTTACAGCTCTCGCTCGCCAGTAATTGGCCACAGAAGAAGTCAAATAATTTCTAACCACTCGGGATTGTATTACGTAACGTTGGGCTGGCTTTCCGTAACAATCGGGTTGTTGCAAATCATGCAACAATATAGTCACAACTCATAGTCACACTGCTCTTTCACCTATCTCTTCACTGGTCTCCACTGAAACTGTCCATGCACTGAAGTTAACTGATGTATTCTTTAGTTGATTAATTATTTTATAATTAGTGAATTAATTAATAATTAATTCACACCACTCTCACTAGTGTATCAATCAGTTAGACTAGATACAACTAGCTCAACTATAAGCGAGATTAGCGAATCGAACACAAATCTATTAATTTTCCCAGAACTCTACCAAATCGTCATAAACAAAGAAAGCCTAACTAGGATATTGTGTCAATAGTTTCCACGAATTGTGAATAGATTAATTTTTCTGCCAACTTCCTCGTGTTGAAGACCAGGCACTTAATTAAAGCTTAAGAGAATAAGATAATGTTTATAGTCCAAATATTATTAAGAGTTAGAATAATATTTGAGGATATTTCGGTTTTTAGACCAAATTTCAAAAACAGATTTCGCCTTAATATGTTCGAAAATAGAAGTCCAATATTTTTTTTCCGTACTCGACTAACTATCCACAAATAGCATCCCGCAACTCGAAGAACACATCCATATGTTCAAAAACAGACGAAGCTAAAAATAGTTTCCATGCTCACTTAGTGAAGGCGACTTCTTTCCACTAAGCTCATCATCTTGTTGAAATCTCAACACTCCCTCTCAACAAGATGATAGACCGCCACCCCTGTCCCACCGTGTGGCCCGAATTTTCCCGAGCACCTTTCGCCGTACACTTTCAGAATTCCTCTGGGAATATATGAAAGTAACATGATCTTTCGCTGCACAAAATCTCTAATATGATGATACTGATCCGTGAAGCCATGCCACCTCAACTCATCCTCCTGTCTGTACCATGATCGATATCCCGATGTGCCTCTGAGATATCTCAATACATGCTTGCTTGCCTTCTAGAAGAGCTTGGTAGGCTTAACCATAGCTTGTCAAAGCTGGTTAACAACATAGCATATGTTGGGTCATGTATTGACCAGATACATAAGCGACCCCACCAATTGTCAATAAACAGTGGCATCCACTACCTCCACCGAAGTAGCATCCTCCTTCCTCCAACCACCGGGAAGAGGAGTATCAACAGGCTTGCAGCCATGCATGTTGAACTTCTCCAGTATCTCCTGGGCATATTTTCCTTGAGAAAAAAATAGTACATCACTGCGCTGCCAAATTTCCGATCCCAGGAAATAATGAAGGAGGCCCAAGTCCTTCATCTCAAACTCCTTTCCAAGATCAACCTGCATGAGTGTATCAATAGGTCATCACCCGTCAAAATCAAATCATCTACATAAAGTATAATGATCAGAAACTTACCCTCCACCACAATCTGGTATAGGTTCAGATCTACCTCACTCTTGCAGAATCCAAGTCCGATGAAATAACTATCTATCAGTGTGTACCAAGCACGAGGTGCTTGTTTCAAACCATACAACGCTCTCTTGAGCCCTTTACATATGCGACTCGCTGCTGAAGATATCGAAACATTCGGGCTGCTCTATGTACACCTCCTCCTCAATCACCCCGTTGAGGAATGTAGTATTCACATCCATCTGATGAATGTGCCACCCCATCTGCGCTGAGAGAGAAAGAATCATCCATCTGGAATAATACCTTGCGACAGGTGCAAAGGTCTCCTCATAATTGATCCCCTCAATCTGTGAGAAGCCTTAGGCAAGAAATCTTGCCTTTTACTTCTCCACACTCCCATCAGCTACTTGCTTCACTTTGTAGATCGATCTCAAACCCACCACTGATTTCCCTTCCAGCCTTGGGACAATCTCCCACACATTGTTTCTGACAATCGAATCATACTCTTCCACCATGGAATCTACCCATGTGGGATCCTCCACAGCTTCCTCAAAGTAGGATGGCTCCGTCACAATACAGTTGCTCATAAGAGCCATGTATCCAGTATACCGGTCAGATGACTGTCTCTGTTTGGGCTGTGATGTAGGTACTCCTACAATCTTCTCTACATCTTGAGCCAGTCGCTCAGCTTCTGTAGTGCGCTTCCGCCCTCTTATGGTTGCGCCGTACGCATGCCTCGTACTCATGAACTCTCCTTCGTGGCCGATCCACATCTTGAGGCTCATCTCTAGGAACTAACAGCTCTCATCTTCATGCGGCTCCTTCGGCGAACACTTCATGGCTTTCTCCTCATGAAATTTGATATCCTGTCGCACAACAGTCTTGTGACTGTCTAGAAAATACACACGATAGTTGTGGGGTGTATCAGTGTACCCCAAAAATATCCCAACCTCTACAGTCGGCTTGAGCTTCTTCTTGGCATCCTTCGTCACATGAATGTAAACAGGTGAACCAAAAATCCTCAAATGGGAAATATCAGGCCTCTTACCAAAAAACAACTCCTCGGGTGTACTCATGCCAAGTATCGTATGAGGACAATGGTTATGCACATATACTGCAGTATTGCATGCCTCATCCCAGAAGTGTATGGGAAGGCCCTAATCATGCAACATCTCCCATGCAGCACCCACAATCGTTCTATTCTTTCGCTCCGCAACCCCATTCTGCTGTGGGTTATGAGGTGCTATGAGCTCTCTTCGAATTCCTTCTGCACTAAAAAAGTCCTTGAATTCGCCTGAGATGAATTCACCACCATTTTCGCTCCTAAGAGCCTTCACCTACTTCCCCGATTCTTTCTCAACTAGTGCCTTGAACTCACAGAACTTTGAGTATGTCTCGGTCTTCTTCTGCATGAAGAAGATCCAGCACTTACGATAAAAATCATCAGCAAATATCACATAGTACATGTGCTTTGCTATCGAAGCTACTAAGAAAGGTCCACACACGTCTGTGTGAATTCTCTCAAGGATCTTCGTGGCATGACTATCCTTCTCGTGAAAGGTGGCTTTCACAAATTTTCTCAAGGTAAATCCCTTGCACTGATCTGACTGCGCAAGAGTACCCATAGGAAGCCCAGTAGAAATATGGTGCAGTATCTTCAAAGCTCCATGCTGAAGGTGGCCCAATCTCCGGTGCCACAGCTCGCCATCATCTCGGCTCACCACTCCTTCTACCTTGCCTACCATTGCTACGCAGCCATCTACCTGCAATTGATAAATATTATTAATTTGAACCCTTATCCTCTGGGTCTCACCAGTTGCCTTACTGCGCAGGAAAGCCTTTCCCTCGCTAAAGACAACATCATATCCCTTGTCTTCTAACATCGCCACAGAGATCAGATTCTTCTTCAATCCTGGATCATGCATCACTTCCTTCAATGCGAAGCGTTTACCAGACCCCCTCTTAAAGGAAATGGTACCGATATCGGTCGCACTGTATCTACCATCATCACCCATCTCGATGTGCACTTCAAGATCTTTCTCATCCATATCAATAAACAAATCTCGATCTCCTATAATGTGAAAAGATGCACCACTGTCAAGAAACCACATTGAACCCATCACACTTGATTCCAAGCATGCGGTCAGCAAAAAATCCAGCTCAAACTTCGAGGCTAAGGCCTCTCCAGCTACAGATCCAACAACCTGCTTATTTTTCTTCTTCTATGGACAACTAGTGGCATAATTTCCGTGTTGGTGACAGTGAAAGCACTTCACCTTGGACATGTCCTGCTTCTTGCCTTTCGCACTGTATTGAGAAGCATTCTTCTTTCTCTTCCCCTTCTTTTCTTTGGCAGCCAAAGCGCAATTTTCTTCATCAGAGTTCTTTGATGAAGATCTGTCCCTGGTACTTCGCCTTATCTCCTCTTGCACAAGATCCGACCAAAGTCGCTCCCATCCTGGCAATTTCTCCCGACCATTGACAGAGTCCTGATAGGAATGCCAACTCTTTGAAAGCCCAAGGAGAGCCAAGCTCACCAATTTCTCGTCATCAATAGTCACCCCCGCTGACGCCAACAAAACTGAAATCGGACCCCCTAAGGAGAGATGGTCAACTATAGCGTGGCTCTGTCAGCACTTCTTGTTCGAAACCCCGTTCTCTTCCCCCACGTAGTTTCAATTGACTTCTTTGATGTATTTATCAAATTCGAGGAATTTGATAAATGACATAAACAACGACCTTTTAATTATATATATTTTGGCTCTATATTATACCCCCAACCTTATAACCATTACACTCCAGAATTATGTTAATTATCCGCCAACCATTTAATTAACAACTTTATTATGCTCCGGGCCCGCACAACCATCAGCAAAATCCAACGGGACACACACACAGTACCTTAGTTAAATGTCGACCAAGTCCATCGTGTGACCACTATTAGATCGCAAGGCTCCAGATCAACAGCACGTACGCATATCGCATGGCATCCTGGTATGAACTATAACGTGCAATGGTGCGCTTTGACAGCGGTTTTCCGTGGGTCCACTCCACCACGTGTTGCATTCCCTATGGAATCGCTCGCAAACAGAAAATACCACTTACTCACCCAAAAGCAGTGTGATATGGGCAACCCGGCTTGCAAATCCCCTCGCGGTTTTGGCACAGTGCTTGAGTACGGGTGTAAGTATAGTTCCGCTATCCTCTTGTTCATTAACTCACATCTATTCCTTGGGTCAGGCTCCAAAAGCAAACAAATCTGTCTCTCTTTATTAAGCGGGAATTTTATATTTGAATAGTGTTCACAACCATGGGTTCTCTACATAGACCCCCCCTGTGGGTGGGGTGAATTCACAGGGTTATCCAAACAATTTACGAGAATTCAAAGATAGAGAAACCAAATTTCTAGTGCACAATCACCTCACAGTTAAAAAATTCTTCACGGTTATCAATTCAGATAGTTTGGAAATCAACAGGACTCGAAGTCTATTCAACTGGAAGCAATTGCTCCATACACAGAGTTTTATTGCAGAAATTTCTCCTTTTCCTTTTCCCTTCTCTCATACATCCGAGGGATTACATTTATATACATAAACATTTGTCTATTCGGTTCCTCTGCGAGGACCGTTTTAGAAAACCAAAATCCTAATTACAATTTATTCAAATAATTGAAAAATGATAGATGGCTAACTATTTGACTTCTAACTAATCTAATTGATACAGATATCTGGGGTATTGACACCTAGCTATTACAATTTAAATGTTTTGAACCCTCCTAGCCACAACATGAGGACAAAACTTCCTACATTTCTGGCTAGTGTTTAATGCCCCTACATCAGACTCCCGAGGGAAATTTTCTTCATGGGCTCCTGTCCATGAGCTCTTCCATTAATCTACCTATATTTTGAAACATTCCTTCAGTCATCCAAGTGGCATCTTCCTCTGGATTTTCCTTCCATTTAATCAAGTACTGAAAGTACTCTTGTCCTTTGGTCCTTCTAAATGGTCTTTTATCTAATATCTTCTTTGATTGCAATGGTTGTGATGGAGGTAGCTACTACATCCACTCAATCTGTTTCTTGTCTAATGATATTTCTTCTGCACCACCATCCTCATACTTGTACAAATCTGCAACATTAAAAATGGGAGATACTCCAACATCAAGAGGTAATTCAATCTGATAAGCATTTGCAGAAAACTTTCTAAGTATCTTGCATGGCCCAATCTTTTTGGACTTAAATTTGTTATACTGCTTCTTTGGGAATCTCTCCTTTCTCAAGTGTGCCAAAACCTAATATTCTACTTCAAAATGAACTTCCTTTCTACTCAAGTCTGCTCTGCTTTTATATTTTATGTTGATGCCTCGTATTTGTTGTTTCACTTGTTCATGTATGGCCTGGATCTCTGAAGAAAATTCCTCACCATATGCACTCCTTAGCTCTGCCTTTCCTAGATTTCTCAACTCTGATAATATTCCTCTAGGGTGCATTCCATAAAAAATATGGAATGGAATCTTCCCTGTGCTTCTGTTTGGTGAGTCATTATATGCATATTCTGCCTGAGGAAAAATATGGTCCCACTGCTTCGGATGCTCTCCTGCAAGACTTCTCAACAAATTTCGCAGACTCCTATTCACCACCTCAGTTTTTCCATTAGTCTGGGGATGATAAGCTGAGATGAAACTTAGTTTGGTACCATGTTTCTTCCACAATGTCCTCCAAAAGTAACCCACAAATTTGGTGTCTTTTTCTGTAACAATACTCTTGGGAAACCCATGCAATCTAACAACTTCTTTGAAAAACAAGTTAGCAACGTGGGTGGCATCACTAGTTTTATAGCATGGAATAAAATGTGCCATTTTTGAGAATCTGTTCACTACAAAAAAGACTGCATCATTCCCTCTCTGAGTCTTGGGAAATCCTAGAACAAAATCCATACTCACCATGTCCCAAGGCCTGTCTCGAATAGGCAAGGGAGTGTACAATCCTGCATTCTGGCTCCTTCCTTTAGCATATTGACAGATTCTAAAATTCTTCACAAACTTGTCCACTTCTTCTCTCATCTTGGGCCATTAATAGAAGTGACTCAGCTGCTCATAAGTCTTATCAGTACCAAATTGTCCAGAAAGCCCACCACTATGCTTCTCTTTGATCCAATTTTCCCTCATGGAACATCTTCGTACACACGATTGGCTTCTTCTGAATAACAAGTCCTCCTACAGGAAATAATCCATCCACTGGCTTCTATCTGTTAAAACAGGGTTACTACATGCCTCAAATGCTTCCTTAAACTCTAGATCTGTTTTATAGAATTCTTTGAGAAAATCAAATCCTACAACTCCAAAATTTGTTTCTTGAACAAGCATGTGCCTCCTACTCAAAGCATCAGCTACTTTATTGGCTTGACCACTTATATGTTTCAAAACAAAATTAAAACCTTGGAGATACTCAACCCATTTAGTATGCTTATGTCTCAACTTGGGCTGCTATACAATATACTGCAAAGCATGATTGTCAGAATATAATACAAATTGCTTGGACATCAAATAGTGTCTCCACTTCTTCAGTGCCTGAACAATTGCATAGAATTCCTTATCATAAGAGGAATACTTTCTTCTGGTGTCATTCAGCTTTTCACTGAAGTATGCCACAGGTCTATCATTTTGACTCAACATAGCTCCAATGGCCTCTCCACTGGCATCACACTTTACTTGGAATGGTTTTGTAAAATCAGGCAAAATCAAAACAGGCTTCTCTGTTATCTTTTGCTTCAAAACTTTAAAATTTCTTTCTTCTTCAACAGTCCACTGAAATGGTTGTTTTCTCTTATTTATTGTCTCAATTATGGGTGCATTGATCTTACTGATTTTTCTTATTAAATTTCTGTAAAATCTGGCAAGTCGATGGAAACTTCTTACCTCAAAAACATTCCTAGGTGAAGGCCACTCCACAATTGCCCTAACCTTTTCTGGGTCCATCTTCAATCCTTTTTTAGAAAAGACAGAACCCAAATACACCAACTCTTCTTTCATGAATGAGAATTTCTTTAAATTCATCAGCAATTTCTCTTGGTGCAGCTTATTCAAGACATGATTAATATGTCTTAAATGTTCTTCTTTAGTTTTGCTGAAAAGTAATATATCATTCAGATACACTACCACAAATTTACCAATGAATTCTTTCAATACTTCATTCATAAGTCTCATAAAAGTGTTAGGTGCATTTTACAACCCAAAAGGCATTACCATCCATTCATAAAGTCCTTCATTTGTTTTAAAGGCAGTTTTCCACTCATCACCCTCTGTTATTCTAATCTGATGGTATCCATTTTTTAAATCTATCTTTGAAAAATATTTAGCACCACTCAAACAGTCCATTAAGTCCCCAACTCTGGGCAAAGGTAATATGTACATGATTGTGATCTTATTGATTGCTCTAGAATCAGTACACATCCTCCAGCCTCCATCTTTCTTTGGGCTCAATACTGTTGGTACTGCACATGGACTCAAACTTTCTCTAATCAACCCCTTGTCCACCAACTCCTGTACTTGTCTCCTGATTTCCTCATTTTCCTTGTGATTCATTCTGTAGGTTGCCTTATTTGGCATATTTGAACTAGGGATAAAATCTATCTGATGTCTGATATTTCTCACAGGTGGCATCTTATCAGGTAAATCATCCACAATAACGTCACAATACTCATCTAACATATCTTGGATTTCTACTGGCAAATCAGAAATCTTTGTAGAAGTAAGAACTACCTTAGGCTTGCAAACTAAAGCAAATCTTACCTCTTCTTCTTCTATCTGCTGCAGATATTCCTTCCCGCTCAACAACAAGGCCTTTGGATCAATCACTCTACTGGATGGCTCTCCTTCTTCTATGGGTATCAATGTATGATGTACCCCATCCTTGAAGAACTTGTAAGTGTTCTTCTTGCCATCATGCACTGCTGCTCTGTCAAACTGCCAAGGTCTACCCAGCAGTATATGACACACATCCATGGGCATTACATCACAGAAGACCTTATCTTTTTACTTTCCCATTTTCAGCTCTATCTCACACTTTTCCTTTACAACCAGCTAGTGCCCCTTGTGAAGCCAGGACACCCTGTAGGGAGTGGGATGCTCCCTTGTCTTCAACTTCAACTTCTCTATCACCTCAGTGGAAACCATATTGTTTGTGCTGCCACTATCAATGACTAGCTGGCAGCATTTCCCTTGGACCTTGCAAATGCTCCTAAACAAAGTCTTCCTTTGTGCAGGCTCGGTGACCTCTTTGGCTTGATTCAACAGGACCTTATTTACCACCAAGGACTCTCCCCTCTCTGGAAGAATTTCTTCTTCAATTTCTGCCTCTTCTCCAGCCTGGGCAACAACAAAATTTCTTAGACCAACACTCACTTTCTCTGGACACTCATAGTGCTTATGTCCCACTTGCTAACATCTATAACACCTCAACTCTTTACCTCTGCCTCTGTCTCTGCCTCCTCTTCCGCTTCCTCTATAAGAACCCCTTCTGCCTCTTGCATCATCCTCTGTAGATGCATTCTGACGTGAGCCACTATTAGCTCCATCCCTGGGTGTAGTAGGCTTTCCTCTACCACCCTGACTTCCGTTTCCCTGGAAATTACCTCTCTTCTTGGCAGACTATTTCCTCAGGAGTTTCTCCTCTGCTTTCAAGGCCATCTGATAGGCCTCTTCCACTGTCATAGGAGACAAGAGACAAATCTCATCTTGGATCTCCTGCTTGAGACCATTCACATATCTGGCAGTCTTCTCTGGCGTGTCTTGGAATTTTCCAGCTCTTATGCTTACTCTATAGAATTCCTTTGTGTCTTCCTTTACTGTCAGCAACCTCTGTCTCAGGTTCTGCATTTGCTTATAAAATGTCAGCTGATAATAACTAGGCAAGAATTTACCTTTTAATTTAGCCATCATTATGGTCCAGCTCTTGATAGGTTGCTTGACAACTCTCGTCCTTTCTGCCTGCACTCCATCCCACCAAAGTGCAGCATGTCCCTTCAATTTTGTCACTGCAAACTTGACCTTTTTATCTTCACTTATTTCTTCATAATCAAAGCACTTGTTCATTTCATTCATCCAGTCTACCAGTTCCTCTGGATTCATCCCTCCTGCATAACTCGACACTTCAATTCTAGGCTTAACTGCAGACCCCAGAACAGTTCTAAGGAGCCTCATGTCAGGAGGAATCTCAACATTTTCTTCAGATTCTTCTGTCTTAGGTTCGCTGATGTCTTCAGTATCTCTGGTTTGTCTTCGCTCCATGGCATCCACTCTGGCTTTGAACCTCTGCAAAATCTCCAACACCTCTGCGTTGGCAACAGGTCTCCTTATGCTAGCACCTCTACCAATTCGGAGTGCCATGTCAGCTTTCTGCAAAAACAATCTTAAAACAATGGCTCTAATACCACAAATGACGCCAACAAAACTGAAATCGGACCCCCTAAGGAGAGATGGTCAACTATAGCGTGTCTCTGTCAGCACTTCTTGTCTAAAACCCTGTTCTCTTCCCCCACGTAGTTTCAATTGACTTCTTTGATGTATTTATCAAATTCGAGGAATTTGATAAATGACATAAACAAAGACCTTTTTATTATATATATTTTGGCTCTATATTATACCCCCAACCTTATAACCATTACACTCTAGACTTATGTTAATTATCCTCCAACCGTTTAATTAACAACTTTATTATGCTTCGGGCCCACACAACCATCGGAAAAATCCATTGGGACACACACACCGTACCTTAGTTAAACATTGGGCAAGTCCATCGTGCGATAACTGTTAGATCGCAAGGCTCCAGATCGACGGCACGTATGCACATCGCGTGGCATCCTGGTACGAACTATAACATGTGATGGCACGCTTTGACAATGGTTTTTCGTGGGTCCACTCCACCACATGTCGCATTCCCTATGGAATCACTCGCAAACAGGAAATACAGCTTACTCACCCAAAAGCAGTGTAATATGGGCAACCCGGCTTGCAAATCCACTCGCGGTTTTGGCACAGTTCTTGACTACAGGTGTAAGTCTGGTTCCGCTATCCTCTTGTTCATTAACTCACATCTACTCATCGGGTCAGGCTCCGAAAGAAAACAACTCTGTCTCTCTTTATTAAGTGGGAATTTTATGTTTGAACAGTGTTCACGACCATGGGTTCTCTACACAGACCCCGCCTGTGGGTGGGGTGAATTCACAGGGTTATCCAAAAAATTTACGGGAATTCAAAGACAGAGAAATAAAATTTCCAGTGCACAATCGCCTCACAGTTAAACAATTCTTCACGATTATCAATTCAGACAGTTTGGAAATCAACAGTACTCGAAGTCTATTCAATCGGAAGCAATTGCTCCATACACAGAGTTTTATTGCAGAAATTTCTCCTTTTCCTTTTCCCTTCTCTCATACATCTGAGGGATTATGTTTATATACATAAACATTTTTCTGTTCGGTTCCTTTGCGAGGACCGTTTTAGAAAACCGAAAGCCTAATTACAATTTATTCAAATAATTGAAAAATGATAGATGGCTAACTATTCGACTTCTAACTAATCTAATTGATACAGATAGCTGGGGTATTGACACCTAGGTGTTACAATTCAAATATTCTGAACCCTCCTAGCTACAACATGCGGTAAAAACTTCCTACATTGCTGGCTAGTGTCTAATGCCCCTGCATCACCTACACTACCCAGCTCATCCCTGCATTGGATGAACTTCATGAGGTACTTGGGCATATTATCACCTTTCTCCATTTTTATGTTTCTGAGTTTATCCTTGAGCACCAACTTCCTTTGGTCTCTCTTGCTTTCAAATAAATATGTCAAAGATTTCCACATCAAGAATGGATAAGCCTTACCATGAAGGTTGGACACTATGTGATCCTTCGCACCTTCCAACAAAATTCTTCGACACTTTGCTGTCTTCTTTTGCCATGCGTCAAGTATGACAGCATCACTAGAAGTAGGTTTTGGAATTTTTGCATCTATGAACTCCTTCAACCCATTTTCATCGAGAACCGCCTCCATCCTATCCTTCCATGCAATATAATTTGAGCTGCCCTCAAGGGCATACTCCAATCGCAATCCATTGAAACACATCTCAACTTTGACACCAAGAAAACACTGCTGCAAATTTGAATTCCACCAGCTCAAAACTCAACCGCTTCAATGTTTTGCAATTGCTCCAATGATAAATATATCTCTGATACCATGTATAAATTTGAATAATTGATATATTATTCACCGATATTCTCCTGATCACACACTATTTTAGCTTCATGCATAATACAGAATCTCTTCTACCATTGATCATTACATGCGGAAATAAAATCAATTGCATGCGCACATTAAAACCATAAACAATCACACATATGAACACAATATTTCATGGGAAATATTAAAGCTGAAAACCCCAACTATATGTATATTATATTTCATAGAGATCATGTAACAATTATCATACAAAGCTCCTCACAAGCTCTCAGTACAATCTCTAATTGCTACACGCTAATCAAGCTATATCTAGCAAAACACATGCTCCAATCTCTGCCACCTAATAGCCTACCTCTATTGCATAATAAATGTTGTATAATGGCTCATAAATATCTTTGAACCACCTGGCTTGTACTGAACAATCCTCATTGGCTTCTCCAATCACTGGTTGTTGCAAATCATGCAACAGTATAGTCACACCTCTCTTTCACCTATCTCCTCACTGGTCTCCACTGAAACTGTCCATGCACTGAAGTTAACTGATGTATTATTTAGTTGATTAATGAGTTTATAATTAGTGTATTAATTATTAATTAATTCACACCACTCTCACTAGTGTATCAATCAGTTAGACTAGATACAACTAGCTCAACTATGTTTATATTAGTTAAACTGAACACAACTCCATTAACTCCTCAATCGACTCCACCAAACTCTCTCACATGAGTTTTAACTGAAGTATCCATGCAATAGCTCCACTTAAACCTCAAGAATAGCGTAATTCCTTCTGTCAGCTCCTGTGCCACATCTGTGCACTTAACTGAAGTGCTCCAAGAGAATAAGATAATGTTTATAGTCCAAATATTATTAAGAGCTAATAATATTTGACATATCTATTTTTAGATTGGCAATCTAAAAATAGATTCCGCCCAATATGTCTAAAAATAGAAGTCCATCTATTTTTTCCGACTTGACAAACCATCCACAAATAGCATCCTGTAACTCATAGAACATGATCCATATGTCTAAAAGTAGACTTTGCGCCAAAGCCTGCGGACCCACTTAGTGAAGGGGACTTCTTTCCACTAAGCTCATCATCTTGTTGCAATCTCAATAGTTCTTATTTGATTTCATTTACATCAGTTGCTAAAGGAAAGAGTTATTACTAATGCATCCTTTACTGATGATTTTTGAGTGAATGATTGGATTTAAGAGCATTTTAATAGTTTCATGTCATTGTAGTTAGATTTAATTTCCAAGCATCGATTTATTCTTGTATTTAAACGATTTATACTACATTTAAAAAAAACATTACTCTCTAGGATTAGAGGTGCACATACTGTGTACACTCTTGAAATAATAGGACTTTCCCGAGTTAATAATTAATGTGGGATAAATAGGAGTTTTGAAAGGCACCTTTTAGCACCCAACATTTTGGCGTTGTTTCCGGGGAGAGTGTTGCTATTTCACAGAGAGTGATGTATGTTTGATGTTTGACTGCTGTGAAAGAATTGGGTATTAAAAACGGAAGGTAATAACATGGATAATGAGCAAGTAAAATTATTTCTCCTCTGACCGCTTTTTAGCAGAATTGCATAGGAATTGAAGTAGGAATTTTAGAGGTAGAATTTTTGAAAAAATCTTGTAATTCCACTCAAGTGGTGATGTAAGCACCATCCATTTCACTAACAAATTGATAAGAACATTGGAAGGAGGATCCTTAAAGAAACATATGAAGAACATCTTCTATTATGGTAAGAAATGGCTCACATTTCAACTTTTGAATTCCCTATCAAAGATCTAGGAGGAGTGACACAAATGCACATAATTCCCCCATCATCTCTACCAAATTTTCATGGTTTGACAAATGAAGATCCAGATACATTCTTATTTGAGTCTGAAATACTTTTTAGAGGATATGATTATTGTACTAATCATCAAAGATTGAAAGTGTTTCCTCTTACTCTAAAAGGAGCAGCTCTCTGATGGTTCATGATCCTAGGTGGGAATTGCATCCAAACATGGGAGGACATGAAGAACATGTTCTGGAAGAAGTACCAAGACTATTGCAAATCCAATAGAGATATTTTTATTATGATACAAGGGGAAGATGAACGCTTGGAGGAAAATGTAGAGCGATTTCAATATAACCTTCAAAAATCAAAGCATAAGTATTTGAAAAAAGAGATCTTAAAAAAACTCCTTCTTAAAGGAATCAAAGATGAATTCTTAAAAGTCTTAATCTAATAGGAAAAGGTGATGTTTTTCAATTATCATATGATGATGTTTGTGAATTGTGCATAAGGCATTCAAGAGGGATTTCCAACGCTGGTAAGAATTCTAGAGAAGTTTCTTATTTCCTTTCCAAATTTACTACAAGAACAAGAGACATAACAGCTGAAATCAATGTTTTATTTGAAAATTTTAAATATAATTTTATTAGCTCTCTAAATTCACAATTGAATGTTTTGTAGGTTTAGAAAAATCAATAATTTGATGAAGTGTTTTTCCCTCATTACCAAAAGGAGCATCCCACAGATAGTTGTTCTTCCTTATCTAGGATGGAAGTAGCATATCAAAGAGATGGGGAAGCTGCAACAAGGTCAAAACTATGGAAATTGTGGCCTACAGATATGGTTGAAAACACTTCCTCTCCATTCTCTTACTTGCATAATCCATTATGGAATACTCATATGTTATGGCAGCCATGCCAATCTCAATATAACCACCACCAATCTTGTCTACAAGTTTGGCATGGTTCATCTTATGATTGCATGACCACTCTCCCTCATCTTGTACCACAAACACATCTTCCAGCTCTTCCACAACATCTTTCTTACCTATCAAAATCATCCATTCAACCCAATCAACTACATCATCAAAATGCTCCATTCCCTACACAATTTCTTGCTCAACTCATTCCACACCCTCACCATAATAAAATAGTACAACATGCTTATAGTGTTGAACTAAAAAATTTACCCACCCTTCCCACCCATTCTATCTCACATGCACCATTGGAGAAAACTTATACTAAGATTCATAATGTCTCAAATCGAAAAATTGTAGAGGTTATGAAAGAAAATGAGGTTTCTTCTAGCTTGCATCAACAAGCTATTTTAAACACTCAAGAAATTCATGATATGATGGCTATGGGAAATCAAGAAAGTATAAGGGATACATTGAATATTGGTTTCACTCCATTTTTTTGCAGCATCACTCCATACTTCAACAATTTTTGGCACCATATTTTCAAGGGAAGTTGGCTTCTCATAACCTACTATTTATTAACATGCATTTTTCAAATTTGGGTATGTACATACTAGAGGCCTTATTTCAAAAATGGCTCGACTAGAAGTACTCTTATATTTAAGCATATTCAATTTTCAAAGAAGAGTAGGTTAGTGGAGAAAATAAACAAATAAGGACATAAATAAATACATTTTTATTATTATGAAAAAAAAAAATTGTTTTTGTTGCAACACGCTGTGGAAATCAACATCGGTGATAAATATTTTAATTTATTTTTGTATGTAGACGAATTATATTGAAAATAAAAATTCTACAAACACTCATATTCATTTTTATCACCAATATGGAAAAATTTCTTGAATACCATATTTTTTGGCTTGCGGGCTTGATAAACTTTCTGAAAACAGAGTTGGGACAATCATGTTTTGAGGGACCAAAAGTGAATATTTTTAAAACATATTTCTATCATAAGTATATATTGATGTCTACTTTCCAACCCAATTTGAATCACTCCATTTGGATTTGAAATGAAAAATGTATAACCAAAACATTGACAGGGTGTCTAGTAGGCAGCTCAGGAACAAAGTTGGGACAGTCAGTTTTTGGAGGCCTAAATGACTATATTATTAAAACCTGTTTATATGGTATATTCCTCTATTAATATAGTTTAGAATGAAATTATAATCACTCGATTTCGATATCGTATGAGGAATTTATGACCAAAATACTGACTTCTTATCATAAATCAGCACTCTTGAAACTTTGTTTTCACGGTTGTTCACTAGCGTATTTGACCGATGAATTCTTATTGTATTCAAAAAATGCTTCTATTGGACATAAATAAATGAATCTAATTTAATTTCCAATTTGAATCAGCTTAATCCGTCATCAAATGAAAAATTTATGCTTGAAATATCAATTGTTGTTCTGAGCTAGAAAATAAAAAATGACTCTATTATGCAGGTCGTTCTAAGTAAAATTGACATATCATAGCATTGAATTTTTAAAACATGTTTCTATTGGAGATATACCTTTGAATTGGCTCTCATATGGGTTTAGAATCACTCAATTTGGATGAAAAACAAAGAAGTTGTGATTAAAACACTGCGGGTTAACATGATTGGCCACTGCTCTCCTGCACATCAAAAAAAAAAAAAAAAAATTGTTTTTTTCTCCGTGGATTTGTTATACAGAGTAACTAATTATGTTTTTTTTGCATAATTTTTGGATTAGGGGAGCCCTATAACCTGTCTTTCTCCATGATTTAATGTTTTATTACACGTAGACACTCGTTCTTTTGCAGGTCTTAGGAGAATAAAGAAGGTCAATTTATGGGCGAGCGATTCTTGAAAGAAATTTTAGTGAAACAAGGGAATCTAATCCAGTTTATTACCTAACAGATTCATAATAGAAGAAATGAAGAATTGGTTTCCATTTGAATATTCATGTCACTTCTGCCAAAACATTTTTCCAAGAGATCATTTTTTTCCATTGACAGATTGATAGTCCCTTAGGAAATAACATCATAGCTGTTGTAACTTAATAAAGTGTTTTTTATTTTCTGATTTATTTTATGTTTTTGTGTTTCAGGTGCCGATCCCTTCAAATTGTAGTTTCCACTCCATTGGAAATTGAACAATAAGGACCCCACCATGCAATTTTCAATTGCAGAAGACAATTCTTCGGCAGCACCAATTTTGTAAAAAATTACTTTTTCTTGAAACCTGTGCATAAATTTTTATTTCTAGTTGATTGGATTTGCTTGACAATAGATTGTACATTAGTTTTGTTCTTTCCTCTATTTTTTTTCCTTTTCTGTTCTCTACAACAATTACTGCGTGCATTTTCTTTGTTGTTCCCTATAGGGAAAAACTGTTGTTCTCTATAGGGAACAACACTTTTTCGTATGCATTTTTTTGATGTTCCCACAGGGAACAGTTGTTGTTCCATATAGGGAACAACACTTTTTTGTATGTCTTTATTTTTCATGTTTTTCCTCTTAAGGAATAGTAGTCATCCCTCTTAAGGAACATTAATCTTGCGTGCTTATATTTCTTTGTCGTTCCTCTTAAGGAACAACAACCATTCCTCCTAAGAAACAGTGCATCTTTGTGTTTATTTTTGTTGTTCTTTTCAAAAGGAACAACATTTCCGTTGATTAGTTTTGATGTTCCTTTCAAAACGAATAGTAGTTTTGCCGTGTGTTTTTGTTGTTCCTTTCAAAAGGAACAACACCTTTGCCACGTGTTTTTATTGTTCCTTTCCGAAGGAACAACAATTTTCGCCACCTTTTTTTTTATGTTCTTTTCGAAAGGAACAACAGTTTTGCCGCCTTTTTTCACTGTTACTTTCCAAAGGAACAACATTTTTCTCGCTTTTTTTTTCTGTTCCTTTGAAAAGGAGCAGCATGTTTTTTTGCCGATTGTTTTTGTTGTCCCTTTTCGAAGGAACAACATTTCTGCGGATTTTTTTTTCTATTCCTTTCAAAAGGAACAACATTTTTTTCTTCCAATTGTTTCTACTGTTCCTTTCAAAAGGAACAACATTTTCACAGATTGTTTTTGCTATTCATCTTTAGGAGCAACAGTTGTTCCATATCAGGAAAAATACCTTTTGAGTGAATTTTTCTTGTTTTAGAACAAAATTTTGAGAATTTTTGTAAATTATTCATGACTCTTTTAAAGGTAAACATACAATTTATGCAAGGACACAAAAATTAGAGGTTACTGGAATCAGCAAATCAAGAGAAATTGTAATTTTTGAGAAATTGTTTTGTAGTGATAGGAAAAGGAAATGACACAACCATCTATATCACTTTGTTGTCTTTATTTTCACTAAAATTAATATGATCGGTTATCTTTATCATGTTGGTTCTTCCCTTAATCTTCATAACTCTCTTTGAATTTTATTTATTGAATAAGAATAAGGGCATACTTTCTCTATTGAGATGTTTAGACTTCTTCCACCATCCCTACTCTTAAGGAGTGTTGAGCCATCCTCTATACATAAATAGATAAGTGCTACATGAAAAAAGAAGAGAAAAAAAATCTCTATATGATTACTAACAATTCTATGATATGGCAAATGGAGGATAGGGGGTCTCATCAAGAGCAAACCTACCATGATCATAAGGCAGCAGTGAAGTGGCATTCCCATTATGGCCACCACACCAGGGATATGATCCAATGGAAAACTCAGAAAAATAAAAAGTCCTTAAAACAGGAGGTCTCATCACGAGCTGGCATGCCCACCTTTCACTCCTTCCTGGTGAATGGAATTGTGATTCATCTGGTTCCCAAGCCAGCACAATGGCCTCCATCATGACATCACACAACACTTCCCTATGCATAAATAAAGGATAATGGTTCCAAGGGTGAGAAAGAAACTTTGTCAAGGTTATAGACACATGTGGGCAACAGAGCTCCGATGATGGTATTGGAGTCATAATTTTCACAAATCAATAGTAATGATAAACCATTTTCTTATATATTTATCTAATATAAAATGAGAGTATGCTCCTAAACCCTTTGTTTGGAACCTTTTATGCATGAAATCTATTTATAAATCGATCATAATGGTTTATGTGTATAATGACTGCATAAGTACTTTTTTCACATCAACTGTCATTTTCACTTATTTTCGAATCATTACATAAACATTTCCATATCTACTCACGATTTCAAAATATGCATTGATTTCAGTAATTCGATAATTTGTTGATCCTATCATAAGTATGTATGCCTTTCCATGCTGTACAATTTCTGTGCAGTACGCTGCTCTTCTATTTCTTGATTTTCCACAATGTTCATACTCCATTTCTACAGAAGTTTTTCTGATTGAAATTTTGACATACATCTTATCTGTTGATGTTCACAATTAACACTATGGATTCAAAAAAATTGCATGCATAATCGTGATTTGGTTACCTAAGAACAACAAGTATGTGGGGGGGGGAATTATATTCATAGCACAACCACACTATTGCAACTAACAGCAAAGGCTCGCACAACTCGAAAACACACACAATTCTTCAGACATGATGTTCTTCCATGGATTCCGCCTTTTGCATCACTTTCAGTATCTGCTCTGTCTACATCAGCTTCAACAAACAAATGCCAATTCCTGCATGTCATTCCACATTTTTTTTTGAATGTAACACTTGAGGTAAAATAGCATAATTTTCTGATTTATTACGAATTTAGGATAATTTCATGAAAATCCATTGAGCATTATTTATCATCATTCATTCCACATCTTTACCACTTCCCATTTTTCAGAGACATATCATCTTTCAGTTTGGGGGAGTATTGCTTTCCTTCATTTCTTTCTTATGACCATGTCAATAATATTCTTTATCATCCATTGATATTCTTATTCATTCTCAACACCTCCCTTATTCCATGTTGTTTTACACCAAGCATAGATTTCAACAGATTGTACACTAGTAGAAAATGATGAAATTAATGACTAGGTGACTAAAAAATTTAGTCACCGCAATCATTTCAAGTGAATTAATACTAAATTTGAACAATTTTAAGTGACTAAACTAAAAACAACTAACTTAAATGACTAATTTAGTTTAGAAACAAAATATACAACTAGATAATAAGTGATTAAACTAAAAGCGACTAACATAAATGACTAATTTATTCCAGGAATAAAATATATGACTAGATAATGAATAAGAAAAGAAGGTGCATTATCAAACAAAGAGAATTAAAGGGAAGAAATTTTCCCAAATGTAGACCTAGTGAGAAAAGTGGCTTTACCTATTGAATGTGCTTACTGACAAGATGAAGCATTGTGCTTATTGAAGATCAAGGCAAAGGCCCACACTTGACATCGATCATAAGAATTAGTGAAGAGTGTACAAAGAAGCAAACAAACTAGTAAAGGACTTCCCACTCTATAAAGGAAAGGGTCGGTTGAGTATAGGTCCAATTACTTGATGTCCCTATGTTGGACCTTGAAAAATACATATGAGGTGTTCAATTAGAGTTCTCCAAGTGTAGGTTATGAATCTTGAGCAAATTAATAACCTAACCACCATGTAGAGGAGAATAGATTTCCATGCAAGGGGAACACTAAACATGTTGTATTCGATAATACTCTCACATAAAAAAATATAAGTCAAACATTCAATCTCTTCATTCATCAGAGGTTAGAATAACCTAGTCCACTCACATGTGAAAAGAAAATAATAAGACTATAATTACACACATCAACCATAATACTGAAAAAGTAAAAAGAAAAAAATTATATAAAAAAAGAAAATTAACCAAATACTAATCACATCATAGCAAAATGACAAGTTAAATGTCCACACCATTAATTTATCTTCATTTATAACAACATTAGAAAACATACTAAAATGAAATTACATAATTTCATTTTCAATTATAACAATACTAGAAACCATACTAAGAGGTGACATGAATCTCACCAAAATTGTGAGTTCATAAACCAACACAAAAAATTTCCATACATGGAAAGAATTATGGACTACCAAAACTTTATTCAACGTCCAATGCCAAATTCATATAACACTGTTAATTTCACACCGAGTTGAAATTTGAATTTCAAATCAGCGCAATTTCACTTCCAAATTGCAAGAGATTTGAAATGGAGGTTTTACTTGGAATCCTTGTTTATTTGCGGGAAGGAATTACGAGGGAAAACACAGATTCTAAAGATTTTAAATCAAGGTTAGGTTTTAGTTGGAATTCTTGTTTTTTGTTCGTGGGGAAGGAATTATGAGGGAAACACGCCAAGGGAAAAAACAGATTCGAAAAAATTGAAATCAAGGTTTTAGTTGGAATCCTTATTTTTTAGTTCATGGGGAAGGAATTATGAGGGAAAACAAACCAAAGGAAAATAAAAATTTGAAATCAATATCTGATCATTATGAAGACGAGCATCATCGAATTCTCAATGGGGTGGATGCCATTTGCAATTAGTATGAAAAATAACATTGACAAACATAGAAATAGAGGGAGAATCATATCTCTGAAAAAAAAACCTTTTTCAGGCTTTATACCATTGTGTCATTGACGCTGCAAAGCAGGTAAGTGTACCATACATTTCCCCTAGCTCGATTTTTAAAATGCGGGAAAAAACTGCTACATTCCATGGCTTTTTTTGGTACTATAAGAACAAGAGAGTGGTCATGACCTTGAATGCTGAAATTTGATACATCAAGGCTAGATTGCATGAAGTGATTCCCAAGTTGCAGAAATTGGCTCCGAAGAAGGTCAGGATTACCTATCCTTAATTTTATCCGAGTTCTTTTGAGGGCTTTCTCATGGTTTCGCAGGTTTTCTCTTCAATTACTTGATGTTTTGATGATGTAGCAACCTTTTCATTTCAATGTTGAATGTCGAAGTTCCAGGCAGCCCTGATTTGAGGCATTTTGGGAACTAGGATAAATTTGGTATTTATTTATTTAAATTCCATTTTTTGTATGACCATTTTGTTGCCAATAGGCTAGAGCCTTCTACATGAAGCTCAAATCTAGCTAGTTAGAAGCTGAACTAAATGGAGTTTTAATAAAGTGTAATGATACACATTCGATACACATTGTTTTGATTATCATATAGGAAATTTATTAGATCAAATGACCTTGAAATTTAGGATGGATTTATCACGGAAAAATGAGTGTGTATTCCCGATCCTCGCATGAATATGGTCCAATGAATAAGACAGGGGCATGCATTTAAACTTGGTGTCTTACTCTCTTACTGACCAAGTTGAAACTGAAATGATATAGCTCTATAGATTTTTAATTTTGAGACATCAGAACTGAGGGATAAAACATAAATTCCTGTTATTAGGCACCCACACACTCATTGTCGAAGTTTTTTTTTAAATCAATATACCTTCATGTTGCTTTGTTGCTAACAAGCTTCTCATGCAGTAGAGATACCAAATTCTTGAGGATGGTTGAAATGTGCTGGAAAATGAAAATCTCCATAGCCATGATGATGAGAGAGAGAGTAGCCTAGCAAAGGGTGGTCCTCAACAAGATAGACTAGGACTAATTGGAGGGGAAGACAGATAATTTGGGCCACCAGTATGTATTATGAACATCTTATCATTGAAATTAGGAAGTTGGTAATGGAAAGAAGAGAATTGGAGGGGGAAGGTGTTTTTCCAGGAAGGAAGAGGAGGAAAGTAAGTTGGATGCTACACAGATCAATGTAGCTTCAGGGGCCAACCCTTGGGAGGTCAGTCCGACCATATTCATCAAACTTGGATCATGCTCTAATTACTAGCCTGACTATATTTTTGTAACAATGCTATTTTTGGTTGTCAATAAAATCATGATGGTTGTAAATAAGTCCTTCTATTGTCTAGATAGTCCTGCTACTCATTTTGGTTGTCATGTGATTTTTGAAATTCCCTTCTAGTCACAATATAAAATGATTGCTATTATTGTATAGAACATAGAAGTTCTCAGACTTCTCTTCAGCAAGTTTGGCAACCATGTTTCCTATGAGAGCACATAGTTCTTGGACATAACTTCTTATTTTTTTCACATGATTAATAAATTTAGCTAAATTATATAAAAAAATGTCAATTCTTTTGCATTTTAACAACAAATCCAAGAAAATGTAAGAAACATTTTGGGGTCAACATGATCTAAATTAACAGTCCTTTCGTCTTTTATTTCATTTCTATCTTTCTCATCTAGTACCTTGACAAGAAACTTGAAATTAATCTAGTCTGTTGTCTTACAGTCTCAATATTCTCTGTGGATCTTGTAGGTAGGGGATTGAGTGATTTACCTACAACTGCACACAAATTTACAACTAGAATCTTATACATTCTCAATTGAGTTCATAACAAATACACAAGAAAAAAATCTCAAATAAGTACAACACCAAACTAAAACAACTAAGAAGCTCACAAGGAACTTTTTGACTAATAGTTTTCAGGCTCCGGAATTTGATCCAAAACCTAGTTCCCACCATGCTTGCATAAAAAGCTAATGATGCCTCAAGAAAACAGCTAATAAGGTTCAATCATAGCAGTGCTTGCAACCCTTATAAGCTTGTAGCCTGAAAAATGATGATAAGTTAAATAGTTATCCTCACAAATCTCTAAAATATGGAAATATATGTTGCAAAGGCTCTACCAACCTAATTATTTGTTTTCATGTATGCATGCCAGAGTAACTAGAATAGAATTTTACAAGAATGCATGCTGGAAAATGGCACTCAAACCTAAGAGAGCATATCAATTATAAATTTTCTTAAATAGACAATGAATATCAATAGTAATTCCCTTGAAGAAATAATTACCTTATGCCAAATTATAAGTGATAAGTTGGAGTCAATGTTGAGCCTGAATCTGCCTATACCTCTTAGAAACTATAATGGGAGATGATGCCAGAACAAAACAAGAAATAAGAAATAACTATAATTGAAGCGGACAATAATTTTATAATAATTTATTTTGACTAAAATATGGAAATAGCATATGAAATAGTGAAGTTTGGGAGCAACATCAAACTAAAGGAGAACAATGAAGGCTTATTCCCAATGTACCCTCTCCTCGTAGGTGCCTTCACATTACTGGTATTTTCGACAACATTAGTGTAGGAAGATGAAATGGATTTCCTCAATATGTAGCTTGGCATTTTAAAGTACACAACCCTCACAAAAATATTTGCAATCATTTTAAATAGCAAAGGTTAGCTTGGACCTACTGCCACAATAAATTCTTGAAGGAGAATGATTGCAGATGGGCTAGGGAATACAATTTGATTTATGTCAGAAAGAAACAGGAAGTAAATAGAGAGGATAACAAAAATTTTCTTAAGTAGGTTCTAGAACCTGTGCAAATCCATGTGACAAATGAGATTGAAATGGATTAATGGACAATCATCTACACAGGTGGAAAAATGCAGGTATCTTGGACAAATGGCTTGGATTTTGTGGCATGCTAGGGAAGCAAGTTTGCCATGAATTTTTTCAAACTCATTTTACAATGGCTGACATAGATCCAAAGCTAGCCCATAGTTTGGAAGAACCTGGAACCAAAAAACAAAATTTGACCTAAGACTAGCACATGAGGGACAACATGACCCAAGGATGTTAGTCTGCCCATCTTCATAAAAATTGGATCATGCTCCTATATTTTTGTAACAATGTTGTTTTTGGTTGTCAATAAAATAATGATGGCTATAAATAAGTCCTTCTAGTGTCTATATATTCCTTCTACTCATTTTGGTTGTCACATGATTTTTGAAATTCCCATGGATGGGTCTAGTCACAATATAAAATGACTTTTCTATTATTGTATAGAACTTAGAAGTTCTCATACTGCTCTTCAGCAAGTTTGGAAACCATGTTTCCTATGAGAGCACAAACTGCCTGGACATAACTCTTTTTTCTTCACATTATTAATAGATTTAGCTAAATTACATAAAAAATGTCAATGCTTTAGCATTTTAACAACAAAGCCAAGAAATGTAAGAAACTGTTTGGGGTCGGCATGATCTAAATTAATAGTATTTTAGTCATTTATTTCATTTTTGTCTTTCTCATCCAGTACCTTGACAAGAAACTTGAAATTAATTTTTTTGTGCTCTTACAGTCTCAATATGGTCTCTGGATCCTGTAGGTAGGGGATTGATTGAATGACCTACAACTACACAAGAATTTATAACTGGAATCTTATACATTCTCAATTGAGTTTATAACCAATACACAAGCAACAAATCTCAAATAAGTACAACACCAAATTAAAACAACTAAGAAGCTCATAAGGAACTTTATGACTAATATTTTTCAGGCTTTGGATTTTTATCAAAAACCTAGTTCCCACTGTTGGCCTGTGAACGTATAAACATAGATATCATCTCGTGCAGAGCTAAGCTCAAGGACATGGGGAAGGTAAGACAGTGTGGGAAGTTCCACAAAATCGGTAAGGTGAGTCAATGACCGCGCGGCCCATGACGAAGCATTGCGCAACTCAAAAGACAGTAGTGCAACTCAGTGGACCGCGCAGAGGACATTCTGTTGGTACCCAAGTCGAAAGGAGAAGTCAAAGAGGACTCGTTACAATGGGTGACGATGACAAACAGGTTAACCAATCAGGGAGGCTCTCGGAGTGAAATTCCAATTTGACGCGGGCTCATCGACCTGCTGAAAAGTTAGGTGGGGACAACCCATCCCGTGTTAGAGTATGAAGGTAAATACGGTAAGGTAAAATTCCAGGGTAGGAAGCTGGTACCACACGTCGAGCACGTGGCCTCTCTAGTCTCACCTACCTAGTCATCCTAAGCCAATCTCCATGTGCCACGTGTCCATTCGTTGACATCCTCTTGATGTCAGGCCTCCAATTGTCACCCTCCACCTCGCTCTAAAAGGACCCCTTCCCTTTGTGTTTTACTCTTGACTGTTGTTTATTACCATTCACATTGTTACTAGCTGAGCACCCGGGTAAAAGCAACAACCTATGCAGGTCTTCCCTCACATTGATCTTATCACCTAAGGTATTTGGTTGGTCCCCTGTTGTTTTCTTTTGTTGTGTTTCACTAATTATTGTTGATAAAATGAAGAAAAGTGCCCCAGAGACCTCGCAAGCCCGAGAGGCCAAGACCACCTCTGTCCTTGACCCACTCATGGACTCCCAAGCCGAGATATGCGACCTCATTTACCCTTTTAATTTAGAAAATATGCGTTCTGAGCTCTTGGGGTATAATTGGCGGGGTGAATATTTGTTTAGGGTGGTAGACTCGGGATTATATTTTCAAATTTCCCCATCAGTTCATCACTTTCCTGAATTTATAACCTGGCTTGCCACAGCTTATATTGAGCAGAAGGGTTTATTCCTTTCCACACATGGAACCAAGATACTCGAAATCACCCCCTAGCTAATTAGGAAAGCCCTATGTTACCCTCCTTCTCACGACTGCCTTGAGTTCACCGAGGTAACCCTCATGTGCCATTTCTCAAACCTTCCTCTCGAGAAATAGAGGTCCCTCCTAGATCTAATTACCACATCTCATATGTTTTTTCTACCACCCAAAGAGATATCCCCTCTTTCTCTCTTTATTGACACCATCCAACCAATCCTAGCAATTATCTCTAGTATGTTGGGGGTACACAATGTTGGTTGGGTAACTAATGCTTGTCTAGGATTTCTTAACCTCATGATGCAACCTAGTGTTTTTCTTGATATTGCCGCTTTTCTGGCCTCATTCATTTAGGCTCATTTCTAAGACCTATCAAGTTCAAGTTGTTTCAGGTACTATTTGGTGTTCTATTTGTTCTTGTTCTCACATGCAGACAAGTTCGAGGGCTTAGGCCTGGACAGGTTCTCTAAGCAAGGGGAAGAGCCAAAATCTGTGTTTGAGTGGACCCTTTCAGTTCGAAAACATCCCAAAGGAAGGGGATATATGAAATTCATCACAGATTTCATGTCTAGGGCCTATGAAATTATACATGGTAACCTTTTTCCCAGGAATTTTCCTGAACATAAAGAGCTGCTTTATTTCAATGAGACAGACTATGTAGGGGACTGGTATTTGTTCAAGAATCACATCGAAATCAGGGGTTATGGTTCTGAAATTCCTCCTTTCCATCTTCCAGCCTTCATGCCCATGAGAATCTTTGCCCTCAAGTTCACTAGGAAAGTCCCGAGTGCAGACCAAACTCATTTTGTGCCTGCAAAGAAAGGTTATATATTAAATCTCCCAAGTGTAGTAGGGTCGTTTACTATCAACTCAAGGCATGCACTTCCTTTGGTCAAGGGGCTACTTCAAATGATGAACTTCCTGCAAGGAGATGTATGGAATTATGACCCTAATGGAGTCATTACACAAAGAAGGAAGAAGATTAAGTCTTTGACATATGAACAGAAGCCTAGACCTCAAGTTGAATGGAAAGCTAACTCTGATTCATGGCCTTTGGAAACAAAGATAGAGGCCAACTCCCCAATTGCTGAAGGAGGCTCCAAAGGAGACAATGCATAAAATGAGGAGGCTCTGGACCAAGAAAGCTATATAATGTTACAAGATTTCATGGAAGTGAAAGAAGAGGGCCACGTGAAAAAAAAGCCTAGGACAGAAGGACCTGAAGGATAGGTCATGGAACAACCTGATGAGGTGGTCATTGAGTATATAGATCGAGGTAAAGATAAGTCGGGGTTTCAAGTTTCTCTGGACACAACTTATTCATAGGAACCTTCATCATACTCACATATAGTTACCCTCGGGAGGGTCCCTCAGAAAGAGACACAGTATCAGGAATGGACTGGCCACTAGGTGAAACGATCGAGGAGAAGAATTAGTCGGCCAGAGAAAATTTGAAGGCAAAACTAGCTCAGTATGTTGGTAAAGACCACACCAGGCTTTTGGTGGCTCTCGATGTCGAAAATGACCAATTGGTGGTTGCAGTATAACACTAAACCTCTCATCCCTTGCCCCTCGGTTCTAAGTACAAATATCTAGAAATGGTACTCGATCTGGCATCCCTTCCATTACTCGACAAGTTGAATCTCCATAAAGAAATTAGAGAAATGTTGCACAATGAGGTATTGAAGCACACTCTTTCTTTGGAAAAGGCCCATAATTGGCTGGATAAGAAGATAGCTACCCTGAAAAGGAAAAGGGTGAACTCTAAAGCCCTCTCAAAGCAACTGGCTAAGTATAAGGTAATGATAAAGAGGAAGGGAGCTGACCAGGAGATAGCTATGTAGACCTTGCTCAGAAAGAAAAATCTGGAAGTGCAAGAGTTGCAACAGAAGTTGAATATTCTTGGCTTAAAACGCATTCAAATAGTTGAACTAGCCCAAGCTGGAAAAGAAAAGAAATCCCTCTCGTAAATACTCCTTCAGAAGGGCGACGAAATAACTGATATAGAAAGAAGATTGGCCAAGTTGCAACAAGTGCAGGATAGTCATGTTTGTCTCATCCTGATACTTGAGGAACCACATAATCCCTTAGAGCACTTGACAAAGGCTCTGGCAGAGCTGGAGGTCTTAGAAGAAGAAGCTCGAACAATGCGCAGATATTTAGAAGAAGCGAAGGTTGCCTTGACTGAAAAGGAACATTTATATCGTCTTTATAGAAGGAGATGGAGGCGGCTCGCATAAAGTCCCAGGATCTTAATAAATTATTCAAGGACCTGAAGGCTCAAGTTAAATGTAACATGTCCTTGGTGGAGGCCAGGCAGATGATCTGGACTGAAATAATAAAGGAGGTAAAAGATCATTGGGAATACATCACATTGGATAATGATAAGAAGAGAACTACATGTGACTTCAAGGCACAATTGGATGCAGGTCGTAGAGAGGGAAATGAGAACGTGATGATCACGCGGGGATACATTTAGTTTATCAACAAACTCCCCACTGAGGAATTGGGAATGCGCAGAATGGTCAACCGTTTTAGGACGGTGATGGAGATCATGAGAATGATACAGAAGGAATATGCTCGAGCAAAGGCAACCGACTGTTTGGGGATAGTTGCTAGGGGATTGGAATCGTTCGACAATAAATGGAATAAAGTCATGGAGGCAAGATTTATAGCCCGTTGGGATCTATTAGGTGTGTTTCTCCCCTGGGAAACATATGAGTAGAGAATGGTCGAAATCAAATGTAGAGTTGACTCAGCCCAGGAGAAGACATCTCGACTTAAAAACCTATGAAGGACCAGTATAATCTAGGTGGGCCGAGAAAAACTATTTAACCTTGGCCAGTGACAGCCATTTTTTCTTCCAAATTCTCGAAGAACTGGATTTTTACAATGATTAAGCCCATCTCTCCAAAATTCCCCTACTAAATTCTTCAAGTCATCTCTGCCTTATATCCAAAGATATGTTCATTGGTTTTTTACTTGGCCAATTTGAAGCCTCACAGACGCATACAACCTCTCGAAACCATTATTACTAAAAATTCTCTTGCATGAGCTAAATACCAAGAATCCTCATCATTCCTGAACCATTTTTCTATGAATTCTTTGTAAAGACACTCTCAGAGGAATTTATAAGTGAATGTATCTAAATCTCTGATCCTAATATGTCCTAGGTATTGGTCCTTAGCAACTCAGGGCTGTCTCTACAAGTTACAACACCCACCATGCGTGCATAAGAAGCTAATGATGCCTCAAGAAAACACCTAATAAGGTTCAATCACAATAGTGCTTGCAACCCTTATAGGCTTCTAGCCTGCAAAATCATGATAAGTTAAGTATCTATCCTCACAAATCTCTAAAATATGGCAATATATGTGGCAAAGGCTTTGGAAACCTAATTACTTGTTTTCATGTATGCATGCCAGAGTAACTAGAATAAAATGTTACAAGAATGCATGCTGGAAAATGGCACTCAAAGCTAAGAGAGTATATCAATCATAAATTTTCTTAAATAGACAACAAATATCAACAATAATTGCCCTAAATAAATAATTACCTTATGCCAAATTATAAGTGATAAGTTGGAGTCAATGTCGAACCTGAATCTGCCTATACCTCTTAGAAACTATAATGGGAAATGATGCCTGAACAAAACAAGAAATAAGTAATAACTATAATTGAAGTGGATAATAATTTTATAATAAATTATTCTGACTAAAATCTGGAAATAACATATCAAACAGTGAATTTTGGGAGAAACGTCAAATTAAGGAAAACAACGAAGGCTTGTTCCCAATGTACCCACTCCTCATAGGTGCCCTCACATTACTTGTATTTTTGAAAAAAATAGTGTAGGAAGATGAAATGGATTTCATCAAGCTGTGGCTTAGCATTTTAAAGTAAACAACCCTCATAGAAATAGTTGTAATCATTTTAAACAACAAAGGTTAGCTTGGACCTATTCCCATCATAAATTCCTGCAGAAGAATGATTGCAGACTAGCTAGGGAACACAATTTGATTTACATCAGAAAGCAATAGGAAGTAGACAGAGAGAGGATCAAGCAAGATTTGCTTAATTAGGTTCCAGAACCTGTGCAAATCCATGTGAAAAATGAGCTTGAAATGGATTATGGGACAATCATCTACAGGGGTGGAAAAAATGCAGGTAACTTGGAAAAATGGCTTGGATTCTCTTGCATGCCAGGGAAGCAAGGTTGCCGTGAATTTTTTAAAACTCATTTTACAATGACTGACGCAGATCCAAAGCTATCCCATAGTTTGGAAGAACCTGGAACTATAAAACAAAATCTTACCTAAGGCTAGTGCATGAGGGACAACATGGCCCAAGGATGTTAGTCCACCCATCTTCATCAAACTTGGATCATGCTCTATGTACTATCCTGACTATATTTTTGTAACAATGTTGTTTTTGGTTATCAATAAAATCATGATGGTTGTAAATAAGTCCTTCTAGTGTCTAGATAGTCCTGCTACTCACTTTGGTTGTCATGAGATTTTTTAAATTCCCATGGATGGGTCTAGTCACAATATAAAAAAAATTCGATATTATTGTATAAAACTTAGAATTTCTCATACTGCTCTTCAGCAAGTTTGGCAACCGTGTTTCCTATGAGAGCAGAGTGCCTAGACATAAATTCTTCTTTTTTCACATTATTAATAGATCTAGCTAAATTACATTAAAAAATGTCAAAGCTTTGGCATTTTAACAACAAAGCCAAGAAATGTAAGAAATAGTTTGGGTCGGCATGATCTAAATTAATAGTCCTTCAGTTGTTTATTTCGTTTTTCTCTTTGTGTATTGGTTAAAACATTCTAGTGACCAATCATCGATCTAAAGTTAAAAAATTAACAAGGTATGTGTCCATGGATCAGACCCATGAGAGAGTATAACTTCTACAGGAGGAGTAGACTGGCCATGACTCACAATGCCAATGTGGATGCAGCTGCTATGATCACCACATTTCTTTGTTTGGTCTTCTTCCGCCAGCTCTATGCAATTTTCTTCACATGTCCCTATTGGTATCTACTGCCAATGTTGGGAAAACATTTGAGTAAGGAGAAATAATAATATTGGGACTGTGAATCTTCAAACCAGAGAGAACATGAAGAAAGTGATCAGGGATGGATTGGCACAGAGGAAGGATGATTGATAAAATTATTTATGTGATGTGATGGGGTTTAACATTTAGAAAAGGCATCGATTACAGTAATAGAAACAATAATAATGGTGGATCTCCAGAGTTGAAGAAACCATGGTTCTCTTGGATTTTGCTAGAGTAGATATTCATGGGAAAATACAGATCCATAGTTGTAGAATTGATTGCAGGGGCTTCAACAGCGTGAATACTAGATTGGCCTAGGTATAGGAAGGTCAATGTGAATACAATGTTGTTGAGGAAGCTTGTATCAACACTAGTACAAGAAGGCAGATGTGAATACATTCCTGCGGAGGAGGAATAATTGAGAAGGTTAGTTGTGTGAAGGTGTCAACTCATAAAATTAGTTGCGTGATGTTGTTTTGTTAGTGATCAAAAAAATAGGTACAGTATGATTATAATTAGCTTCTTTATGCTCTCACTTTTCTCACAGTGACCAGTCTCTTTATGCTTAGAGGATTGCAATCAAATTCATCTAACATTTGACAGTGCCTTAAACAAAAATTGCTACTAAACCCAGAATTCAAGTAGAATTTCATGCCCAATCTACTATTACATTATTAGAAGTCATTGAAGAGCTATTTTCTAAACATTACTCAAGTCCAGTTAACATTTCACAGCACTAACAACATCTCTACTTGTAGCAAAAATAGCGATAATGAATGGATGGATGGCTAGGGGTAATAACGTGGCCATTCATATCATTGTAAACAAGCGACGAAATTCAATCCCTAAAACCAACAGATCTTCCTCCCATGCATGCTCTATGTGAATAAAACATGCTCTGAACTTCATCAACCATCCTTGTTTAGCTACTAGAAGCTTCTCATATTGGAATTTTAATGACGATAGTTTATTTTTTTTAAATGGGCCTTCTATTTCTTTGTCAGCAGGAATAACCAATCATATTTTTACCACCACCTCCTAGGATGAAATCAGAACTACACTATAGAGATGAAATACCAAGTTCAGAAGAATACACATCTTCATCATTGTATTGTTGGAAAGACTACCTCAAATTGCACATTTGACAATGCCTTGAACAACACTTGCTACTAAACCTAGAATTCAAGTAGCATTTCATGCCCAATCTGCTATTGCATTATTAGAAGTCATTGAAGAGCTATTTTATGAGCATTACTCAATTCTAGTTAATATTTCACAGCACTGACATCTCTACTTGTATCAAAATAGAGATAATGAATGACAGGATGGCTAGGGGAAATATCATGTCCATTCATATAATTGTCAACAAGTCACGGGGTTCAATCCCTAACACCAATAGATATTCCTTCCATGCCTTATTTACATGAAAAAAACATGCTCTCCACCTCATCAACCATCCTTGTTTAGCTGCTAGAAGCATTTCACATTGGAATTTTAATTATGGGTGTTTCTTTCCTCTAAATGCACCTTTGAATTATTTGTCAATAGGAATAACCAATCATATTTGTAGAACCGCCTCCTAGGATGAAATCAAAACTACTCCATAGAGATGAATACCAAGTTTAGAAGAATACACATATTCATCATTGTACTATTGGAAAGAGTCAAGACTATCTGAAATTTCACATTTGACAATGCCTTGAAGAACACTTGCTACTGAACCCATAATTCAAGTACCATTTCATGCACAATATGCTATTGCATTATTAGAAGTCATTGAAGAGATATTTTCTGAACATTACTCAAGTCTAGTTAACATTTCACAACACTAACAACATCTCTACTTTTAGCAATATAGTGATAATGAATGAGAGGATGGCTAGGGGTAATATTGTTTCCATTCATATAATTTTCAACAAGCCACGAGATTCAATCCCTGAGACCAATTGATCTTCCTCCCATGCTTTCTCGACGTGAATAAAACATGCTCTACACCTCATCAACCATCCTTATTTAGTTGCTAGAAGCTTCTCACATTGGCATTTTAATGATGGCAGTTTCTTTTTTCTAAATGGACCTTTGAATTCTTTGCCAATAGGAATAACCAATCAGATTTGTAGCACAAATTCCTAGGCTAAAATCAAAACAACTCCATAGAGATTAAATACTAAGTTTGGAAGAATACACATCTACATCATTGTATTGTTGGTGAGACTATCTCAAATTGCACATTTGACAATGCTTTGAACAACACTTACTACTAAAGCTAGAATTCAAGTAGCATTCCATGCCCAATCTGCTATTGCATTATTAGAAGTCATTGAAGAGCTATTTCATGAACATTACTCAAGTCTAGTTAACATTTCATAGCAGTAACAACATATCTACTTGTAGAAAAAAAGTGATAATGAATGACAGGATGACTAAGAGTAATAGCATGTCCATTCATATAATTGTCAACAAGCCACGAGATTCAATCCCTAACACCAACATATATTCCTCCCATGCCTACTCTACATGAAGATACACTTTAGGCTCTCATGTAATCCCCTTTAATTTGGTTAATTTAGGGTCACATATTTCTACTTACAGTCACTGGCTTGTTTACCGTCGTTGAGTATTTATGCTTTTTCAGAGTCCTAGCAAGGTTATGAGATGTCAAATTTTCTTTTGAATATTTTATGTTTAGGCCTTTGAATGCTATGGTTAGTAGACTCTGTGACTTGGTTATTTAGTGGCTTTAAGATACAACTTTGTATCAAATTTTTTTGTTTAATGAAAATATGCTCCACAGTGATAAAATCAACAACATGGGAGTAGTATCTGTCTACATCAAAGATAAAATGTGATTGTATAAAATGCTGGCAATAATACATGAATTATTATCAATGTCACGAAGTCTAGATACATACCAAGAAAGACAACTCCTCATCCTACCAGTTCACAATTGCCCCAATATCTATATTCTTGTACACACATGCTCAAAACTTAGTGGCTAAAGCCTGGACAAAATCAGCTTGAGTTTCCACATCAGACTTGACCTGACAAACTAGGAATATGTTAGATAAGGTATTAATCTTCATGCATAATTTTACATCTCTCTTATCATGCAGTTCAAGCTTCAAAAGACAGAACTACAAATTTCTCCTTGAAATTCATGTTGACAGAACTACTTTTGTTTCTTAAAAAATGGGTTATCAAACAAGGATTAAATGTCTGGAAATGCATGCAACTAGACCATCATTTCAGCCTAGAAATCTGCGCTAGAAACCTCTACCTGTTCCTTCTCAGAATTTGTTCTTCTCTTCGAGCATGAAAGGTTTAAAAGATCACTGCCAAAGCCTTCTTCCATGACCAAAAGCACCACCTCCAAATAAGAAGGGCACATTATAAGATTACAATGGCAGCCTTGCACATCAATCCAACCTAAAGAAAGGAAGACAACGACGGAAGCATAAATCTGTCATGGGCATTTTCTCCCTTTCTTTCAAAGAAATTTCTACCTAGCCTATGGGGTTTTCCTCCACATTAATTTAATTTGCAGGTCAATAGTCCTCCTCCTTTTATAGTCTATCTTACTGATAACTTTCAAATACAATGTTATAGGGAATACTTTCGAAATTTATGGATTCATCTTTTCTTCAAAGAAATAACAATAAAACATCAACAAAAGTCTATGTCTCTTAGGTTGGAGTGATCTTATATATGACCCCTTTGGAAATCGTCAATCTTGCCAAGTGTCATCATACTATAGGGTGTATCTCATTTAGTGGTTGATTTGTGGAGATATGGTGTTGATATCTCTTGTAAAGTGGAGCACTGCCCTATTCCTAGATTCTTGTGCCATTAAGTGGTCTCATTTTCCAAATTTCATCCTTACAACGTCCATGCCCACCCTTAGAATGAATTTTCCTTCCTAAAATCTGCTCTAATAACTTCATTTGACACTTGGCTTGGTGCTCTCCAAAGTGGATTCATTTTCTAATAGTCAAATCTTTAAAGCATCCAAATCTCCCTTGGAAGGAAACACTGATGTATGAATGTCCAATAATTTATCAGTAAAGGTTTTGACATGCCATGTGTTAACTTCCTATATAGGATGTTGTTCAAAAAACTTTGGGATGTAAAGGGGTAGTCAATCAGCTAGTAAAAGAGAAAACCAAACCTGGAGTGATTATGCAAAACTTATGGATGTACAAGAGTAGTCAATCAGCTAATAAAAGACCATAGTCACTGATAGCCTCCTTCAAGAAACTGTATGAGGAATCTTCAAATACTAGACTACACTAGCTTATAAATTTTCCCTTTTAAATAACACTATCTACTTAATTCATATACCACACACTTCACAGTCTGTGCTGGAATTTTGCAAAGATTTTGTTTTTGAAAATTCAAAAAACAATAACCGCACTAAATATGAATCTCCCTTTCCTTCAAAAGTCTCCCATCGACAATGTCAATGAAAGCCATTCTATCAAGTAACAAGGATAACAACTTTAGAGTACATAACTTCTTGACAAGTACTAAGGTTGTGATTGCAACCATTGATTGATCAGTTACAGCAAATAAGGGTACATCTAATGCATGTCATACCCTACCAAATAATACATCAAAATTTTTTAAACCATATTGTCCAGGAATATTTTTCTTTTCACCTATTGAATGTTTTGGAAAAAAATCTTCAATGTTTGTATCTCCTTCTTGACTTTTCGAATGGCTAGTGTTATTCCCAACCCTTGAAATTTTGTTGCTACCACTTCTTTTTAGCATCCATAGTGTCATTTGTTGTAACTGAAGCACTGCAAGCATGCTCACAACTATTAGTGCAACCTTTTCCTAGTTTTAGTATTCTCTGCAAGGAATACAATAAAATATTACCATTAAAACCTCCTCAACAAATATATACTAAATATAGCAATAAAATGTTGAGATCCCCTTTCTACTCCAAGAAAAATCATGAAAATATTTTAGAGAAAGACAACAATAATTCTCTCAACCAACGAACTCCATGATACAAGTCAAGAATAACATGATAATGGAGTTGGTTTTGAAACAATCCTCCAAAAATGGCACCATGAAGTACGGTTCCTCCTCCAAGTGGTTGACCATGTATCTACCTTCAAGAAGAATGAATGCATCCTCCTTAGAAGCATGTGTGGCCTCCTCCAAAGTGGATTCATTCTTCAAACCTTGAATGGATGCACAAAGACCATGAAAAACGCCAATAAAGTGGCACTTGTGGCATCATGAGTAGAACTTTCCATCAATATTCAATGCAGAAGGCTCCATTTGGAAAATCCCATGGTAGAAGTACAATCTACAAAGGAGAAGACGAAGTAATTATGATTGAGTAGATATCCTCATAATAATAGCTTGCAAATGTGTGCAAGGTGACTTCCCCTCATATAAGGTGTTCTCTCCATTGACTAACAAATTCCTCAAAGGGGTAATGACCCTTGAAATATTTGTTGAAATTGTGAGTGCCTTATAATCATATATCTGGCCAACATATCAATTGTTTTCCTTGATGAACAAATCTGAAAAACGTGTTTGAATTATTGCTAGAGATACAAGTGAAACTTGAACAATGAAATAGATCTGAGAGAAAGTCATATCTTCTCCTCATAGGTAGAAAAATTGATCACTCAACACTCAGAAGGCATGTGTGACTGATACTATATAATATTTCATGTTACCTTATTTTTTCTAACTGCTGAGTATAGTTTGTTGGAAATTATCAGCTATTCACTAGCGGCTTCGCCTCTTCAAGTATGTAAAAACACATCAAAATGTGCTCAAATATTTGCTACAGATTGTATAAATTTGTTGATTTGTAAGCACTAATGTGTTGAGGTAGAAACAAACCCCCTACACTATTTTAATTTCCACATTCGATGAAGTCAAAGTAGTATTGGGATTCTTCATTTTATTTTGGATTTATTAGCCTACATGAACTTTTCTTGTTAATTTTCTCATGAAATTTTCTTTAGTTCTTTTTGTCAAAACTCATTAGGCACTAGAATATGTGCATCAATATTCTCCTGCCATGCTTGAAAGTTGGTTTTGTCTATAGAAAATTTCCAAAATTTGTCCAAAACTCTCTTTTCACAGCATGCGGAAACTTACTTATCTAGTCCATTCTATATTCTAGGTGAAGGAGTCACACTTCTCAATTTTGAGAGAGATTCATTTTACACCAGGGAAACCAGACATGCTTCCTTAGTAGCCAGGTTGGTCATGAATTCCTATTACAAAAAATGGAGTTGATGTAATTATCATGTGGCATGCCTGTTATATGTTGCATCATTTTACATAGCTTAATCCATCTTCACAGTTTCTACTGCTTTGTCTATAACATGCTTTGACATGTCCTTTACTCAAGTTTATATTTTCTGCTCTCCAACACCTTTCTGTGACCTTCCTACTTTATCCAAGTCGCCAGACAGTGTGGGTATTCTAATTGATGTTACAGGAGAGGCACACTAGAAACCATTTGCCTCTTGGATATTGAAATTGTTGAATCGATGCCTTGTCGAAACAAGGCTTCAAGTATAAGGCCTTCTTAGCTCATCTTTTATGTATGCATATTGTAGTTTACTTACTTAAGGAGAAAATACATTACAAAGGCCTTTTTTCGACTTTATACATTTAACATCAACATCACTGGACGCGGAGATAATTCCTATCAAGAAGCTTGTACATTAAATGGACCACTATTTATGATTCAACCATGGGTGATTTCCTTCATACTTTATATGCCATATGCCCTAGATGCATTGTTGAATGTACAACTAAAGAGTTGCTCAATGCTAAGTGTGTTTTCTTAGACATTTCAAAATACAATCAGTAGAGAAATATTTGTGAACAAAAAAACACTTTTGTCAATTTTAAAACTTCCATGGTTGTTTTCTGACATTGACATCCAATCCTGTATCATCAAGAAGGCAAAGTGTAGAATTATCAGTATTTTTCCTAAGATAGGGATCAAAGTAATGAGTGAAAACATCTTTGAGGTTTTGGACTTAGCATTGCAAGATCATATTGTTGATGTCCAAGCTGAAGATGTTGCATCTATGCCAATTCTTGCATTCAATTATAGCTATGATGTTATTACAAACATGTGTCAAATATTGGAGGTCTTTGCTGAAGAAAATATGACAAAGTTTGTGAAATTGTAGCTCATGATATTGGATACATTGCATGCTTATCTGCTACTCCTTTAGAAACTGATTATGTAACCAACTTTCAATGTCAAATCCACAAAAATGTTGGTTTGAAAGTGAATTTGGTAAACATAAATGTTCTTATATCAGGATTCTTTTGTGCTCAGTGTGACAAAAAAAATTCAGGTAACTTAGGGAAAAGTGACCTTGATGTAACTTTATATAAGATATAAAGGAAATACATACTTAATAATACAATTGTTAGAGTTTTCTTTCAGTATTTGTTAGTCTCTCTTTTCTTGAGTTCTTTTTAGTGAATCATTAGAGCAAGTTCATGTCACTATTGTGGGAATCATTTCTCATCTTCTATGCCATGTAATCAAAAGTGGTCTTCTGGGAACAAAACCTTTGTGGATAAAATTCCTGGATATACTTCCATTTTATGAGAAGAAGGTTGTGAGGAGATAATTTTTTTTGAAAATCCATTACTTCATTGAGAATAATGTAATGGATATTTTGTTTGAATATTATGATGCATGCAACAAAACAAAAGAAGAAAATATGCTTGGAATATTGAAACATGCTTTGGAAGCCACTGAGGATCCAGATGTATTTGAGACTTTGTTGGAAACGGTAGCAGAAATTATGAAAAGGGCTAATGTCCATGGATATTTTTTTTTTTTCTCATTTTCTTTATTGATTGATCAACTTGACAATTCAAATAGTTGGGTAAGAGCAACAAATGCTAGATTAATACATAAATCTGCTAGTTTTAAAAAAAAAGGAGGAATCAGATCAATCCTTCTCAAGTTTGGTGGAATTAGAGATGAGCTGTTTGAATACTTGAAAGCAAGGTTTTTCACACGCCTAGTTATGATAAGTGATTTCGCAGAGGTCATTTTGGGTATACCAAGTGTAGATCTTGTTCAGGAGATGGTCCCTGTAGTTCTTCCAAAGCTTGTAGTTTTACAACAACATAATTTCCATGCATTAGATACTTTGCATGAATTGGAAACATAGTTAAATACAATTTTTCCAGTTGTGCTCATAGTTAAATAAAATTTCTCCAGTTTTGTTGCTGGAATGGTGTCACAAGGCTCTATCGTTTGTGTTTCTCCACTCAAATTGAAAGAAACTTGTTACTATAATGCAATTCTATGAAGCCCAGACAGGATCTAATACTAGCGTGTTGCTAGTTCTGCTTGAGGAGTTTGTACATTTCCTTAGGGATGCACATAGTGACAATACTGATGAAAGTCTATCAAAGGTTCCAGATATGATTTAATACATGGTTTGTCTTGTCACTGGATCAAATAATCTTCTAGGATTTTTAAGGAATTACTTTGCTGGACATTTAAATTGTGTATTGATAACAAAATATTGTGCGTTGATGAATATTCATTACGAAAGAAAGCATTGAGATGTTTGGAAAAGTTGATTGAAATGATTGGTCTTCATCTCAGTGCATTTGTACCAAAAATTATGGTTTTATTTATGCATGTTGTAGAAAAAGAGAGTCTTCAATATGAAGGTTTTCATGTGTGGAATTTATTCATTCAAAGGCTGCTCAAGTATCTCCTTCAAGTCTCACCTCAGGTAGTGGCTACACTTATGCCATGTCTTAAGAGAGAGAAACATCAACTATTATACATTTGGATATACTGGTGGAAATATTAGAACATCTGATAGTGAAGAATAGGGAGCTGCTAGGGGAACAACTGCTTGAGTTTCCCATGCTTCCCAACCTTTCCATTCTGGATAATGTGAATCAAATTCTTCAAGAATCATGTGGGGGTTGTGCAGAGGAGTTAAGGACACCAAAGGCCAAAGACTTAAATTGGTGTGCGCAAATTGCCTTGGGGATATTTGAGCAGTTGATCTTGTCAAATTTTAGGGGAGTATTTGCCATCATTTTAAGATAGAGTATTCTGATAATGACCTTATTTTGGAATTAATACATGAACATATTGCTAGAGTTTTTATTGCTACATCTGATATGACTGTGCAAGATTCAGCTTCTTTGGAAATTTAGGAGCTTCCAAAATTTGTTGGTTGTTTAGTTCTTTACAAGGTATTCTAAGCAGAGACTTGGGAGACATAATGGAATGTAGGCAGTGTGGTGCTCATCTTCCTCATGTTGTTGGTATTTTTGGGTAGTCTCACTATGGCACTCAGTCTGTAACATTGTGTAGTGGGTATGAGGATGATGAGGACCATGGTGAATGGTTTTGTTTTTTTTTTTGTTTTAGTTTTTTGTTTTGTTTTGTTTTTTTTGTTTTTTCTTTTACTGGAAGGTATGAAACTTCTTCTTTTTCTTCAAGGAAGCATTAGTACTTTACGGTGAAAGAAAAATATGCATGCTTTTGTGACATACAAATGATTTTCATTATTTTTATTGAATTTTTATTAATAAAAATGCCAATGATACTAAATTGCTTCCACTTTTTGGTTTAACACTTTCTCGGATAAAAAATTATGACCTCGTTATGTTCTCAGTAGTGGTGGAAGAGATCTTAGTGTGAACAAGAGAAAAAATAAGGAATAATCTTTTGATCAGAAGTTCGATAAATCTAATGAGGCAATGCGAGATAGATGTAAGATGCGTTATCCAGTCTTTGTTGTCAGGTATGTTTTTAATTGGCTTAGCTTGAAACTGTGACAAAGCATGATATATACATGTGTGCTTTAACTTATCAGCCAGCCTCAGGCTGTAGTTCATTCATTATGTGGCTAACATAAGTTTAATTTGGATATTTGTAAGTCAATTCCAGGCCTCATAAGGAGAAGCATTCATCTTATGCACCAGAAAGTGTGGTGTTAAATATGATGGCATATATGGAATTGAAAAATTTTGGTGTAAGAAAAGAATTCAAGTTAGCGTTATTAACTAAATGGGAACCTTTGAATGAAGGTTGTTTTTTCCAACTTGTATTTTCCAAGCTCTTATCCTTTTTGCATAGGTTTTTTGTTTGAAATAATATAGCTTAATTGTTTGCTCTATGTCTAGTTACACATGGAATTTGTAATTTTCGTTTGTATAGGATATGGTATAAAGTACTTAGTTGTGGTTCTGAATCTGGTGTTCAATGTTAAAAGATTGTGTATACAACTATGATTTTCATAACTTCACCATATTATGTCAAGCCTTTCTTGATTTGACCTTGGGTTTTGTTAGCAGCTCTGGCAGTGTGCCATTATTTAGTCCGAGAAACAACTTTACAATCATCTCACTGTGCCATGGATGTGCTTTATGGATTATGCCATCCTTCTTTAAACAATATAAAGACAACACAATGGAAAGGCATCTCCTTTTTCAGTGGTAAGAGTACAAGCTATCGAGAGGTCAAATTTC
Organism: Pinus albicaulis; assembly: GCA_034641835.2. Taxonomy (NCBI): domain Eukaryota; kingdom Viridiplantae; phylum Streptophyta; class Pinopsida; order Pinales; family Pinaceae; genus Pinus; species Pinus albicaulis. The sequence continues at coordinate 446,082,792 of CM076574.1, read as the reverse complement.
CTCTCTTAATCTCTTCTCAACAACCATTACACATGGTCAGTGCTATAAATACAATATTTAGATGATATTGATAGAGAAGACTGTGCCTCAACTACTTTATTGTATTAGATTATGAAAAACCTACTTGATTTATTTAGCAAGTAGGCTCATGTTCCTTCAATAGTGGAGAAGTGCATTGCATCTTTTCTATTTGCATTTCATGTCAACATATGGGAGATGTTGATGACCAGATGAGAGTTGTAGGAATTAACAAATAAATTTATTTTTCAATACAATTTGTCTTTTTATAGTTCCTTGTTGTTGAACATATATAGATTTATCTGAAAAATGAAAGGATATTGAGAGTAAACAACATATTTACTCTATACTAATCATGATTTTGTGGCTTTATAAAATTTAAGCTTTCCATTTGTTCTTTAAAGGAAGATCTAAATTTCAAGGGGCAGAAACATATGATTTAGGATGTTGATGGAAGAAAGTAGGACTCAATGAAATTTTTGTCGAGATGTCATTTTGTAAACAAGGATAAATTCTAGTCTCTCATATATATTTTCCATGTTTGATTGAAAATAAATTTCTATGGTTAATGTTCCTTTGTATGCAACTATATGTATAAAATTCCCACTAGCTTCTAGACTTGCTGTATTGGTCTATGAAATATTGTAATTGAACTAGGTATGAGCTTTATTAAGAAACCATAGAAAAAATTTCCAAATGTTATGCCTGAGCAATACGATTTCTCTGCCATATATTGATGTATAAGACATGAATGCCAATAGATAATTAAAATCCTACTACATTAAATGCATGAGAACTTGTGCTCCTATTGTTATGTGTTCAGTTGCTATTACGTTCTCTTTCTGAAGAAAATCATTTAACTCTTCATTTTTTCTTGTCCTTGCTTATATCAAGTATGAATGTTTCTTTTCCTTAGCTCTAATTACAATTCTCAGATTGGGCCTGAAGTTTGTTATCTCCAATTTTAGGATTAAATTAGCTAATGGAAGTGATGGGGAAACATTAAGGTAAATAAATTGCTCAATTCAAAAGCATCTGGCAGTTGTGAAGGAAGTAACATCTTCTCTTTGTTTTTAAATTTAAGTGTTACATTAATGTAGACATGCATTTGTATGCACCTCTAAAAGAGATGACCACATTGAAGTCAATTTTACAATTTCTTGTATACTTTAGTGTCAATTTATTCCCAAAAGTTAGAAGTCATTTTCTTGAACTGTGTGAACTGTGGAATAATAAGATTGTGGTCTCATATAACTACGAGGTAACAATAGCCACAACCATAAATATATGTAATAGGAGATTTTTTTTCCTTTTCATTATTTCAATATGCATGTCATCTTGATCTGTAGCTTGTGCAAATAATGTGGCATAATTTAGTAAAGAGTATATTTAGTTCTAGAATCTAGGGTATGGTAACCAATTTAAGACATATATTTTTGTTTATGACAGTCTAGTATACGAGGCTATCCTATTACTGTATCTTTTTTACTTCATTTAATTTATTATAGACTTAACTTTGACATTTTCTAGGAGGTTTTTTTGCATTCCCACATTATATAAGTAATATACAGCTTGAGCTTTTTAGCATGTAACTTAGTTGGCATGATTGTTCCTAAACTTTCCTTGAATGTTGAATATTAAGTATACTAAGGTGTTATTTTCTATGGTGATGTTTTATTTTCTTTGTGTATACAGGGCATATGGTCACATAGTGACCACTATTTCCCAACTGAAGAAAACTTGTTCGAGTTTCTTGCTTTTATGAGGAAAAATGACATTGACAATATCACTGTTGTTGAGGTATGTATCGTATAAATCCTTCATAGTTTACTTTATTTTATATTTCAGTGTTCATCGTCTTTCATGTCTTATACTCTACATTGTATATTTTTTCTTTTTCAGAAAATGAACTCAATATTTATGGTAAGAAGCATGAATTGAGGAAAGAGGAGAGAAATAACAGTGGAGCGAAAAAATGTGAATTAAAGAGAGAAGAAAGCTAGTCTAGTGGTATTCGTAAATCCAATATCCTTCATAAGACACACACACATAGAGACTGATGGTCAAGTCTTCAGATTTGGTGAATTCACTTGCAATGCCTTGGCAACACAATGATAATGTTTCGAAGTACTGATGAAACAATATTTAATGTGTAATTGTACTCCAACAAATATTAAGTTGGAAATTCATGTTGTAATACTTGACATTTTATATAATATAATTTGTGGTTGAAATTATTTATAGTTGTACTTGATATTATTTAGTATTGCAATTAACATATTAGACTTTCTATCTTCATATTAGATGAGCATGTACATTGTATGCCATTTTTTTCTAAAATTTAATTGCAAAATCATACTAATTAATTTATGTTAATTAATATTGAACACATAAATCAATCTAAAACAACTAAATTAGTAGTTTATGTTGATTAATGATAAACACAAATAAAATGAATATATGACTAAATTCGTTGCTTATAATGATTGTTAATGAAAGTAAATGAAATGAATATAAATTACTAAAGTAGTCATTTATACAATGAATATGAAACTACCAAAAAAAGATAAATGAATACTGCAAATGATAAATTTGTGATTAAAAATGATGATTAAATTTTGCATATATACGACTAATAGTAGCTAATTTACAATATCTTATAACAAGACCAAAATTTAGTCATATTTCTTTGGTCATTAATTGGTTTCAAACGATGACTGAAATTTACATATATATGACTATTAGTAGCTAAAATTTGTGATTACAAATGACGACTAAATTTTGCATATATACGACTATTTGTAGCTAATTTCCAGTATCTTATAACACGGCCAAAATTTAGTCATATTTATTTGGTCATTAATTGGTTTCAAACAATGACTAAAATTTGCATATGTATGACTATTAATAGTTAATTTAAAGTATCTTATAACACGACCAACATTTTTGGTCATATTTCTTTGGTCATTAATTTGTTTTATCAAGTGATCATTTAGTAATATATTTAGTCGTATATTTGGTCATTAATTGTGACAATTAATGACTAAATCAATGAGTAAATTAATGACCAAATGAATGACTAAATATACTACTAGAAAAAAAAATTGAGACAACCAATTAATGACTAAGCTAAAAACGACTAAAAATTAGTTACCGTTGGTCAGCGACTGACAACTAGTCATTTATATGAAAATTTTAGTCGTTTTTTTAGTAATTAATTAGTTATTTTGTACTAGTGGTAGCAACCACCTCTCTTTTTTTTCTAACATTGCATGAGGACATGCTAATTCTTCAGTTTGGGGGAGGAATTGCTACACATGATGGATGTTTTCTACTTTCTTTCTCGTTTAAGGCATACAATTTCATTTTTATACAGTGTAGAAATTGATTTGCATATATCTTTAAAACTGTGAACTGAATTCTTGTGATCTCTGGATAACAAAGAGGTATCATTAAAATACACAAACCCAGATAATTTCACGCTAAATTAGTTCATAAAATTTCGAAAATTATGCACTATCACCTACAACCAATTTGTTTATATCTCATGATCCGTGCATCAAAATGATCTGATTTTTGAGAAAATGGTTAATGAAGTTTGTTGTTACTTATATCACATTTTTCTACAACTTCATATACATATAGTTGAACATCAACTGTAAAAATTGTTACGCTTTCATCAAGATTTCTAAAATTGAATATTCATTATTTGAGGAAAAAATAATTTGTTCCATCCATTTCATGAGTTGGGATGAACAATTTTTTTGCTTGGTTAACACATGGGTTTTGCCTTTGGGTTGCATGAGGACATGCAATATATTCAGTTCTCGGTTGCATGAGGACATGCAATATATTCAGTTTGGGGGTATGTTGGGACGCTAGTTTTTCATTATTATTATCACTTTTTAATACCTATTTCATCCATTTCTACCATTCTTTATCATGTCATTTATCATGGTTTATCATATAATTCCATCTTATAACTATTTATGCTCTTATGGATAAATATTATTTCCTCTCCTTTATTCTTAATAAATTAATGATTATTATGCACGATTTTATCAATGATGGTTTATTAATATGTTTCGTAACATCACTCACCATTTTACCCTCCAAGATATTTGTCAGATTGCAGATTTGATCTCTAGCTCATCATCAAATATTCCAACTTAGAAATTCTTTGGAATAAGAAGTGTCAGTATTGCGTTGGACATTCTGGAAAAATGGAGAGGAATCTGGAAAATCCAAAACATGGGTTTTGTCCAGAACATACCTAATTAACTTTATTGAAGAACGATTTGCCCAAATTTGGTCCGTATTAAGAGAAACTAAAGGTTCTCTGAGGATGATTTTCCCAGATTCACTGTTGCAGCCGTTTTCCAAATGAAGTCAATTGCAATACCAAATTTTACTTGTTCCTGTTGAATAATTGATGGAAATATATTTTCTTGCTGATCAAGTTGTTGGAAACAATCCAATTTAGTTATGAGGGATCACATTTACTATTTACTTTCTCCTTTTTCTGATTATAAAAGGAGAGCATGTATTGCCATTAGGGAGAGATTTTCCCTATTGTAATTTTCATAATTTTTCATCGACTCTTGTTAATTAAAACAAAGTACGATTGCTTGTAAACTCTGCTACATATGATTTATACATAAATTTTGTTGTTGTTCCATCATTTGATACTGGAGTAGTTGGGCAATGCTCCACTAGCGGCAAAGGGCCCGGCCCTAGTAGATCCACTTGCCATCTGTATTATTATCTTTCGATTATATTTGTGTGACGGTTTGTGTTTATTTTCATTACAGTTTCAATTTTAATAGTTTAATGTTTTATTGCTTTATAATCTTGGTGTGTTGCATTGTTGAATTGCGTTGTTGTTCCTTTCCAATTTAACAAGAATCTTGATCCCTGTATAACTTATCTTGTTATGCTTTAACAAAGCTTCGTTGTTTAGCATCCACTATTCCATTCTAGTTGCTGTTCCATTCCATTTGTTGTTCTGTTCTGATTGTTATTCATTTTGGATTGCTGTTCAATAGAATTTTTTGTTCAAATCCATTAGATAGAGTTTGTTTTTCAATAGAATTTGTTGTTCAATTCCATTAAATAGAGTTTGTTGTTCATTTCCATTGCTGTTCAATTCCAGTAAAATAGATCTGCTGCTCATTTCAATTAATTAATTTATAGTTTATTTCATACCTGCAAATAGTTTGGTTTGGCTTTTGAGAGCTTGCCTAATTTACTTTCATTAGCAGCATTAGTGATTTAGTTTAGTTTCCATTTAATTTCTTTAGTGTGGAGTGTAAGATCATCAACTGTAAAGGAAATTGGTTATTTCTACCTACGCTCTCAGATTGATTGTCTTATTCCTATTTTATTTCATTTACATAAGTTGCCAAAGGAAAGAGTTATTACTACTGCATCCTTGATTGATGATTAGATTTCAGAGCATTTAGTTTCATTTCATTATTATTAGATTTCATTTCTAAGCATCCATTTATTCTTGTATTTAAAATATCTATAGTACATTTTAAAGAAGCATTACTCTTTGGGATTATAGCATGCACATACTGTGTACACTCTTGAAATAAGAGGACTTGCCCAGGTTGATAATTAATGTGGGATAAATAGGAGTTTTAAAATGCACCTTTTATACGCCAAAAACTATGAGTGAATGAATGCAGCATCAATTGGATAACAATCCCCACCCATGAAGCCCATGAAACTATCCTCAAGGTAGCCAAATTCTAATAAATGAAATGTTTGAATCACAAAGAAGGGACTATAAATCAATGCCTCTACCAAGTCCCCAATGTTTATAACAAAGGCATAAGGAATTGGCTTCACAGGAACCCATCGATTATTATTCTGTACATGCAAGCCTTTTGTCCAATTTATTGAAATAAAAATGGTTGATCCTTGCAGTAATTATGAAATGGCAATGTTCAACTTCAAGTTTTGTTGATGTCAAATTTGGAAAAGTTTGCAAGGTTTCGTTTCCCTCTGATTTGTTTTGCAACGTGATAGTGAATGTAATGTATGTGAATAAAATTCATGTACAATCATGGGTGGTATTCATCCAATATATTTGGTGATGGAGCCACCTCTACATACACACCTACATTGTAGAAATTAGCAATAAAATGTCTCGCTCCATATTTATTTGTTACTACCCAATGCTCCACAATTTTGTATTTCCCACTTTTCATCACCTTAATAAATAAGAATAGACAATTAGTGAATCAGAGACTGAATAAGTGATATTATAAATGTTCCAAACAACTTAATAAATTATCAGTCCAGCTGAGATCTAGAGTCACTGAATTTAATAGCTTGATGTAAAAAAATATTCAATGGAATGGCAGAAGGATGTGTTAAAGGTACTGCATTTCAAATGGCACCCAATATAAATGGAAAGTGTAATCCACTAATAATAATTCAAATGAAAAATAAGTGGATATTACAAGAATCAATGAGATCAACAGTGAAAAAAAACTAACCTTAACACAAATACCAATCATACTATCAATGAATGAATGTAACATTAATTGGATAATAGTCCCCACCCATAAAGCCCATGGAGCTAACCTCAATGTAGCAAATTTATAATAAATGAATTGTTTGAAGCAAAAATAAGGGACTATAAATCATTACCTCTACCAAGTACCCATTGCTTATAACAAGGGCATAAGGAATGAGCTTCACAGAAATCCATTGATTATTCTTCCAAACACTGAATGTGTAAACTTAGATAGATTAGAAAGCTCCATATTGAAAAGTACTCATTAGATATGAAAGCAACACCCTATATTTGATCAAGAGGTATGATTGGTAGTAAATTAGTCATAGAATCTCCCCCATTCCGTCCCCTTCCATTCGAGATCATTTCTTTCTTCGACCAGGCCACCTGTCCCGTATCGTCCTGTTTCGTTTATTATCCTAACCCTTTTCATTTTGAGGAAGCTATGTAATGAAAATATATCATAAATGGAATGAGATTAGATTAATTGGACTCATAGTAATCAAACCATTTAATTTTATATGAGTAATGGAATAGACTAGATCTTATAGCAACTTTGATCTAGCTAGTACATTAACTTGGGCTCATCCTACATGAATAGAAGTATGAGTAACCTGTATGACTCATTACACTATGTATCTATTATGGATCTAATGATTTGTAACACATATGATTATTAGACTCAATACCATTACTCACCTAATTAACATAGTTGGCATAACACCTTATGGCCTGTAGAGTGTAATAAGATCATAACATGGTGATTCAGTCAATCTAATATAATAATCAAGCCTAGATAGCTGTTTTTGGCTCTAAATATCTACTACGAGCTTCAACATCACGATCATGAAAGCCAGGATCTAGTGGATCATGTTCTGGATCTTCACTACCTAGAATCGAAACTTATGCTAGCTAAAGATATTATGGAATAGGTAGGGATGCTAGGAAAGAAACGGATTTTGTCTAAAATACTAGCTTCATCTGCCATGTGGACCCCACATGAAGGCCACGTGCCTCACTACTCTGTTCCGCAAAAAAATCATGCAAGACATGGAGGATGCAACGTGATTACTTGAGTCTTTGTTAAGGTTCATTAGCTCGATTTGAATCCTACCCTGTGATTGAAATTTCCTCCCTGAATTACAATTGAAACTTGTAATTGAATATCGTACTTGGTTGAAGGAGGTCTCTGACCTATATTTCTGGCTAGAAGTATTTTTTAGTCTCACTTATTTCAGTTTCTCTCAGGCAATATGATATAACGGTGAGAAAGAATGGAATATTTCAATCAGAAATAGAGTCTAGTCATCCTTCAAAAGACTTTATTTGAGATATCCTTAAAAGGGTACTCAGTGTACGGATAAAAAATAAGTCCCTAAAGGAAAGTGGGTGGTGATGCATTCCGGGGAGCGGCTTAACTTACATTACATCGGGGGAATTCTACGCTTTATTTTCCAGCCAGAGGAGCTACATTTCTCGTAGGAGACCGAGATGTGAAAGAGACAAAGCCTTCCACGAACCATAATTCACACAAATAAAGTTTTTTGGTCTCTAGAGGAAAACAATTTCTGTCCTCCCTCACCCACCATGAATTAGTTTTCTAATGTGTTTGCTTCTTTTACCTCAGGTATGGAATTAATGGTCAAATATGGTCAAATTTCCGTCTATAAAAGCATCCCTTGTACTTTTATTTTTCTATAACTCATATACAATCAATAATATGATCAACCCATAGTCATATAGGTTTCCTTTAGGGTTTTTAACATTTCTCTTGACTAACATATCCATTTTTCCCAACATTTTCCACAAAGAGTAAGGGAAATTGATTAAATCACCAAATTCAAAATGTTTGAGTATTCTATGGTGTTGAAAGGTATAAGAAAAATTGTCCCCATAAGTAAAGAATCTCTGAAGAATGGACAGTAAAATCCTCCCTTCATCCTTAAGCCACACACTTGACACCTTTTTCTCAATTAACATTCCTACATCTGCACTTTAAAAATTGATTGCAGACCTGAGGTTTAAGTGGAAGCTTCTTCCACCATCTCTACCCTGTTTGAGGAAGGCTATCAATCTTAGCCATTGTCTTCTTTGTGACTTCAAATTCTAGTTCACCAGGTGCCTATAATCACAACCCTGCAAAGCATCCCCAGTTGAGTATCCCCGCCCATCCAAGTGGAGAAGAGTAGCCAAGAAAAGTAGTCAAATGAGCAGTCATGATGTTAGTTTATCTGTCCTATAGAATATTAGTTCTTGATATTTCAATAAATATTGTAAAAAAAATCTAGAATATTAGTTCTCTCCATTTCAATATAACTCGTAAAACAATCATCCATGATTTAGATTTGTTGTTGTTCAAATATTACAAGCTCTTGGAAGTGGCAAGAATAGAATATAAGTTCTCTCTATTTCAATATAGCTCATAAAGCAATCATTTATGCTTTAGATTTGTTTTTGTTCAAATATGGAAGGCTCTTGGAAGTAGCAAGAAGCATCACATTTGCAGAGGTTTATTTGATCTCCACCAATGAAGCTTGATACCCTGCGAAAGTAATGTTCTTGTTTCCTCAACTAGTTCTCATTCTATTCTTGTGTGGGGGATGAAAAAATAATGATGGTGTTGCCAAGTGTATGAAATTTGTTAGCCCTGCATGTAGAGTGGTGGTAGCATGCATAGCGGTTGAAACATGCATGTAGAGAAGGACAAGCGGTAGAGAAGGATCAACAACAGTGGAAAACGTTTTCAGAGGAATGCACCTAGCTATGAATTATAAGTCTGGTAGAATTTCATACTCCTAAAACTAATACTAGCATTAGTTTCACAACTCCCAAATATGAATGACTAAAATAAAAATACTATACGGGTACGGCCTCTTCGCCTCGGGAAGAGGCCAAAACCATAAAAGAAAATTAGAATATAGTTATGGGAGGGAATAGTACATATCGAGGTAAAAACTAAGTAAATATTAATATGAATTAATGTTATATCATCTGTTCTGATTAATACTATAGTCCCATGCCATACCCAAGGACTAATAAGTTAGGTACATATACTTATTGATTAACAACTAAAACCAAATTGAATGATATCCTTTCATTTTATTCCTTTCAATTAAAGTTATTTATAATATTATATATTGCCTACGTTAATTTTTTTTTACAATTATCATAAATAATATATTTCTTTGAAGTTAAATAAATTTCTTATATCTAATATCTAATAAATTAAATTATTAAAAAAAAAATTATAAACATATTTGCGGATTATGTGATGGTGAGTTATTGTGAACCACTTTTCTTAATTGTGTGAAAATATTATGTTACCATCGAGACAATACAACTATTTAAAATAACATTGTAACGAGATTTGTTGATAGACATGTAGTTAACATCACTTTATCATTCTTTCCTCTCTATTGCATTACCACCTCCTCACAACTATTCGTTGAAAATGCCAAATGCAAATAATTCAATTCACGTTCTTCCAGCTAAGCAGCTGGATTCAGGTTACAAGAAAAATTTTCTATTGTATATGTGTCTTGATTAGATGTTTGCAAAGACTCTACTAGGAGGGCTTACCCTGCGACCAATGCCTATGTGTTTGCTATTGCTGCTTCTTACACTGGTTTCACCATTTAATCTGTATATGCAACTATGGAACTAAATATGGGTGCTTCTTACACTAGTTTTTCCATTTGATATATATATATATATATATATATATATATATATATATATATATATATATATATATATATATATATATATATATATATATATATATAGTGTATATCGATATCGCTTGAAGGCGTCCGGAATATTGATATATATATATATATATATATATATATATATATATATATATATATATAGTTTTTTGGACTATGTATCAATGCCTATAGTGGCTCCAGAGTCAAATGATATATATATATATATACCGTTGCATCATCAATCGGTGTATCAATGTTGATAGTTTCTCAAGTGTCAATTGGTACTTATTGATATGCTACCTTGTTGTAGATGCTTCTGGGTTTGAGCATTTACAAGCAATGCTTAAACATATTCAAGGTAAACCACATGTTTTGGTTTGATACTATATATTATCTACTATTGTTTTTTTTTGCTATGGATATCTAACTAATACAATTGGTTATGTATCTGTACATGGTGCTGGATCCATGACTAGATTAACTGCATCTGGATCGAGATTATTTGCTTCATCTATCAATACTGATGTTTAAACTACCTAAATAGTCATGTTGGACTTGCTATTGATACTGATATGCCTACCTCTGTTAGTAAAAACCTAAAGATTTCTTCATTTATTCGACATAGCATATGGACATTGATAGACTAGAAGAGGCCTTTACCGAAAGAAACCTACTCATTTAGAAGAAATATTCACTGAAATACTTGGTCTTTATTAGTAGGAAAATGCCATCGTTTTCCAAAGCGGAATAGTTGTTATTAGTGCCTAATGATATGCATGAATCTAAGCATTTTTCATTGTACAAAATATCCGGATGATGAATAGGTAAGAATCACAGAAAATAATCACATCACATGTTAAGTAAGGAAATGGTTGGATTTATAAAATGAAAATCAAAACACAAGCTTATGTGAGCAAGAATTACCTCACTTCATAAGATGATATATAAAATCTACAATATCAACAATGGTTCAATTCATGCAATGTAAGCCCACCTATTTGTCCTCTCCAAAAATTTTGTGCCTGTATAATCACCCTAATCACCTAATTGAAATAAAGTTTTTTGCCACTTCCTATGAGCAATAAAGCGTGAAAGGGCTACACAAAATTTTCTCCATGCAAGTAAATCAAACAAAGCTAGTGCCCTTTTCCATCCTTGGAAAATAACCATATCCTTCATTATGAACCTTAGCCTTGTAGATGGAATGCTGATTTGACCATGAAATTGACAATAAACACGCTCCTCAAGAATTATCTTACTACTCATATCCATGTGGCACGTGATATCGACAAGGTTTTTAATATTATTATATGATGGAATTCTCTTGATAAATGGCATGAAAATTTCAGAGACACCAAGAAATCAAGTGTCACTAATAATTATGGCCACTAAATGAAAAAAGAAAATTTATCGATGTGGCAAGTGATATCAACAGGTTTTTTAACATTATTATATGATGAAATTCTCATGATAGATGTCATGAAAATTTCAGCGACAACAACCAGGAAATCAAGTGCCACTAATAATTATGGCTAGTGAATGCAAAAAGGAATTTTTTGTGATTATTTACTGATCTTGAAATCATGAATACACACAATTGTAACACAATTGCAATTGTAATATCTTAAAAGGGTTTTATTTTGTGGTTCTACCAAATTTTGTGAATCTGTTTGACCCGAGTGGAAAGAAGCATACTCAATGTTTTCCAATTTTCCTATTGCATGCTTGAATTCTTTCCCAATTCCCTCATGATTGTTTGCCACAGAGAAAGTTTAGTGTCACCATGTGTAAGATCTGATTTGTAAAGAAAAAACAAAAATATATTATCTAACTAAAGCTTGGATGCTACCAACAAATAAAATTGCAAAGAAAAACAAGGTATATACACTGTTGTGTTCCTATGTTTAGAGAAATACTTCTTCAATACAAGCAAGAGCCTGCGAGGAGGATACGACGTTTTCTAACTCTTCTAGCTTATGGACTTTTTAATGGAATATGTCAATACAATTCTGCAAAAGTATTTTATGGTATTTTTAGTCAAATATCTAAATATAATTTTGAGTAGAACTGTTTAAATTTTGAATGATTCAAGTTTTAAAATAAAATTGGTGGAAAGGTGGAAAAAATAGTTTAAAATGAGTTTTTAAATAATTTCTGAAATTATTTAGAATAAAATTTGAAAGTATAAATGAACTTAAAATATTTCAATTATGTAAACTATGTTGGAGAATCTAATCCCAACCACCTGCTAGGTGTCAAAACCGTCCATCCAAGTGTCCTAGTTTAGTTTCACTTAGTCCATTTTTAGTTGAGTTTGGATGCAGTCATTTAATGTTGATGTCTCCAATGTAATATTATTTAACTCATTCGTAATATTGCGAAGAGAAATCCTTTGCTCCAATTCTTTCCAGTTTTCAATTCTTGTTATGATATCAAAGCTAGTTTGAATAAGACTCCTAAAAAGAATAACAACGATAGAAAAGTTGGAACAATAGAGAGAAGAGGGAACCTGCATAAGACTCTTAGAGAGGGCAGCAAAAGTTTGAAGACATCTCCTGCCAAAAAGCAACACGAGAATGAAAAAGCTAGTGAAGCTCCGGGGCAAACAAATTTAAAAAAAGCGAGTCGTGATTTAAAAAAAATAAAATTGAAATGCGTCCAAAGTAACGCACCTGAGCCATTGAGAAGTTGCATTAGCAACGCAAACCAAAATTTTTGAAGGAGCGTGAAGCATCACTAAAACAACAAAGGAGTTTTAAAATCAGCGTTAGTTGCAAAAACTTACACCGATTCCTCACGCACCCGGGTTTGGGGCTGAAGCACCAACGTTAAAGCGATTTGCTGAAACACCAGCGTTAAAGTGATTTGAAGCGTTAAAGTGATTTTAAGGTCAACATATTTAATTAAAAGGTTATTTTAAAATTTTTATATGAAGTTTTTTAAAATTAAGGAAACTTATGAAGATAATTTTTTTTTTTTATTAAAGTGTTTTTCCAAAAACCTTTAAATTTGCGAAGGTTTTTTAAATGAAAAAGGGATTCGAATATTTTTTCTTTTTAAAAGAGAAGGGTTTTATTTTGGCATGAATTTTTAACAAAAGAGCATGTGTGAAAAGAGTTTATGGCATGAGACTTTTAAAAAAAATCATGTGTGAATGCTTTGTGAAAGTGAATGTGTGAAAGGGGATTTTTTTTTGAAAAAGAGATTTAGAAACGGGTATTGTGGAGGCCTTGTAAAAGTGTTCCTTTAGCACATAATTTTTGAATTTTTTGAATCAAGGTATATTGAGAATTTGTAGACTTGTCTGTTTGTGAAAGCCAAGCAACAATGCCCTTTTTATTGCATTTAGTTGCAATGTCTACAATTTGTGTTAGTTGTTGAGTTGTAGTGAGCCAACAGTCAACAAATGGGAAAATGAAAGAGGCTAAAGTGACAATAGGAAATGTTTGAGATCTTTTTTGATCTAGAAGTGAAGAGGCAAAAAAATGCCTTTCCATTAAAATGCATAAAAGAATATGTCGATGACAACATTCTTCCCTTCATTTCAGAGGCCAAGACAACCAAGGAGACATGGGATACCCTTGAGAAGTGTTTTGGTGAAAGCGGTACCGTTGAAGTTGAAGATGGAGGTGGATTTATAACAGTACATGTACAACGAGATGAAAAGACTCAACCATAAGTGTATGATGTCTATGAAGAAATTGCAGAAGTAGCAAAGAAGCGGCATGAAGATGCTTTTGAACCTCATTGTGCACAACTACAAGTGAGCAAATATTTGATGAATCCAGCAAAAAATTTGTTGAGTCCAACAACACAACTTGCTCATGAAAATTAGATGGATCCAACAACAAAGCTTGCTAATGACGACTTGGTGATACCAGCAACAATGGATGTTGATGATGATTTGGTGATTGAAGCAACAGAGTTTGTTGATGAAAATTTGATGTTTTTAGCAGCAGAACTTGTTGATGATGATATGGTTAATCCAACAACTGAACTTGCTAATAAGAGTAAAAATACTATGGTAAATCCAGTGACTAATATTGTTGATGTAAATTTTGATAGATAATTTTTTGTTAATGATGATTGGTTGCAAATGACGCAACAAAAACATCATAAACATGATATTATTCAGTGAGGAAATCCAACTTGCACAACCGGTTTGCAGCAGCAGAGGTTAGTGAAGAAAAAACAAAGAAAGAGATAGAGATAGAGATAAATACACAGAAAAACGGAGATAAAGAAGGTTGGAAAGAAAGAAGTGTCGAAAGGGAAAGCAGAAACAAAGACGGAGGCAAAAGCACAGAAGGAAGTGCAACAGGAGACAAATCTCATTGCAACGTAGAAGGAACAAACCCAATGTTATTTTGGATATGTTTTTACATTGACCATTGATTTTCAATGTGCAGGTACACAAAATGATTATGAAAAAGAGTTGAATTTTCTTGAAACATGGCTTGCAACACCATGTGTAGTTGAGGTCTACACATAAGTTGTGGATATGAATGTTGAAGATAGCATGCATGATGAACACATCAATGAAATTTTTAGGTATTGAAGTTTTGAAGAGATAAAATATTATTCTCATCTTATGTTGCAGCAATGATAAAAAACACACTAAAGAAGACAATATGTGGCAACAACCCACATACAAGTCATTTCTTGAAGAAGTCCAAGACATCCTTAGACAACCTGGAACAATAGAAGATTTGCACCAGCAAATGAAGAAACAAAGGTTTAAAGAATAAAACAAGAAGAAAATGCTAAAACAATTTCGAGGTTATAGAATCTCGAAGAAGAGAAGAAGAAAACTAAATCTAGCTTAAAGTCAAATTTTTAAAATTGTAAGCCTTGCTGAGACATAGAGTAGCAGGTATTTTAATTAAAAATTTTACTGGTTGTAATTAAGAGGGAGTGTTGGAGAATCTAATTCTAACCACGTGCTAGATGTCGAAACAGTTCATCCAACTGTCTTAGTTCAGTGTCAGTTGAGAAGAGTAATCCTCCACTCCACTTCTTTCAGTTTTCAATTCTTATTAAACTATACCATTTAAATTTGTAATTCTAACATTTATTTATAAAATTTCTAACCAATTTACTGTACTTAAATTTTGTATATTAGTGCGACTCTATCCTTTATATCTACTACATTTTCTTCTAAATTGACAATTTGAGTGGATAATTTCTGTAAAGAACTGAAAATTTTCAATTATTTTAATGGCGTGTCAATTTGATTCTTAACACTAAAGAATATTTTCGACTGAATAGTACATACACTAAAACCTCCCTATGTTTTCCTCGTTTTTATTTGAGTGAAAATCATATGTGTTTTTACATGCTTTGCTAGCCTTTAAACAATAATTTTATGGCTTATTCGCGAAAAGGAGATAAAACAGGAAGTCTAAGAAAAGACAAAGTAAAAATTTCTTGAATTGCCATTTATTTAACGGCATTTTGTAATTATGTTCGACATAAATTAGTGCGAATCCGTTTTGTTGCTCATATGTGAAGAAGATAATTTACGTTGCATTTTCATTTGAAATGTAAACATGTTTGAATCACACCTGCACACCAACTTGGAGAAGGAGAAGCTGAAGTTGAATCTGAAGCAGAGGAGATTTTCAAATTGCAGCTGACCGTGGAGCTCGAGTGGAAGAAGAGAATTCCATGTTAGAAACAAAACTAGCTTGGAGCAGACACCTTTTGTTATTGAGGGACCTTTTGGAATTAATGCTTCTCATCTTCGTTGTGGTATGCTATAAAGAAGTTTGCATTTAATTTTTTTTTTTTAAGTGATAATGTATATTGAGTCCAAGAAAAAAAAATGTTTTCATAAATTTTCATGGGTTTCATAGATTTTAATGCGTTAACTGACCATAATAGTTGATAAAACATAAAATATATCCATTGACTCTCCAATTTCTATTAATTTAATTGGAATAAAATAGAAATTATATCCAATCTGTTTCCAATTCAATAGAGTGATTTTCTAATTTCTCTAATACTTAATACATTAAAAGATAGAATTACAAGAAATTTCTTTCCTAGTAAATGAGAAATTCTTCTGATCCACTTTTTTTTTTAAATGATCTATCCAATAGTTTAATGATATAACCAACACTTATTAGGAAGTTATATAACCATATATATGAGTTTAGCCCAGTTTGGATCACAACTAGGAATACTTCTAACTTCACATTGAAATTTGAAAAAGATCACTTAAAAAAGATGTTTCAACTTCTTTTCAAACATTTGCATTCTCCTAAATATAATCACTATATACCAACAACCAAAAGCTGAACATACTAAGATAAGTATAACGAATAACTTATGATGAAAAAAAAAAATTTCTAAAAAATGCACTTCACATTCATATTAAATTCAATTTTCAAAAATAATAAATCTAAAATGAGATGGAATTCCGTTTATGTTCAAGCAGTAAATGAGATTAGTGAATGAAAAAAATTCAAACATTAAAATATTTTATAATTTACTAATCCAAAATATAAATAAATTACTAATTATATAAACAATATAATTTTAATAGGCAATATAATTTATTTTAAAAAAACTACATAAATATACAACCTCTCACAACATGTGTTGCCTTAGGTCAACTACACCCTACTTTAATTTCATAAACTGGCCATTAAGATTTATAAAAAAAAAAATTACAAAGCCACACATAAATTATATAAAATTCTAAAAGCTACAAACTTAGAGTACAAATTTGTTGTCTCACTAATAAGGTGATTTGTTAAAAATAAATTCCATAATTTTACTTTGATACAACTACACCTTACATTACTTTCATAAAACAGAGAATAGGATTTATAAAAATTATTTTGCAAAGCTAAATATAAATTAAATAAAATTCTCAAAGCTCAAAACTTAGAGTACAAATTTGTTGTTTCTCACTGATAAGTTGAATTGTTATATACAATTGTTCAATGAGTAAATAAAATTGGTTCTCATAATCTTGAAATTGTCTTTGCTGATTTGGCCGAGTTGAAATTTTAACCTAAATAATAGCATACATTGAAAGTTTGAGATAAGTAATGGAATTTTTTTTTTGTACTCTAAGAGTACATTGAAATTTTGAGCTAAGTAATGGAGTTTATGTACTCTAGTTATTGCCATTAGATAAGCTAACTACAAGGTTGTCCATATCAAGGAAGTAAACATTCTTAACAATGATGAGACA
Organism: Pinus albicaulis; assembly: GCA_034641835.2. Taxonomy (NCBI): domain Eukaryota; kingdom Viridiplantae; phylum Streptophyta; class Pinopsida; order Pinales; family Pinaceae; genus Pinus; species Pinus albicaulis. Next base: position 446,065,334 of record CM076574.1, on the reverse strand, counting down.
AGAAACATACATTTGAAAGGGAATTGATATTTTTTATTGTGAGTGGTTAGCATTAATGACTTGCCATTGGGAAATTTTTGTTTTGCCAAGATTGATTCATAGGGGCTTCACTATAGGAGCAATACCATAGCACGTGGGTTCACATTGGGGGATATATAATGAGGAAAAAATGACATAAAATATTGGGGGATATATAGGGGGTAAAAGGTTTTTAAATTGGCACGTATAAAAAGTGGAGCTCGAAGTTAATGAAAAAATATAAAGGGGTATAAAAAATGTTAATGAAAAAATAGATACGTACAATATATAGTGAAGTAGGGTCCTTTTAAATTGGGAAGGTGTATTGGATTTATATTGGTAGGGGGTTAAATAATATGATTTTTAGAGGTATTTTCCAATGTTAAATTTTTTTAAGGTATTTATTAATATTCTATGATCACACGTGATATTTTAGAGGTTCATTGTGTGAGTCCCCTGTGGATTGATTGCCAAGAGAAAAGCATTCGATGTGGTTGAAGCTTGTATATGGAGTGGGGGAGTTACTTGTTTGCAAGTAGGAATTTTAACTTTTATCTTTTGAGTATGTGAATCATCTTAAACGTTGTATTGACCTTATTTTGACCTAAGTCTTCCAAGTTTAAGCTGTAGTACGTGCATGCATCCTACAAATTTATGTTTTATTTTTTGAGTGTTTATTTTTATTTTTATTTTTATTTATTCCATTATGCATTCCCTCCATGTGGATTATCATTTCACAAAAAATATTGTATGTTATTTGTTGTGCTTGTAATTTTTTTTATCTTCTTTTCTTAGATGCCTACTGAATTACAAAAGTTGGTGCTAATTTTTTTTTTTTTTTCAATTGAATGCAAATTGTTTTAAAGAGTTTTGATTTTTCTCAAATAAACTTATAATTTAGAAGGATTGTAAAATAATTCCCCAACCGTGTTGAATTATTCTTTCTATAATTTCTGCATTGTAAAAATGTCAAATTAATAGCGCTATGACACAAAAATAATATTTTAAAACTTACTTTAAATACTATTGAAGTGGAAATATATTTCTTAGAAGTTTAAATAATGTTGAAGTTGAAATATATTTCTTAGAAACTTAATGAATGCCAAATTAAAATGAATATATATTAAAAAAAATCATAAATAAATTCATGATTCTACTATTATTAATAATAATTTCATAATTAAATAAAGATGACAATTTTTAAATTATATAAATTAAAATAATTTAATTCATAATGAATAAATAAGTAAAAATATATATCTTAAAATGAAACAGTTAACAATATTATTGGGATAACTTAGCTTTTTATTTATCCATTTTTATAACTATCCATTGATATAATTAAATAATTAAGTTAATATTTTTATTTATCTAAGATTATGCTATATTCACAATTTGATTGTGCTATTTACATATTGATACTGCAAATTTAATCAATTAATAAGTTGAGATTTGTAGGAATTTACACGGTAAGTTCCGTAGATCAGGAACCAGAGGTCACCACTCACAAGCAGATCACAAATCAGTATACCAGTATAATCACATGGTTAAAACCCTCAAAGAGGGAAATAGTCCATGCCCTGAGCCAACGAGACCACTTCAGGGAATTTATTAATATAAAAAAGAAATTTACATATGTTTCTCTAATAAACGGTTACTGGACAAATGACCCTCCATGGTCTTTAAATAGAGATCATGGACAAATTGGGTGTTAAGCCACAGATCAAGTGTTGTTAATGCCGAGGTGAGAGATAATTGTCGGATCACTACAAATCATGATCGTTGGATTATAAGTTACAAATGTACATGGTAAAGAAACACACTTTACCTAACTCTACACTAGACTAAGTTATTCTTAACTATTTCCTATGTGTCAGAATATCCTAACATCCCCCCTTAAGAACAACTTGGGATAAGATTGAAGGATTTACAAAGGTGACACAAAAGGAGCCTATTTCCTATGTGTCGAAATATCCTAACATCCCCCCTTAAGAACAAATTGGGATAGGATTGAAGGATTTACAAAAGTGACACAATAGGAGAAGGAAGGAGGAATTAGAGCCTATCCCCCCTTAATGAGCACTTTCCTAAACTCCAAGCATGGATCAAGGTTTGGTAAACTTTTGTGCAATGAGAGCGTTAGTAAATATGTATTTCTGTAGTCATTTGGTGGAACAATCTTGCCCTTGAAAACCACAGTCATGAATGGGATTTCGATGGTGTGTGTATTTCAATAACATACATTGATCTTTGGCTTGGATCTTTACATAGCGTACTTTCTGATTATCACATGATGTTGTTGGATCGCGCTAATGAAGGCAATTCATATTGGATCTGGCCGAAGCCATGTGGCTTCCTTGTTGGCTTCAAGCGCACCACAAATACTACGATTACTGTGAAGAAGGAGATAGCACTTTGTTCTTACAAGACCAAGTAATAGGTCATGAAACGAGTGAATACATATCTTACAGGGACTTCCGATCATTACGGTCACCAGCCTAATCAGAATCAGTGAAACCAATCAACCAGGGAGATGATCCTGCACTGTAATGAATCCCGAACTGAAATGTACTTCAAATATATTGAAGTATTCTTTCAAATTATTTCCAGTGACTTTCATGAGGTTGGTGCATAAACCAAGCGACAAGAACAACGGCAAAGGAAAGGTCAAGGCGGGTATGGGTTAGATACAAAATTTTATGAACAAGTTGATGGTATAAGGTAGCATCAACTTTAGGGGTAGTACAGTTGACTGAAATCTTGACTCCAGACTGAAAGGGAGAAGTGGCAGGCTTACATTATTCCATGTGAAGGTGGTGTAGAAGATTACAGGCATACTTGGATTGAGAGAGGGTAATGCCTTCCTTAGATTGCAAGACTTGAAGACCAAGGAAATAATGCAAGTGTCCTAAGTCTAATTTCAAAATTATTTTTGAGGCTAGACTTCACATGGTTTATATCGTTTGGATCACTACTAGTGATGATAAGATCATCAAAATAAAGAACAAGGATGGTGAAGGAATTACCCACTTTCTTGGTGTAGAAAGTGTTGTCAGAATGACTCCTAGAAAAGCCATTATCTAATAGAAATCTATCCATTTTGGCATACCAAGTCCGAGGAGCTTGTTTGAGACCATAGACAGACTTCCTAAGGTGACAAACAAGGATAGAGTCATTTTGGATAAATCCATGGGGTTGTTCCATGTATATTTCTTCATGTAAATATCCATGTAAGAAGGTAGATTTAACATCCATATGATGAACTTCCCATTTAAAGGAGGTAGAAAGGGAAAGAACAAGGTGGATAGAATTCATTTTGGCAACGGGGAGAAGGTTTCAGTATAGTTAATGCCTTCAACTTGTGAAAATCCTTTAGCAAAAAGATGAGCTTTATGTCTATCCACTTTTCCATCTCGTCCAAACTTTGTTTTGTAAACCCATCTGCATTTGACAAGTTTTCTTCCTTTTGGAAGCGGAACAAGATCCCAAGTATTGTTTGTTGATAAGGAACGATACTCTTCATTCATAGCTTCATCCCAATTTGGATGATTGGAGGCTTCTTCAAAAGTTTTATGTCAAGTTTTTATGGAACTTGAGCCAATAAGGAAGAGGCTCTTTCAGGCGGGCTTGATATGCGTACGTCGATTGGTAGGGTCACAAGGAGCTAACCCGCTGGTAGAGTGGACCCATCTTGGAAGCGATGGAGTATAAGGAACAATTTCACGAGCTGGAGGAGGATTTTCATCCTCGTTGTCATCATCTAAACTAGAAGGAATGCTATTAAAAATAGAAGAGAGAGAGAGGGAGGTGGCACATATTTCGAATCAAGCTCGCAGGCCAAAGGTGGCACACCTGCTGAACTAGGCTCGCAGGCCGACATATTTTCATCAAAATTTACATCTCTTCTAATGATTATTTTTCTGGATTTTGGTTGAATAATTCTATATCCTTTGACATCTTCGGAATATCCAACAAAAATGCATTTTTCACTCTTAGGTTATAAGTATTTATGTTTCGCATCTGGAATATGGGTCCAAGCATCACTTCCAAAAACACGAAAGTGACTTACATCTGGTTTGATTGAGCTCCAAGCTTCTTCTGGAGTTATATTCTTTAAAACCTTAGTAGGAGTGCGATTTACTATGTAATTTTCACATTTAATGGCTTCTGCCCAAAAATTGAGACCAAGTCCTTTAGATTGAAGCATACAATTAGCCATTTCTTTTAAGGTGTGATTCTTCCTTTCAGCTACACCATTTTTTTGTGGAGTATATGGAACAATATGTTGCAATTGAATGCCATGCTCAGTGCAGAAGTTGATAAATTTTTTATTAACATATTCTCTGTCATTGTCTGTTCTTAACTTAAGAATTTGATGTCCATATTGTTTCTCAACAAAGGCCTTAAAGGCCAATAACATGTTAAAAACTTCACTCTTGAGTTTTAAGAAATATACCCAAGTGCGTCTGGAAAAATCATCAATGAAATTTAAGAAGTACTTGCAACCAGAGAAAGAAACAATAGGAAGTGGACCACATAAATCACTGTGCACAAGCTGCAAAGGGGCTGAAGCATGCCAAGAGGCACGTTTTTCAAAACTATCCCAATGATGTTTTCCAAGTACACATCCGGAGCTAACACCATCCTGGCAAGATACCATAGGAAGCCCCATCACCATATTTTCCTTACATAGAGTTTGAAGAGAGCGATATTTTAAGTGACCAAATTTCTCATGCCAAAGTTTGCTCACATCATCATTATGAGAAACAAAAACAGAGGGAAGAGATGATGATCCAAATTTGTCAAACTTATACAACCTTGTGGAATCATCAGCAATGCCAGTAGCTAAAATATGTTTAGGATCTTTGAGGTCCTTGATTACAACATCATGAGGTGAGAATTCTACTATTTTCCCTTCACCTGAATGAGTTATCTGATAAACAGATAGAAGGTTGCATGACAAGGTAGGAACACATAGTACATCATTAAACTAACCATTATCTAGATGAATGGTTCCAGATCCTACAACACTAAGAGATCTATCATCACCAACATAAATATGTTTGGTGTTACAATCATTTAAAGAATAAAACATGGATTTATTTTTATCCATGTGGTAAGAAGCTCCAGAATCAATGAGCCACTCATGAGAAGGAGAAGAAGAAGATACATTTAATGCATAACCAGATCTTGATGCCTGACAACCACAAGCAGAAAGTTCCATGCCTGAAGATGAAGGTGAAGAGTGCTCCAAATTGATGTGGTGCTTCTTCATTGCTGCTTCTAAGGCTTCCATCTTCTTAAAACATTTGGACTCTATATGGCCATCCCGATTGCAAAAGTTGCAATGTCTATCTGTCTTCTTCCCTTTGTTTTGATTTTCCTTATTATTTTGGTGACTTGATTTTTCAGTTTGCGGCTAAAATTTCTTAGGGCGCTTGTTTGGTTTAGGACCATATTTTTTAGGATACTGCTTCTTGGGATTCTTTTGATATGGTTGTTGTTGGGCTGCTAAGGCTTTCTTAGAAGCGTTTCCAGTAGTGATAAGACCAAGGTGTAAACATTTTTCTTGTTCTCTTATCAAAGAATCACAAAAGTCATCAAAAGAGGGATTCTTGTAGGTGGTTCCTGAAGAAATGATGGCTTCTCTGGTGGAATGGAAGGCGGAAACAAATACAGAGTATGCAGGACCAAGCTTAGCAAGAATGCAATATATGAGGCTACCATCGTCCTTTTTGATCTTACAACCTTCTAAAAGAATTCTGAGGGTCTTAAATTTGGACAAAAAATCTTCAATGGAGGAGAAATTATTGGGGTCCAAAGTAAGCAACTCATTTTCAAGCTGGTGGGCCCTGATTTCATTTTGAATGCCAAAAACAGTTTTTAGCTTTTCAGGGCTTCATCATGGGTGTCAATGTCAAGGATATGAAATCGAAGATATTGAGCAATGGACATTCCTATCAACCCTCGTGCTTGATCTTGTTTATTTTCCCATTTAGCAGCTTTATCATCATCGGAAGGTTTAGTTTCTTGTCTTGTGGCTATTCTATAAAGCCCTTTACTTCTAAGTATATCTACCATGTGAGGTAGCCATTGGAAATAATTGGTGCTGTTAAGAATAACCGGGCATGCACTTTCCATTTTAAAACAGTGAGTGAGAAAAGATGGAAACTAACTACTCCAATGGAAAAGTCTCGAAAAATTGAGGTACATTTAAAAAAGCAGTATAAAGCTTTCGGATGAAGAAGTTGTGCCTTTTGAAAAAATCAGAAAGTTGTAGATACTTGAATAGTTACGAGAATGTGATGAAGTGCGGCTTTTTTTTTTTTAAATTCCACCCCTTTGAACAAAATTTTTTTACAAAATAAGCTTGAGAAGGAGACTTGAACCCAAGGCATCTATTATCATAAACTAACCCCTCACCAAGTGAGATAGTAAAAGGATCATGTTATTGTATGAAAGGAGTAAGGGGGGTTTTGTTTTTTTTTTCACTCTTCGGTGTACGTGCCTTTTCCTGCGCAAAAAAACACAAAAACCGAGCAAAAAAAAAGCGAAATGCAAAGCCTTATGGCAGAATGTTAGATTTTTGGTTAGCCTTATCGGAAACTATCACTTTTTTACTATTTCTGATTTCCCAAGATCGTACAAAGACGCGGGGAAAGAGCATATGTAGCAACAAAAATCCCTTTTTCCTGTTCCTGATTTGCCGAGATCACACGTAGCGCACAACAAAGAGCATACAAAGTGAAGAGGGTATAGATCTAGAAAATAAATAAAATCCTAATACCGAAAATAAATAGAAATAAAAAAACCAAAATAAGCATAACTATATAATAATAATAATAATAATCCAATTTTAAGGTCATGACCAAGCTAGACACCAAATTGGTGTGCGAGACCCCATTGTTTGTGGGACCAGGGACCCACCTCTGCGCAATGATTTGATTGCTAAGTCTACAAAGGCATACATACTCTACCCCACTCTGGTTTTGAACCTGTGACCTCTTAGGAGGAAACACATGCTCTTAACCATTAGGCCCACTCAAGTTGTATTATAACTGCAAAATAGATGCTTTATACCTCCAGATCTAAATTGACATAACTTGGGTAGCCGGAAACATTTTCGCATGAAACGAAAGGCGTTCCTCACTGTAACAGATGCTCCAAACATAACTAAGCAGTTCTCCAAGCCCAAAAATGTTCAAAAATAGTAGATCTACAAAACATCATTCGCATGCAGTCAAACTAGCTTCAAATTTTGATCAACAATGGACGTGGCCCTCAAAATGGCTCTGATACCATGTATGAATTTATAGGGTATGTTCCGTAGATCAAGAACCAAAGGTCACCGCTCACAAATAGATCACAAATCAGTACATCAGTATAATCATGTGGTTAAAGCCCTTAAAGAGGGAAACAGTCCATGCCCTGAGCCAACACGGCCACTTCAGGGAATTTATTAATATAAAAAAAAAAGTTACATATGTTTCTCTCATAAATGGTTACCAGAAAAATGACCCTCCATGCTCTTTAAATAGATATCATGGACCAATCAGGTGTTAAGCCATGGATCAAGTGCCATTAATACCGAGGTGAGAGATAACCATTGGATCACTACAAATCGTGACCGTCAGATTATAAGTTACAAATGTATATGGTAAAGAAACACACTTTACCTAACTCTACACTAGACTAAGTTATTCTTAAGTATTTCCTATGTGTCGGAATATACTAACAAGATTCCATTTTTCTTTTTTATTAAATAGTGATATATTCTCCCTTGAAACCGATAATATTGGGATGTTGAATTCAAATGTACATGTCTTTGAAATTATCACACTTTAACAATTCTATTAGTCTCTTTTTGCACCTTTTGGGGAAATTGATGCTAGAAACTAGAAGACATAAAATATATTCATCAAACTAAGCCACTCACAAGTGAGGAGCTTCACATGGAGACTACCTTCTATTAGTCTCTTTTCTCACCTTTTTGGGAAATTGATGTTAGAAACTGGAAGACAGAAAATATATTCATCAAACTAAGCCACTCATAAGTGAGGAGCTTCACATGGAGACTACCTTTCGCAGAACCCTCTAGACGTTCATCATGATGACATCATTAATCATAATGAACAAATAGTTTACAAGAAAATATGGGAGTTAGAACAATATCCTAAAATGTAGGAACTAAATCCTAATCTAAGGCTCACACATAACTAATGAACATGCTCTCTCCAAGAATACATTATCCATTAATTTCAACACTCCTCCTTAATGGAAAAAGGGTTCACTAGTACTCCTAACATTTCCCTAAATAACTAAAATTTAATTCTTCCAAGGGACTTGGTAAAAATATTTGCAACATTGTCACAAGTATTACAATATTCAATATGGATTTCCTTTCACTTAACCTTCTCCCTAACAAAATAAAATTGTGTATCAATATAATTTGTGTTTTATCAAACAGTGGATTATTTGCAAGTTTGATTTATCTTTGGTTGTCACATCTGATAATTGTTGCATCTTTTTTTTCTTCTCCCGCATCCTAGATAAATCTCCTCAACCAAACTGCCTCACATGTTGTTTCACACATTGTTTGATACTTTTCTTCTTCTGAAGACAAGCATACATTGTTCTGCTTCTTGATACTACATGCAATGACCCCAGACCCAATGTTAAATGCATAACTTGTTATGGATCATTTGTCATCCATATTTCCAGCCCAATCAAAGTCTGAAAAACCGGTCAATCTAGCATCAAATGAACCAGTATATTTAATACCAAAGTCTAATTTTCCTTGAAGGTACCTTAAGACGCCTTTCCCTGCAACCCAATGATTTTCAAGAGGCTTTGACATGAATTGGCTCAATACACTGACTGCAAAAGCAAAATTCGGCCTAGTTGTATTCAAGTAAATTAGACTCCCAACCGGCTGTCTATACATTGTTGCATCTACCTCCTTGGAACCATCATCATTCTGAAGTTTGACATTCTGTTGTAAAGGCACTGAAGTATTTTTGTACTTATCCATTCTGAACTTTTTCAATAAGCTCCTTACATACTTTCCCTGACACAAAAAATTCTGGCTAGAATCGCTCCAGACTTCAAGGCCCAAACAATAGTGTAACTCTCCAAGGTATTTCATCTCAAAAACCTATGAAATTTACTCTTTGATTTCTTTAATGAGTTCATCAACATTTCCTGTAATGATAAGATCATCTACATATAAAGAAATCAAAACAATTTTCCCCTCTTTATTAAACATGGTATACATATTATGGTCATTATTGCTTATTTTATAACTATGTTGTAGGAAAAATGAATCCATTTTATCATACCACGACCTATGTGCCTGTTTTAGTCCACAAAATTCTTTCCTCAATCTATAGACTAAATGTTCATCCCCATGTTTAAAAAACCCTTCACGTTGCATTAAATGCACTTCTTCTTTTAATTCCCCATTTAAAATAAAAATTTCACATCTAACTCATGTATCATCCAATGATGTTCGGTAGCTAAAGAAATTAACATTCTAATTGTGTTTAATTAAAATATAGTGGCAAAGGTTTCCTCATAGTCTATTGCTTCTTTCTGCGAGTACCCCTTTGCAACTAGCCTAGCTTTATATATTCTATACTCCCATTTGCTTTAAATTTAGGCTTGTATTACCATTTGCAACAGATGTGCTTTTTTCATTCAAGTAGTTCAACGATATCCCAGGTTATGTTTTAAGTATTGACTCATATTCCTCTTCCATGGATGCCCTCCATTCATCATATTGACTAGATTATTTATAATTTGAGGGTTCAAGAACATTTAACATGCTACTTATAAGAGCATGATCCCTATATCTTGCTAGGAATTTAAATTTCCTACCCGGTCTCCTGAGTGGTGGACTCACTTAAAAAAAAAATTAATCATCCCTTGGTGGACTTAGCTTGCTAAATGCATCTGTACCATCTATTTCTTCCCTTTATGATGCTCCTGCTGCTCATAGTTGTTCCCTATTTCATCACTCCCTTCTTCCATCAGCAAAGGCATGTCCCTCTCTCCATTGACACTATCATGGTTTCCATCATAAACCTGCGCATGGAATACTACATCTCTACTTGCAAACACTTTAAGCTAACTCCATCTATACCTTCCACTTCTTCCCTTTCTGTTGCTACTGATGCTCATAGTTGTTCCCTATTTCATCACTCCCTTCTTCCATCAGCAAAGGCACGTCCCTCTCTCCATTAACACTATCAATATCATGGTTTCCATCATCAACCTACTCATGGAATACTACATCTCTACTTGCAAACACTTTATAAGTAGAGGGATTAAATAATTTATAGGCTTTAAACTTTGTACAATACCCAAAAAAAATGCATTCAATGGCCACTGAATCCAGTTTCTTCCTATCCTCTTTTGGAACATGAGCAAAATCTTAGAGCCAAAAAATATTAAATGATTAACTACAGGATTAGATATGACCAAATCTATGACGCCCTAACTCTTCTGCAGTCATAACTGATGAATTCAAGGTTTGGTGTAGCGTACTTCTTACATTCAGCTTGCACAGACATCTCAATTGAACCCCTGATGCAATTGGCTTCATACGATCTAGCATATATTTAATAACATAATAAGACTTAAAAAATTATACCTTAAGGTTCTGATATGTTATCATAGAAAGAAAGACCAAATTCTTTTTTATTCCAGATACATACATTACATTTTGAATATGCCTAATATTTCCATAAGGCAATATGACACGAAAATTACCATACCATTTGATTTGGTACCCTCTGTCACCACAAAGGTAGATTTTAGCACCATTGATGATTTCTTTAAAATTTTCAAACCAATTTATGTTACCTATCATGTGAGTGGAAGCTCCTGAATCCACAAACCAAGTATTTGCTTTATCATTCTCAGTAGAGAGAACATAATCAGACATAAATAGTCTGAGATCCTCATTCTCATCTTCATCATCAAAGTGCCCTTCATGCTTCTTATGTCTATGTCGATTTTCATCAACCTTCTTCTTATGAAAATTCCTAGCAATGTGACCAGATTTACCATAGTAAAAACATTTTAGCCCTGAATCATTTCTGGTCAAAGACAAACCTTGAGGTGGCTTCCTGCAGCATGGGTATTACCTCTTCCCTTTATGTCCCACCTACCTTCCATCTAAATGGTTTCTTCTTTCTACATTCAAGGTAATCTATGTCCCAGTTGGAGTCATCTCTCTTTCTTCCTCTGTATTAGGATCTGTCAGTATTCAAATTTGGCATCTTTCTCTCTGCATGTATTACGCTATACTAATAAATATACGATAGTCATAGTCCATATATCCTTCTGTGATAATGACAAGATCAGTGTTTAACACTCTCTTTCCTATGTCTCCCAACTTATCCTTGAGCTCCTTGATTCGAGAGATGAACGCATCTACTGATTCATTCTCCTCCATTTTAATGGAGAGAATCTTGCTCTTTAGAAACAATAGGAGATTTGTGTTTTTAATATCATACAAATACTTGAGAGTTTTCAATATCTCATTTGCTGATTTACACTCTCTAATGTGAGGGATAATGCACTATTTCACTGAAAATTTCAACCACTTTTGCCTTGTTCTCCCTCTTATCCGAATTTTGCATTGTTGTAGTTGTTCTGCCTTTTGATGTTGTCGAATTCAATTCATCTCCATTTACAACCATCCATGCACTTTTCCCCTCAAGCAAAGTCTGCAACTTGAATTTCCAATTAGAATAATTAGATCCATCAAAATTATTTCTCTCGTTCAAATATGCCTCTACCATATGGTTATTCATCTTGACATGTCCACTTCAAAAAAAATCTTTCCACCTCTAACAACTGAAAAAAAAGATCAATCTATAGATCCAAAAAAAAAAATTGGTGTTATTATTTCAAGTACAACCCATTAAGAAAAATAAGAACCCCTTTCACATGGGTGCCCCAAACCACAATGTTTTCCTTTAAAATTATTATAACCACTATAAAAAAATTCAAAGGAAAAAAAAGATTTGAAAAATACCCTCTTGTCAACTCTGATGCATCAACGCTCGTTGTCTCTCCAGCCAATATAAAAAAACACTCTGCTATCGAGGCCACAACTCACCGATCAGTTGAGAAATCCCTGAGATCCGCACAATCCGGAACCATAATGTTTCTCCACATTGTGACACATGATGGCCCACTGAAAGCAACGAACGCTACCACCGAACATAGCAGGAAATCGTGACGATATCATGGGACGGGAACTCTCCTGCCAGGAGATCACCACTCCGCCGATGCCAACTCGCAAACCCCACCTGCTACCACAGCAGCCTCCACACGACGACTTCGCAGCAGGTCCACGACTCTTTGATGGCTTATCTACTTCGATCTCGTGCAGAGGCGAGTTTAGGTTGATTTTATCTCTGATCCCCACACAGTACACTAAGCCGCTGTCTTACCCAGCATTAGCACCTCTACGTTTACCTGATCATCTGTGTTTTTAACTAGTGCGCAAACGCAGTCAGCAGATCCATCGTCCTCTCCCGAACCTTGACCTCGATGCCCTTTCAGAAAGCTCACGATCAATCTTCTGCGAGCACATTCCAATGGAAACGCCACCACAGATCACACTTCGATCATGCGTGACGACATCTCATCACCCATACTAACCGCATCATTAGCAAATCTCTAGAATCCGATCAACCTCCACGGGTCAACCTCGACGTGAACAACACCTCTTCGACGGGAAGATCAGCGCTGAGAGCTCACGATGTTGAAAATCGTTGTAAGCGGAGGGAAATCGGTGCGGTTCCTGGGGTCACCTGTGTGTTGGCTCACCGCCAAGGACAGACATGCCACTAAGGGCTACAATTTTATTTCTTAGGCATTCACGTAATCATCAAAGCACATTGGATTTGACTCACTCAACCGTGACATTCTGATAAGAAGACAAAAAAATATATTCATCAAACTTAGCTGGTCACAGGTGAGGAGCTTCAAATGGATACCATTTCTGGCAGAATGCTCTACACATTTATCATAATTTATTCATCATAAATAAATATTTTACAAGAAAATAAGAGAGCTACAACAATATCCTAAAATCTAAGAACTAAATCCTAATTTAAAGCTCACACAATTAATGAACGAAGTGTCTCCAAGACTACATTTTCCATTAATTTTAACAATTGCTAGTAATATCACCGACCTTAAAACACCGTGATGACAAAATAATCCACGGGGCTAAATGAGTGCGAGAACTTGGAAGGCATAGCATACCGTCTTGCCCAGCTGTCGTGTTGAATCAAATGTCGACTTCTTTTCGAATTTACAACGGGGAGATTACGCAACAAGAAACTCACATGATGACGAGGAGGAACAACTCGACGAAAGAAAGACATCATAATCGCTCGTGGATATTAGTAGAATACATCACTTTGTAATAGGTTTGATGTATTAAAAACCCATCTTGTAAAGTACCTCAGATATGCTAAACCATCGAGATTTTTCGATGCAATGGAACTGTATAACCACATATGCAAACTCCTTACATATTTACAAAATGTGTACAATTTTAGAAACACATGGAAACGACCGAGCAACCCTAATGGACTCATAAATTTAGTGGTTCAGCGCATAAAGGTCATTTAATTTTGTGCTCTCATATTCTGCTCAAAGAAGACTTTGAAGGTGTTAAATCCTGGTAATTACACTACATCTCATTGACAGGCTAAAGTTTCTATGTACAACACTTCTTAATGACCTTGAGGTCCTACACATTTGAGAAAAAAAATTATGGCTTACATATTTACTATCTACAAATGTAGGTGTGTCAAATTTCTTCTATTGTGGAGGGAAAGAGTAAAGTGAGACTTTAAGAGAGAGGTAATAGTGCCACCTAAGTAGATATGCATGCAAATAATAAAGATATGTCGAACATCTAGTGGAATATTCCACAAAATATATCATTATAACCAATCAATGAGAAAGGTATTTCTAGTATCCTACAAAATAGTCCCCAAGGATGGGACAAAATTAACAACCATTAGAACACATTTTCAATAATATGAGTACTAAAGTGACCAAAATAGTTCAAATAATTTAGGACAAATGAAATCCAACATGAAATAAAAATATCTGCATAATAGTCTTACAAACATTCATAATCCATTGTAATGTTCCAAATTTTTCAATAAGGTAATTGGAACATTAATTTTGCTTTTATTTTAATAAAAGGAATAAAATGGGTAAGGGAGCCGATGTAGCAGCAAAATAAACTCTCCTAAGGTGCAAAGAGTCACTTAAGTGGCTAATTTTGACATTCCTTAGTGTGAAAAGGGCCAAAAGGAAAAAGACTAGGCCATGGTTGTCCAAGTCAACAACGTGCCCAAGAGGGGAAGCTTGCACAAGAAGACTACGCAGCTTTGAATGGAGGGAAAATAGAGGATGAGAGAAACCCTAATGGGTGGGGTCCATGGCAAGGAAGCATTCCTTGCAGAAAAAGGTGAAGGAGAGCCATTGTTTATTCATGCTTGAGAATTTCGAATTGTAGCTCTCTTCAGTTGTTCAACTGAGATAGCTTGTGCTGCTTAGCACAAGGGATATTTCTGCTTAGAAGTCTTCTCTCCTTCATTGGGAAGCCTTGGAGGAGTTGTTCTTCATCTTCCTCACATCCAGGCTTGAGGCCAAAGCCATCTCTTTCAGCTACAGTGCTTTTGTTGGGCAGATCCATTGGAGTTGCTGGAGCTAGCAGTGAGGGATCATCATCCCACCATTTCCTAAGCTAGTTTTGAAGAGAAGGAGTTTCTTCTTTCTCTAAGAAATCAGTAAAGGACATTTCTGGAGCTTTATTGCAGATTTTGGCATAGGGCCAAGTGTTTCATCTCAGCCCCAGCGCAGTCACTCCCTCTTACAACGTTATTTCAAAGGGAAATTGCAGGAGAATTCACCTTGGGGATTATAGAGTGTAATCTTCAGTGAAAGGGGCAACCTTCCGCTTAGAATATCATTGGAGGAGGTCATAATATTGTTTGAAACATTCTTTCCCCCTTCTCCATTCATTTATTATTATTGAGTTGCAGCAGCTACACTGCAACTCTGGCATTTTGTATTTTATCATTTTGTACATGTATTGCCGCCAATCCTTCTAAGGATTGTTAGTTAGTTATTTTCAGGGGTTTAGAGCTTGCCCCCCCTCATTTATTGAGCTGATATTGATATATCATTTTATTTTCAATTTACATATTGCAGTCTCCTCATATAACTGCGCAGACATAGCTAGGGCATTATTGTATAGCAGTGTAATCTTGAGTTTCCATGTACAATCTTGATTGAGGCTGACCTAGTCTATCTTGAGAGCTCTTTTCCTCAAGATTTGTATCCGTATTTGCTATTGCACTTTATAAATCAGCGATGCACTCTTCTTGTATCATATGATGTATTATGTCACTGTTGTTCATTATTGAAGTTCTTCATGTTGCTGTAGTTCACCTCTTTTGAGCAAGATCTTCCCGAGGAAGAAATATTTGCATAGCTATAGGCAGAGCCTGAGAAAGGGCCAGATAGCCTCCAGTTCTCATCCTCTCTTTAGAGGTGACATACCTAGGAAAAACCCTCTCAGTCCATCTCTGACATAGCCTTGTTCATATTTCCGACAAAGGAGTTCTTCATGGTGTAAAAGCTGTTGATTTCCATTTTGGAACATTACATCCATGTATGAAGAGCATCTTGGCATTGAAGGCTTCTAGTATTAAGTAAAAGTTCAAAGGCACATGTATACAATGAAAACCACTACCTCCAATAGTGGAGCATTGGAGCCACTCCTTTCTCCTCAAATTAAGTAGCTTACTCTTTAATGCTTTGCAGGAGGAGCCAAGGTAAAAATTTTGTTTGATCATATAATGAGGGTGTATATATAACAATGCGGAGGTGATGCTTCACCTTCCTTGTGACTCTTCATCTACCCTTATGACTGTTTGACTTCTTATGACCTTTTCAACTTTACATGTCTCTTGATATTTTGTACGTGTCCTTTTGACTTTCACTTTACAATAAACATCAATTACATAATCTACCATAATGGTGTGGCATGTGATAGCTCATGGCATGACATGACATGACACTGCTAACATGGAATTCTTGATAATGTATCAATTTCAAGCCACTCTTGTTGATGCTTGATATGTGTATGCTTGAGAGTGCTCTTTTATCCACCTCCGCATCACTTAGTGGTAAGGAGTCTTCAATGATTTCAAGTGTTGACTTGTCATCTCCAACTGGGGTTTCTTTGCTTTTTCTCAGTTGATTAGCTTGCATTATCACCTACAAAGATGTCATTCATCATATTTCCCTCGTTCATCTCCTTTTCCATCATCTTATGAAGGCATGATAATATACTTGCATATGCAATTCACTCATCACGAGATGACATCAGTCCGAAAACCCCTAGTATAAGATAGTGCATATTGATTCATTGGCTGAGCTGGAACTAAGTGAAAAAATAGAAGAGGGACTCAGTGATTATGTAACTGTGCATTTCAAGTAATTAGGGGCGAACCTTAAGCCTTCAGAATGCATAATGCGTATTCGAGGTAGGACTGAGGGAGAAAACTGTGAAATTATCGAGGATAGTGTGATAAGCTGATGGGATGGGTACTGGATGAGCAAATTGCGTAGTTACGAGAAGTAGAGGAGGTTGGGCCATTCTGCAATTTCATAGGTCATGGGATCAATGGTTGAGATTGAGGCTATAGATTGCGCAATGTTAAGTTCAGGCCAGGATGAGAAGATGGATTGCGTAATTCTGGGAGCCAAGGTCGAGGTTTGAGCATTCGAACTACACAATGAAACAATCCTAAGAGAAAGGAATTGTGCATTTCATATTTTCAATATGTAAGGTCACATATAGATGGCTGAGACGCTGCAATGCGTAGCTTGAGGACGTTGGGTGAAGCGAGTTTGCTTGGTCAGGAAGCTTTCCAGAAATTGACTAAGTTTTAGATGAATGAGTCTGATGTGAACAATGATAAGGCTTTGATTTTGTTCACACACTTATAATACTTGACAACACAACAACATAGATCATCTAGGACACTTTAAAAATGAATTTTTCTCAGTTCGAAAAATTTATGACAACTTACCACAAGTGCGACACTTAAGATTCACCATTTGACGATCATGATGAGACTTGTGCGAAAATGCTTTAAACTTTGGAAATGAGTCCAAAAAATGTTTAAATTTTTAAAATAACTCATTTACACAAAGGTAGACCCTTGAAACCACCAGAACAGGATTATACATATTTTGTGACAACTAACATGCGAAAAGCTGACATTTTTCCTATCTTTCAAAAGGGACTGAAATACCTCAATAAAACACATGGAATGAGTTTCAATGTTTGTAAAGAAAGTTTACAAGACCAATGAAGGCTCTAAACTTGAGCATATGCAAAACTTGGAGGGTGTTGTAGCAACGACAATGCTTGGCGACACACTAGTAGAATTCCAGCTTCTCTTCCATGGTTAACTCATTCGTGCAAGGTATTATCTCTTCGGGGAGTATTGATACATCATGTAGATTACTTTAGTCTCCCCACTTACCCCACAAATAAAAATTGTTCCCTTTATACCTTCTTGTTCGAACACAGTATAAGATTCAACAAAATCACGATGTTTTGAGTTGGGAAGGGTATTGAAGTTCACAAGCTTAATATTTCCAAAGTATTATTTTTCATATTTGGAGTTGCTCTATAGCCAACATGCCTAGATAGTACTGCATCAGAGTCATTACAGGAAAACAAATTTTCTGTTGTCAGTGATCCTGTTCAATACCCCAACGAATTTTCTTTCTTTACCTCTCTGCATAGGAAGACTTTCTCTTCTTTCACCTTTATTTATTTATTTTTATAATAATATACATTGGCACTTATTAATTTTATGGGAAGAAGAGGGATCCTGAATTTTTGAGAGTAAGATAGGTTATTCCTTCAAAGAAGCATAGAAATACCTTTGATCTAGGTTTGCTCATTTATATTTTTCCCCTTCTCCTATTATATTAATTGGATAAGCGTGAAAACATAGAAACAAAAAGAACTGAGTGTGGGAATAAGGTTTCCTAAATAGACACAACTTCATGGTTTTACCCAAAAATCTCGTCACGGGCGGATCATATTTTCCCTCGAGACTTCACCGACCAAAAGATAAAATCAACACAACCCCAGATAATCATTGAAAATAATGTTTTAAGACTTCACCATTATATGTGTGTTGGCCAATATTTTTGTGAACAGTAAACGGTCCAATCCATAGGGATTGAAACATGGCATGTTTTCATTTGTCCTCATGGTATTTGTCCCACTTTAGGACTAAGTAACCCACACTAAAGTTATTCTTCCCTATATATTTTTTGTCAAACCACCTCTTGATATGATTTTGGTGAAGGTAAAATATTTCTTTTGCTTTCAACCTTTATTCCTATAAATTTTAAAGAGTCTCCATCCTACACTAAGGTAATCAACATGGCTTTCTTTGGGATTCTTGTGAAATTTAGAGAGTAGGAATGTAGATTTTAGAAGGAAGGATGACTTATTTTCCGTACACTAGGAAGTAGGGGGAGGTGTTAAAAGAGGGGTTTGGCATGACTTAGTCAGCCCATAGGGAATTTACCAAAGTAGAGTTCCAACTCCTTTATTGATAGAATATGGTCTTATTGATGATACATATAAGGTTCTTATTTGTAGACTTAGAAAAATCAATTTAATATTGATAGTAGTTAGTTGAATGTTTCAATAAAATTCCATTTTATAATGAAAAATCATATAATTTTAGCGATGAAAAATATGTTGTGTTATCGAAAACAAAAGTTGGAATGTGAAACCTAGAAATGATATTTTTCTTTATGGAATTTGATGACACGAAGGGGGGTACTGTCTCCCCGAGAGGTAGTAAATAACATGCTGACCATATGCCTGATCCATTGGGAAGCTCCCAACAAGTAACCCCACAACCTGTAAATTGTACCACACTGAAGTTCATACTGAAATTGAAAACTAAAAATGTACTACTGAAAGAAAAAATTAAAACTGGAAATTTAAGATGTATAAATTATAAAATATTTAAAATATATAAGAGTTTAATTTACAAAACATTATTAAAAACCTATCCTTCTAGCTATTCAGATCTCTATTTTTCATTTAAACATTAGTGAGATCATTTTAAAATTGTTATACACATCCTCTGATATTATTATGGGGAAAGGATGATTCATAGCTGAAGTGTAGGAATGAAATTGTTCACACCTTTGTAGGTTTCGCATCATAACTGTAACTCATATTCCTCCTTTGTAGAAAAACTGATATATGGAGGTCCTATCAAATCTGCTGAAATTGTGCAATTGTAATGTGTAACTTTTTACACTCTTTAAGGCCCTTCTTTCTTGTGTTGACTCATATGTTTTTCTCTCCTTTAGTTATAATATTTTTATGACATATTACCATAACATATAAAAAATAAACTAACTGTCAAAAAGATAAAATGAAGCATTCCAAAACACTGAGGTAAAATTGGGGTTTTTCAACAAAATTAGTGTTTCATATATTTCCTTCTCAATGAGGTAACTTGATCATTCTTCCATAAACTTTACAGCATGATAAAGTACTTTTAACTTTTCTTAGCTTCTTGTCATCCTTCTATTACCCTTTGGTATATTTCTTCTATCTTTTAGAGCTCCTTGTCCTTTCCTGCTTGCACTACATACTTTTTTCCCCCTATTATGTAGCCTTTTTATTGCCCTTTGAAGAGTTAACATTATCTTCTTCATTAATTATCATTGGTTCCCTTAACTTAGGATTAATATTTTCCTTAAAAATCAGTCTTACTTTATTTTAGGATGAGTATGGGGTTTCCTATGGTAAACCCTAGGCTTAGTTTTTGTTTCTTCATCCTCTATTTCCATACTCTACCTTATTTTCTCATTTTTTTTATTCCTGATGCTTTATTTACTCTTTTTATAAAATTTATGTCTATTGTATTCTTGTTCTCTTTTCATAGACCTTAACCTTTGGTTCCTTTACAAGGTTTTTCTCAAGAGGCACATGTCTGGATTCAACAACTTTTTCGAGGGCTAGGGTTTCAACGTGATTTTTAGCCTTACCCTTTCTTGGTCTTCTGGGTGTAGGGTTTATTAATGTCCTTTGCCTCGGGGTTTGTATTTGGTTATCTAACTCATGTATATACAGTATCTTAGTCGGGCCACGATGACCTATAATATAAGGTAACAAATTTGGTTTGGTTATGGCCTTAGTGGACATTTTCAGTAGGATTTTATGCAAGAAATAAGGTAAGATCATCTTTCCAAAAAAAAAATGACATAAAAACTTCATGTGGAAAAGAAATATTTTGAATACCTTCCTTTACATGTAAAAAATATCTGCACAATCTTTAGAACATTAGAAAATTTTGGCTTCAACATCTTCTAAGGGATTCCCATGCTCCAATTAGGGTTCTGATGTTCTCCTTTTAGGAGGAAGTTGATATCCACATTCTGCACCCTTGGTAGGAAACCTTGTGGCTTGTGTTATTGAATATTCAGTGACTACAGACTCTATTCCTACTATCCATGCTATGTTTTCATCAAAACATTGAATAAAATAGTAACACCAACTTAGTGTGTAACCATTAAACTATTGGAAAATAAACTCCCATCCTGCATTTTTTAATAAAGGTGTAACTTCACCACATACCTCGAACCATAATGGATCTAGTTCAAATCCTCTCACATTACATGAATTTCTCATTGCTCAATTGAGAAGAACCGAGTACTCTGCCATTCTCTTTCAAAAACTACTAACAATTTCACAGTTTGTTGTTATCCAGTCACCTAGGTTTGATGGAAATGATTGATTTACACACAATTCTGGTTTTAACCCTCCTTCTCTCCAAAACCTTTTTAACGTTTTGAAACCACATCAAACCATCACATCAAGTGATATTATAGGTTAAATTTCATCAAAAACTTTTAAAACATTTAAAATGACCCAAGTGATAGTTATAAAACTTAATTGTTTTTCAAAATTTTGCAGGGGATACGAAAATATTTCATAGTGCCATCTATTTTTTTCATCTAATTGGTTGAAGAATTGGGTAAAAAAAAAAAATTTCATGATGTAGAAAACTTTCTTAACATGCTTTTTAAACTCTTATGCAACCCTTTCACATGAAAATTTTACCTAGTCTTACACTTAAGCCTACTTTTCTTGTAATAAGACTCGTAACTGATTTTCAGAACATTTTGACCCTTTTTTGAAAGTATAACATTACTGTTAACAAAATATGTGTGTGAAATTATTGAATGCAATGAGACACAAGTTGTCTTTAATCGTATCAGCAGAGATTAAAGGGACAACAGAGGAATTGATGTCCTGGAAATCTTGCTAGGAAAAGTTGTCATGGTCTTCGGCATTGGATACCCCCACAAAACGAAGAGCCCAACAAATCGTTATATTTATATAATATAACATGAATGGTAAGTGAATAAAAACCCTCATATAGACGCGAGATAGTTGGTGGACTTAGGGTCGCACTTTCAGAGTCAATTTTGTAGGTGTTAGATAATATTCTCTTAAATTGATATGGTTTTGTCTTAATTGTTAACTTTATTAAATGAGTTTCATCCTAATTGTCATTGTCTTAAGTGGCCATTGTCTTACATATAAAGATTTGTCTTAAAATAATTTTTTCTCAAACTGTTTTTGTCTTAAATATAAAGCTTTGTCTTAAAATAATTTTGTCTCAAATTGTTTTTCTCTTAAATATAAAGTTTTGTCTCAAACTGTTTTTGTCTTAAATATAAAGTTTTTCCTTAAAATATCTGTCTTAAACTGTTTTTTTCTTAAATATAAAGTTGTCTTAAAATATTTTTGTCTCAACTATTTTTCTCTTAAGTATAAAGTTTTGTCTCAAACTATTTTTATCTTAAATTTTATATTTAAGACAATTCAACTGATATTAAATTTTAATGTTAAATGACTAAAATGTTCTAAAATTTGCCTTCGTGTAGTAGTGGTATCCTCCACCATTCCGAGATTATATCATTTGAGTGCAAATTTATTACATGATGGGATGATTTTTATGGGAGGTTGCAACCCCATGTTGGTTGCATTTTATCTGGAGTCACATTTCCCACTGAGCTTCGGCTGGAAGCATATAGTCCCTATTATTTGGATGAATCCTACATTACCTCGAGGCCTACCATTATTTCGAAGTCTACAGATTTTGTGAGCTATGGTTAAATTTTGATAGTTGAATTCTTTGGTTCAAATTATGTTCCCAAAATTATTTAGTTCAACATTTACAATCCACCCTTCAAAACTCATGCATATTCCATGAATCAGAGAATTCTCATGCTTACATCAATGAGCCCAAAGAGAGTTATATGGATATATGTTGCTATAGTTACAACACCTCCAAGATCTATATGAGCATCACCCAGATAATACACACTATTTGTGGTTAACAATGACATTCTTAGCATATCCAAATTAATTAATTTGTCTTAACATATTTCTCATAACATTGTGGAATGTATGTGAACCATCTATTATTTTTTTTGTTTTAACAAATAACACAAATACCTGACTTAGGCGATATGTATTTTAAAATTTCTTGAGGTTTGTGAAAATTTTCAAGTGATTCAATTAGGTTTTAAGCCTCTTTTGTGAAATTATTAAATAGATAAACATGAAATTTAAACTGATTTTTTTCATAAAATACAAGAAAATCATCATACCAATAAACACACAACAAAAATTGATAAAGGAGTTCACCCCTCAAGGCATTAGAGGAAATTTGAGGTCTAAAATGGGCCTCATAAGGAAATTGTAAAATAATAGTGGAAATAATAAAATACGATTTGATTACATCATCAAATTTTAGAGGAAAAAAAGAAAAAATTACTTTTTCAACTCGTATTTTGAACTTATATCCTTAATTTTTTACACAAATTTCGAGCGGGAATACTCGTTGGATGAAAAATTTAATTCCTCATCCAAGGAGTACTGATGTTGCATACTTTTTATGGACTTTGCTACACGAAAAATGATAAATACATGCAATCACGTTTTTTATGTATTTCTTGTTTTTCATGTAGCAGGGTTCATCAAAAGTATGCAACATGGTACTCCTTGAATGAGGAATTAAATTTTGCATCCAACGAGTATTCCTGCTCGAAATTTAAGTAAACCCTTAGGGAGATAAGATGAAAATACGAGTTGAAAAAGTAGTTTTATTATTTCATTCTTTTTTAATCTTTTTATTTTTTTACTCCAAAAATGGTGAATCATCCCTCATGGTTGATATCATCATCTTGAATCCTATTTCTTCTTATAAAGTTTATTTTAGTTGTGCATTTTTCTTAGTAGGGCCATTTTAGATCTCAAAATTCCCCTAATGGATATGTCTCCTAGTCTAGCTTCCAATGGTTGGGCCTATTACATTATGCTATAAAAATGGTGTTTACATACATTTACAATTCTAAAATGGTTGTACTGATAGCTCCAACCACTTAAGAACTATCAAAAACCCTTGTCTAGCCTCTTTCTACTCCCAAAAAGGCTAAAAGCTGAAGAATTTATTGTCCCTCCAAGTTTTCGAGCAATTTGTCCTACAATTTCAACCTCCTCCAAGCTACCCTAAATTTTTTCCCCAAAAAGCACTAATGTTGAAACATTTCTGCCAACATAAGATGAAATTTGTGGGATCATTTAAATTCCAATGAGGCCTTAAAACTTAACTTTTAATTCATAAAACATGGGCGATATTTTTTTAAATTAAATATAGGCGTGGTCGGGCTAAGCCGTGGTCCTTGATCCCATCCCTTGTTTCCATAGGCGCAGTGACGAGATTTGGGGCTAGTCCCGTTCCACCCCTAAACACTCCTTCATATGCCTTTAAATATAATTTCAAAATGTGTATAGTTAAGAACTGAGCGGTGGCATAGTGGTAAGTCTAGTGGTTTACTAGTGGGAGGTCACAAGTTCGACCCCTACTAACCTCACCTTGAACCTTACAAAAAAATTATCCAATGGGAGGCACCACATGGCGACCTCTGGCTGGACAATGTGGCGACCTCTCATTGGCCTATCAAAAAACCAATAGCATTGCCCCAATTCCAAAATATTAGAAAATGAAACATGGCATGCCATGATTAGCCCAAAAAAATATAGTCAATAGTCCAGCCATCGGTCAACAATTGAGTCGGCAGTACAGACTGCTGGTTGGGCAACCCTGTCATCTAAAAACCTTTTTTTTTACTTGCTTCCAAAAGTGGAGAGAACGTGTTTTCAGGAGCATACAGAGTCAGTTTTTTGCGAAACAAATTGTGTCAGATTCAAAATTATGAGATATAAGCAAGCACTTTTGTTTCATTCCATTCTAATAACTTTGAATTTTGAGCATAAAATTGATCAACTGGATCATTCCTCGCCACTATAAGCTTTTGGACCCCAAAAGATCAATTTTAGTTGAAAAAAAAGTGAGGGTAAAATTCCCTCACCTTTCCAATCTCAATCCATGTGTATTTTCTTGGATTTTTACCCTTGAGCCCCACACGAAGATATTCCACGTTTCCTCATTTTGAAGTCCTTGTTTTTCTGTCAAGGATTCTGTCTTGCTGCAATTCTTCAATATATTCAAGGGAGAAATATTCAATTGAAGGCATTTGAACATTCTCTCCCTAATCTTCACTCAAAGGAGTCTCATAAAATCTTATATTCTCAACATTAACAACTGCATAAATTTTCATGTATGAAGGCAACTCCAACTTGAAGGCATTATTACCTACCTTTTCAAGAATGTTGAATGGAACATATCGAGTTGGTTTTAGATTTTTACCTTCTCCTTGGAGTCTCTCTTTGCTAATTTGAAGTGGAAATTCATCACCAAATTGAAAATTATGATCAAAACGATGCTTATCATGTCTTGCCTTGTACTTTACTTGGCCCTTTTCCAGCTATTATTAAACTATTTGATGTAACAATTGAACTCGTTCAATGAATATTTTCACTTTTTCTATGTCACTATGACCATAAATAGCAACAAATTTCCCAAAGATGAAATCTAAAGGACATTTAGGAAATTATCACAAACATGCCTCAAATGTTGAGGTTTGAGTCGAAGAATGCTTCGCCTCGTTGTAAGCATGCTAAATATAGTGCAAATTTTCATCCCACAACTTGGGATACTTTTTGAAATAACCATAAAGAAAATGTATCATTTTCCTTCTCACCACCTTTGTTTAGTCGTCCGTTTGAGGATGAAATTTTGTACTCTTTTTCAATTTGGTGTCCATGATCCCCCACAAGCTTAACAAAAATTTCCTGAAAAAGCGATAATCTTGATCACTAACAATGGATGTGGGAAACCCAAAATGCACCCATACATTCTAAAAGAATGAATGAGCAGCTTTTTTAGTTGTAATCTACTTTTAACAAGGCATCAAAATACACATTTTGTTTAACCTATCGACAACTACATAAAGATAATCATGACCTCTCCTAGACATAGGTAGAACTCCTACAAAGTCCATAGAAACACTCTCCCACAGAGGAGAAGATACAAGAAGTGGTGTATACAATACCAAATTTCTATTTCTAGGCTTACTTACAATACATAATGAACATCCTCTTACAAATCATGATATAATATCAAGCATACGAGGCCATAGCAATACCTTTGTAATTGGGCCACCATCTTACCTACACTGAATGACCGGCAATAAGAGAAGTATGTGCTTCCCTTATGATGTTGACTCTCTCCCCATGTGGAATAAAAAGCTTTCCAAGATGTTAAAATAAGGTATCATACACATGATAATACAATTCCTCTACTTGGTTAACTTGAAACAAAGTCGCATATGCATATTTGAAATCACTATCTAAAGCATATTGTTCAACATAACTCTCATGCATGAAAAATTATTCTTAAGAATAATGGATGCACTAACAACTGGCCTAGAAATCATATCAACAAGCTTGTTATATATACCTTTCTTATACCTTATGACCAATTGGAATTTTTGAAGAAAACCCATCCATCGAAGGTTTCTTTCTTGTTGCATATTTTTTTATGATTGAAAGTATTGAAATGGATGACGATATGCATTAATGATTGTTTCTTTACCAGTCAAGTAGTGTTTCCACTTTTTCATATTTTGCACGAATGCATATAATTCCTTTTCATATGTAGGATAGTTAATCACAACACCATTAGAAGTTTCTGAATGAAAATAGATGGGCTTACCATGTTGCATTAGGACTGCGCCCATGGCATAGTCGTCTGCATCCATCTGTATCTAAAATGACTTTCTCAAGTTTAGAAGTTCAAGTAAAGGAGTTGAACTGATCTTTTCATTCAATGCATCAAATGCCTTTCGATGATTACCTCCTCACTAGAAGACCCTCTTCACACTTGTCAATGCATGAAATGGAGTTGCGATAGAAGATAAGTTAGAAATAAAATTTCTCCAATATTGGGTTGCTCCCAAAAGACTTCTAACATTTTTCATTGTTTTGGGCCTTGGCCAATTCAAAATGACATCAAACTTGGAGGGATATATTTTCAACTCTCCCCCTCCAACAATATGACCCAAATAGACTAAGGAAGTTTTCCAAAATTCACATTTTGACATATTTAAAAAAAACTGTTATTTATTCAAGACATCTAATACTTTTTTTGACATGCATGACATGCTCTTCTCGAGATTTACTGAAAATTAATATGTCATCTAAGTATAATATTACAAATTCATCTAGAAAACACCTCAACACATCATTTATCACACGCATGAAAGTAGCAGGGGAGTTACAAAGCCCAAAGGGCATAACCAACCATTCAAACAAACCTTGCCTTGTTTTAACTATTGTCTTCCATATGTCTCCTTCAATGATTCTAATTTGATGATAGCCACTCCTCAAGTCTAGTTTAGTAAAATACACAGCATATTTTGGTTGATCAAGTAAATCATCAATTCTAGGAAGTTGGTAACGGCTATTTACCGTAATCTTGTTCAATGCACCATAGTCCACACACATATGCCATGTTCCATATTTATTTGGAACCAAAACAATTGTTGAACCACATGGCGAAGTACTTGCTCAGATGATCCCCTTGTCAAGCAACTCTTGGATTTGTTTTTTAATTTCTTCATTTTCCATCATTGACATCCTATACATGGAAATGTTAGGGAGAGGACAATCTTGCTGCAATTGGATTTCATGTTGGATTCCTCTTTTGGGAGGAAATCCATTAGGCTCGTGAAAGATTTCAACTTTGAATCACAACTGTGAAAGTCTTCATTATCAACATCATTATTTATTTTGACCATTAACTGCATAAAATTATCATTAGAGTTAATAAGTATCTTCATTTGTCCGGCATTTCTAAGTTAAATATTTAGCTTCTCTCGATGTGCTCTAACAATGTACTGAATACCATCTTTGAAAAAGCATACTTGTTTTCATGGCGATCAAAAATATATTTCCTATCATAAAGATACAGGCGTCCCAAAATAATATCCGAAATATCAATTGGAACTACATCAAGTTCAACTTCATGAAGAAAGTTTTCTGTAATTGAAAATCTAAATATGCAATTCCTCGTCCCTTGTGAATTTTCATTCTTTCATATCCAACCTAAGGAGAAGGCCTTGGATGAGGAATGGTCTCTAAATTTAACTTCTTGACTAAGTCGTTAGAAATCATATTTTCTTGTGAACCACTATCAAAGAGTGTATCAATTTTGGT
The DNA here is from genome assembly GCA_034641835.2 of Pinus albicaulis. Taxonomy (NCBI): domain Eukaryota; kingdom Viridiplantae; phylum Streptophyta; class Pinopsida; order Pinales; family Pinaceae; genus Pinus; species Pinus albicaulis. The sequence goes on along the minus strand of CM076574.1, from coordinate 446,037,517 downwards.
ATGCTTTGAAATAACTTGAATATGGAAAAGTCCAATTCTTGTTTTCTCATTTTAAGTATCACGAGGACAACTTGAATAACTAATTATTTCTATTTCCTTACCTTTCATTCTGATTTTTATGATCTTTGTTTCATCTTCCAAATCAAATCCTAAATCATGTTTTGTAGTTATAGTTGTCTTTTGCTTCCATTTGTTGTTAAATGTTTTGGGTCTCATCTCAAGATGAAGTTTTCAATAATGTTCTTCATTGTGACCATATTTTGCACAATTCTTGCATGTTAATTTTTCTCCCTCTTTCTTGATGGAATAATTCTTCTTCCCTTGTCCTTTAAACGTACCCTTTCCTTTTTTTCCACTTTTAAATGGATTTTTGTTGCCCTCTTGTGGAATTTTTTTACCTATTTCTTCTAGGTGTGTAGCCTATACACAAACCTCATCTAAACTTGTAGGGTTAAACATGAGTATGGCATGTCTCAAATAGCTATGAAAACCTCCAATATATTTCAAAATGCATGTTGTGATGATAAATCTACACCCAATACTAGTGATCTTCCTCTAAATTCTTAAGTATAGCTTTGCACACTTTGACCCTTTAACTACCTAAAGTTTTGCCAATCCATAATATCTTTTTGCAGGTATGCTAGTCAATATAATTGTGTTCTTAGTGTAGCAACAAAATCATTCCAAGAGGTTAATACCTTACCATGTTTTTTCATGTACTCTTGATTTTTGTCTTGCCAACAAATAAGAGTTGCACCTTCGAACCTGAATGAAGCAAGATGAACCTTGGAGTCATCATCCTTGATCATATGTATCCTGCAATACACTTCAAGCTGACAAACCCAATTTTCTAATCTTTCAGCATTTACCTCACCATTATACATAGGAAATTTTAATTTTATCTCGAGTTTCAACAATGGTGTTTTTCCATGTCCCTTTGGAGAATGTGGATGTGTTGGTGAAGGAGTTGTTGTGGACGAAGATGATAGTGAAGATGGTGGTGAGGATGGAAGAGAAGTCAAAGGTGATTTATCACCATTCCATTTTGGAGGCTTGTCACCATCTCCTCCATCTCCTCTTGGAGGTTTCGATATCTGACCTTGCAACGTTGTCTTTCTCTCCTCATAGAGAAATTTTACCATTTTTTTCATATCAAATAATGATTTCCTGAAGTATTTCTCATATTCTAACATGTTATAAGGCTCCCCTTCATGTGACATACTTTTTGAAGCTTCAACTACAATCTTAGGTAGAATTTGTAGTGGAGATTGTGGCAAACTTTCTCTCCTTGTCCTTGACCTAACTTGAGGACTTGCAACTGCAAGCTTTCTTTATCCACTCTTGAGCTTCAACCTTATAAGCATCACATACACTTGCAAAAAATTAAACCCTCACAACAACAAGAAAACCTAAGCTCTGATACCAAACTGATCTGTATTTAAAAATTTCTTGAGGTTTTTGAAATTTTACAAGTGATTCAATTAGGTTTTAAGCCAATTTTATGAAACTATTAAACACATAAACATGAAATTTAAACTGATTTTTTCTAGAAAATACAAGACATATCACCATAACAGTAAACACACAACATCAATTAATGAAGGAGTTCACCCCTCTTGTGCTACGTTTCCTGGTCCAGCTTCCAATGGTTTGGCCTGTTTCATTATGCTCTAAAAATGGTGTTTACATACATTTATAGTGCTCAAATGACTACACTCATCGCTCCAGTGGCTTCAGAACTGTGAAGAACACCTTTCTAGACTCTTTCTACTCCCAAAAAGGAAAAAATCTGAAGAATTTATGGTCCTTCCTACTTTTCCAGCAATTCATCCTACAATTTTGACCTCCTACAAACTACACTACATTTCACCTCAAAAAACGCTAACATGGAAAACTTTCCACCAACATCCAATGGAATTTGTGGGATCATTTAAATGCCCAATGGGGCCTTAAAACCTAATTTTTAATTGAGAAAATGTGGCCAATTTTTTTTAAAATTAAATGTGGGCAGGGTTGGGCTAAGCCGTGGCCCCTCGTCTCGCCCGTTGTTTCTGACCCACCCCAAAACATTCCTTCATATGCCTTCAAATATATTTTCAAAACATGTATATTTAAGATCTAAGCGATGGAATAGTGGTAAGTCTGATGGTTTGTTGGTGGCAGGTCGCGGGTTTTACCCCTGCCAATCTCACCCTGACCCTTACAAAAATTTTGACCAACGAGGAGGTGCCACATGGTAGCCTCTAGTTGGGCCACATGGTGGCCTCTCATTGGCATATCAAACAACCAATAAAATTGGCCCAATTCCAACCAATCGGTAAATGACAAATGGCGCACCCTGATTAGCCTAAAAAATACAGTCAACGACCCAATCAATAGTACGAACTGCTAACTAAGCAACCTTATCATCCTTACACCTTTTTTTTAGTTGTTTCCGAAAGAAACAGAACATGATTGGAGGAGCATACAGAGTCAGTTTTTAGCGAAACGAGTTGCGTCAGATTCAAAATGACGAGATATACACAAGCACATAGGTTTTGTTCTATTTTGATAACTTTGAAATTTTAGCATAAAATTGATCCACTAGATCATTAGGGGGCCTTCAAAACTCATGAAACAATAACTGTGAACCATATTTTATTGGTACATTTCCTCTTTATAAATTGAAAGAGAAAACTCGTGTTATTTTCTTTGATGATCCAGTCTAAGATCTATTGACGTTATAATTTATTGTTGATTATTACTATTTGAAATTTAATTAAAATATTAGTAATATTTAGAATAAAATTTAGAGTTGAACTTTAAACGAATAAAAAATATTCAAAAATAGTGTTAAGTTTTATTCGAAAATAAATAAACTTTATAATTCCAAAAAAATCAATACTAATTGTTATATATATATATCTATATATATATATATATGTGTGTGTGTGTGTGTGTGTGTGTGTGTGTGTGTGTGGTACCACCCATGTCCATATGTATATTTATTTAAAATTTCATAATATTTTGAGACAATACAACAATATTCATAGGAAGGAAGTCATTGCAACAATATTTATCATGGCATTATAACTCATCATGTTACTAGAAATATTTGAATCTAGGTGGTAAGACAGCAACCCTTCCACAACACGACCTAATATAACCCCAATTGAATATGTATATGTATATTTGAATTAACATATATTTTTTATTATATATTTATATTTATATTTCTTAAAATATATTTTGATTTATTTATCCTTGTGATAAGATAAATTCAAAACATTTACATGTTTTCGCACTTGTAATGTTTTTTCCTTCTCATTTGAATTCTTCTCCTTTGCTACTATAGTATATGATATTTACCAACTTTTTACAAACTACTTATTTTGCAAAAACCCTTTCAAAATCAGTATTTTAAAACATATATCTTAGACAAAATGCAAGTCCCTAAAATTTTCTAATTTTCCACTTCCCAAAGAATTTCCTGAGAACTTCTCCGGTTCCAAAATGGCATCCACTGTGAAGTGAAGTGTGGACTCAGTGCACTTGACCCCATCGAAATTGAACTGGGACTGCATAACATGCCAGAATACTGGCTACAACCTGGCAACAATGTTACCAATGAATTATTTGGGGCTAAATCTGCTATTAGTCCTTATTTTCATGAAAATCAAAATTAAGGCTATCATTAAATAAACTTGTATACATTGATGATATAGATGATAATACTGCCAGTTTAGGATTGATGGTTTTTGTTACTGCTAGGATATTATAATATTATAATGGAGTTGATAAAGAGTGATATATGGTAAACAGTGAAACAAATTCCTCCAATGTTATAATCCTATCATATCACTACTCCTAGGCATGACACACATTTTTATATACATTTGTTGTTCAAGCTCACACTTTATTCCCTTTATAGTGATCCTCTCTTTGGATTAGTGATTGCAAAATTCTCTTTCCATAAATTATTACCAAATATTTTCATTATTGTAGCTCTATTGCTGTCTTAAACATATGGGGTGTCAGAATCCGGTGGTGGAACTGTGAGATAGTTCTATTGTTAACCCTGATGACTTTCCCCTGACCGCTCTCACCGCTTTGTGCTAGGGCAAACCTGCAAAAGTCTTGAAACTGTGAAGAATGGTCAGTTTGTGTAGGAGGGCTAACCTGTACAAGTATTGCAAAGTTGACTTTAATTGATATGGTCATTGTTTTATATGAAGTCGTCAATTAGTATAATTGAGGGCTTGAATTAATGTATCTCCATAATTGAGTAGCCATAAGAGAAATATGGAGTCGTATTAAAATTTGTTATGCATTTATGGATCGAAATATTACACTATAGTTTGGCTCGTATTATTTCAAGGTGTTCGCCTGGTCTCACTCTAGTTAAAGAATGACATTGAGTAGGCAATATGAAAGCTCAAAATCCGCACTTGTGATTATTTGGCTGGCGTCACAATCAACCTCTGACGATTGTATGAGGCTTGTATAGCTCGTTGTCTCGTACGGAAATAGTGTGGAGATATTACAGTGTTGCGGCCCTTAGTGTGATCACGGAGCAATAGGTTCGCCAGTTCATTGCTCTAAGAGGGTGGAGGACGCAGATGCCAACTGGATGTCTGGGTTATCTGAGATGCATATATACACGTATGCGTAACATCATCAGTTATGTTGCAAACTTATTAAATTTAAACCCTCTTCAAAAGAGTGAATTTCCGGTGTCTCGTGAGTAGATGAACGACAAGCCAATCTGTAGTAACAATAATGCCAGAAGATTGCAGATAGAAGAAATGTTCCTGCAATTACAGTCGCTAGTATTGTCTCTTCGTCACGTGTTATGATCGTGTTCAGTAATATAAACTGCTGGATATACATGCCGGTTGAGTTAGCAAGATTGAATGAGTGGACATAATGGTCCAGACACCTCAGCGAACTATCTACAGGAAACCGCCACCTCTCTCTCAGGATCAGACCTTGATGCTCACGGTAATTAGCCTTCTCACCCACAGGCTGGTCTCCTCAGGTCAGGAACTCCTTGTTGTAGTGATGAGAGCCTTAAATTATTGGAGCTATGAGCTACCTTTAATTGATATTGGTCAACGCTTTAATCCAATTATGTGAAATCGATCAATTCTAAAGTTTAATCGGGTGACACTATTGAGATTCGCCATAGCTGTCGACGAATCTCAACAATGATCTCAACTAAAACTTCATAATAGAATGTCTATCGGCATAAAAAAACAATAAAAACTTTAAAAAAAAACCAAAAAAAAATTTAAAAATAAAAAATTAAACAAAAATAAATAAATGAAAAATTCAAAAAACTATAAAAATAAAAATTGAACCAAAAAATGAAAAAGTCAATTTTTTTTTTAAATTAAATAATTAAAAAATAAATGAAAAAAAATAAAATTAAAAGATAACCAAAATTAAAAAATTAAATTTAAAATAAAAAAATTAAAATTAAAATAATAGATAATTAAAGTTTAAAAACTAAAATTAAAATAAAACATTAATAAGAAAATAGAAATATTAAAAAATTAAAATAATAAAAAAAACAAAATTTGAAATTAAAAAGAAAAAATTAAAGAAAATTAACATTAAAAAGAAATGAAAAAAACATTTTCAAATAATTGAAAAAGAAAAATATGTTTTTCTTTTTAAATTAGACCATTTTAAAATTTAAAAATAAAAAAGGAAAAGTAAAAAAAAAGAAGAGAAATTTTTTTTTTCTTAAATTAAAATTTAAAAAAAAAAAAAAAAAAAAAAACCTAAAAATATTAAATTAAAAAAAATTAAAAATAAAAATAAATTTAAATTTAAAATGAATTAAAAAAAAATATCAAATTTAATAAAAAAAATATTAAATGAAAAAAAATATTTAAATTTAATAAATTAAAAGAAAAATAGAATTTACTTTTAAAGGAATATGAATTGTTTCGTCCAGGTGGCGGCAGGGGCCTGCATGCAGCCTCTCTGCCTGCCTAGCGACCGACCCCCACCGACACAGTCCCCTCCCTGCCTAGAGGCCGGCACCCGCTGTCACCTCGGTGGGCAAATTTTGTTTTTTTATTTAAATTAATTTAATTTTTTTAATTAAATTTAATAAAATTTAATAGATTTTTTTTTTTTAATTTAGTTATTTTTTTAATATATATATATATATAATTTAATTTTTATGTTTTAATATATTTGTTTTTTTAATAATTTTTTTTTTAATTTAATAATTTTTTTTTGTTATTTTTAAATTTTAATTTTATTTTTAATTATAATTTAAATAATGTTTTTTTTTATTCAATCATTTTTTTAATTTATTAAAATTATATATATATACTTACCAAAAGGTTGTTTAGAGGAAGCAAGATATGATGGCATGATCTTAGCTGGGATAGTCATCATCCTTTTTCTCTATGCTGATGATATTTTTCTTCTCGCAAGGTGCCCATCTGATCCTGATAAGCAACTTAAACTTCTTAAGGATTTCTTCTCTGCCATGGGTATGTCTGTTAACACTGACAAAACAAAAGTTATGATTATCAAATCCAAGGACACATACGCTAATTTTATGTATGACAATGGTAACTTGGAGGAAGTGTCTTCTTACAAGTACATAGGAATTGATATTCATCACAAGCTCAATTGGAGCTATAGAATTCATAAAAGGATTAATGGGGAGTGGAAAGCTTATTTTGGTCTTGAAAATAACTTTAAAATGACAAACCTCCTAATATGGGATAGAAAGAAGTTACTCTTTGAAACATTAGTCACTCCTGTTATCTTATATGGATGTGAGGTTTGGGGTTGCAACATCTCTAGAGAATCCTGGAGAAATATTGAGAAAATCCAGAAGCGTTTTATAATGTATAACCTTAAAATTAAAAGCAATACACCCTATCCTATTCTCCTTATAGAAGTGGGTGTTTCCCTATCGAGAGCGTAGCTATGACTAGGCTTATGTTGTACAAGCACAAGCTCAATAGCATATGAGACCATAGACTTCCTAAGATAGCTTTAAATTCCAGCCAAAACCACCTAAGGCTTAAACGAGGTTGGCATAAAGACATCAGGGCCTGGTTAAAAAAATTGTTACTTCTAAGTTCAAAGAAAAAAGGTGGTGTGAGAAAGATCTAGTAGCTAAAAGAAAATTAAGATATTATAAGGAGGTCATCAACCCCACCGTAGAAGATCAAAAATATCTCTCTGTTTTAACTAGGTCAAAGAAGAAAATTAATATAGCCAAGATTAGAACGAACTCTCATGAGCTCCATAGTGAAACAGGTCATTGGACAATTCCTAAAACACCATGCATGGAAATGATCTGCCATCTCTGTGAGAATACGGACATCGAGGATGAAAATCACTTTCTCTTAGAGTGCCCTGCATACAGCCACATTACAGGTCAATTTGATAATCTTTGTTGCAATACTGACCATCCTAGCCTTTTAAGATGTCAAAATTATAGTGAGCTCGGGAGACTTCTCTCCAAGCTTTTTGAGCATAGGTATAAAATCTTAAATCCAACTAAATAACTCTTTTCTTTAGGTCTGATAGACCAAAGATTGGTCTCAGTGGACGTTAACCATCATCATCATCATCGTATATATATATATATATATATATATATATATATATATATATATATATATATATTAATTAATTTTTAATTTTTAAATTTTTTTTTTTTTAATTTAATAATTTTTGTTTTTTTTTTTTATTTAATTTGTATATTTTAAATTTATTTTATCTTTTAAAATTTACTCTTTTTTTTTGTTTTTAATTTAATATTTTTATTTTGTTTTTTTTTTTTTCAATTATTTTAAAATGTTTTTTTTCAAATTTTTATTATTCTAATTTTTAATATAAATTTTTAATATTCTAATTTTTTTTTCAAGAGGTTCTCTTTTCGGGGTGTTTTTTGCACACAAAAAATTGGCTTTTACTTCTATTTTTTAAAAATGTTGAAAATTTAACTCGAAAAAAATGGTTATTCCATAATACAACATTTCTTTTTCGGGTTGTTTTTCATGGATTTTGGATGTTTTTTTTTTGTGAGATTTCTCGTATTGAGGTAATAGTTACCATTTGATTGGTAACTATGTTGAAACACAATGATCAACACTTCATAATGTTCAAGTTACGCCCCATAAATCCATGCCTCAGAAAAAGTCATTTTTTTCGGTCACAACAGGTATGCCCTCTCTTATTGCTTTACATTCAAAATTATTTCAAATATGTTTCTATTAAAAATATGCTTTTACTTGGGTTATTGGTTGCAGGTATTACAAACATGTCGAATCACCATATACCCCAGCCAACAAAGGTACAAGAGCAGGTATCATTCTATCCCTAGCATGATAGGCTCCACAAAGAAGCTTTCCATATCTTGACATCATTTCTCCAAAGAAAGCAACCATAGGTTTCATTCACCCGACCATGTTTATCATCACCCCACCTTGCACATGATAAAAATTCTTGTAGATCAAGAGCCTTACCCTCCATGGCATCCATCACTCATGTAGACCACACACCAAGGGTTCAGATCCATGGCCATAAAATCCAAGCATGAGAACTACTTCATGTTCATTCATCTATCATACATCAGGCCAAGTTTGACCCATATCATGTTAAAGCCCCTTCCCCAGGCTAGAGTTCTCATAAGCAGATAAAAAATGTGTCATTGTGTCTCGCACTTGGCCTATCACAACCCCATCAGCATAACCCATATGCAACACTTTTCATTTTCTTCATCACCCTCACACCGAGGCTAACCAATGGGGCCCCCACCCTTAGAAAAACACATTCCTCACGCCATAGTGACGAAATATTTTCCTGTTTATAGGGGCATATGTCTTTGTGCTTGTACATCCAAATCCATTCTACATTCCTTTTGCAAGTGTACAAATATTTTTTAGGAGAGCACTCCCACCCATCCATTCAAATTTCCCACCTAGCAGTAGTCCCTAATCACCCTTGGTCGGAGCTATGCATTCCTTACCACACCCCACCATAACACTCATAAGAACCATACACCCACCCTGGATGTCCTACCAACTCCAAGGATTTCCCCACCAGAAATTTTTATGACTACCGCCACTTGCATTTACAGCTCCAACCTCGGGCCACTTAACTACCATCATCAGTTATAACCATTTCTTGTCATCATTCCTAAGTTAACCTATCACACCACGCCATGCTACATTAGAAACCTTGTCCCTTGCACTGATACTCATCTTGGTCGGTTGATGCTTCCTTCTTGTTGACTACGACAAAAATTTTCCAAGAAGGAGTTAGTACCTTGGATGACTCCTCACCTCAATAGGGCCATCCCCACGTGGCACTATCGCAATCATCATTGCTGATGCAGGAGCATGAGGCTTAGAGACAAAAGGCTTCATTAATTATTCCAAAAATCCAAAAAATTTACAAGCAAAGGTGTTGGTACCTTTAGCTATCAATTTACAGTTTTACTCGATAGGGTTGAACTAGTGTCTAGGAAGATTGAACTGCTTTAGATTAAATTCAGTATATTTAGTTTTTAGTTGATATATTTAGGGAAGATATTATGTAATTAATATTTTATCTAATTTAGGAGAATCCGATCCTTAAGAAGAGGTCGACTGTTGTGTAAAACACTATAAAATGTAACCTCTGACAAGGAGAAAATCGAATGTGGACCATAGAAGATTTGATTGAGAGGATTTTGTCTCTAAGTTAATAAAGTTTGTAGAATTAAATTGTCTGTTGTATGCTTGGAGAATTCTTGGAGGGTTTCATCTCTTTGAAAATCCAATGGATTTATGTTTTCTATGTAGAATTTGAGTGTGATTAGCTTCTGTGTAAAGGATTTAGAAGAATTTGAAGAAATTATGGTTTCTTGCTTCAGATCGAATAGTCGATAATTGATTTATATTTGTTGAGTTACAGAGTGGGAAAGGAGGTTTCCAGAGAAAATGAAGTGAGAAGGGTAAACTAGCAGAAATCTATGTTCAAATGCGATTGAAAACAAAAGTTTGCAGACCAAGTGGTTTTTGGAAAAACCAGCCACTCTTGTCGCATTGCTTTTGGCATGCGAGTGGTTTTGTTAAAAACAAACGTGATCGAATCGAATCGCGACACGTCATGATGGAAATACTGCCAATTTGGCGTGACTATGGGCTGATAAGTCGCTGGGGCTATTGGAATGCGATAGCCGTCCGATCATAAGTGTTGAAGATCTGATGGTGTTCGCGTCAGTAGTTCTGTGGAGTTTAACAGAAAAGGTATGGACCCGATAGTTTATTCCATAGAGTTTTATTAAAGATTTCGAAATCCAAAACCCATTCCGAAAAGGTTTAAACATTGTTTAAAGTGAATTATCATGTTTTCGAAGGATAAGGGGACTTAGCTTTCGTAAGTCATTTTATTAAATTAATCAATCAAATTTAATCAATTTTGATGACCGAGAGGGGAAGTAAGGATCAGGAATAAATTCCTCCTGAATTAGAAAACATAGTAACAAAATTTGAACAACTCTCCTTAATGCCCGCGCCCACACTGGCATCATTTATGGTATCAGAGCAATCTTCAGAGCATTTTCCAGACACTGAACAAGCTTCCAAAATTCAGAAAAAGAAACCCAACATGGCTTTCAAACTTGGTAGAGGAGGTGGTGATGGTAGAAGAAGAGGTAGACCAGTTGCAAATGTTGAAGTACTAGAAACTATGCAGCAAATTCAAGCCAGATTGGAAGCCATGGAAACAGGACAACAGAGAGATCCTGAAGATGTCAGTGAACCTGAAGCTAAAGAATAAGAAGGAGGAAATGTTGATCTTACTCGTGAGATGATATTATTTAAATCAGTTTTAGGATCTACATCCAAGCCTAGACTTGAAGTATCAGCTTTTGCAGGAGGATTGAATCCAGAAGAGTTGATAGACTAGATCAATGAAATGAATAAATGGTTTGATTATGAAGAGATGGGTGAAGAAAAAAGAGTTAAGTTTTCTGTCACAAGGTTAAACGGACATGCATAAATTTCAAAAGGACAAATTTCCAGGTCCAGATTGATGGATGGTCGATTTTTTCCTCCATTTATTCCATCTTATGGGAAAGGAATTATGTTTTTTAGTTGAAGCATCGAGACTCCAGGGACATATTTCTGGTGCTCTCAAATCCACCTTCATTGCTCTTATTCCCAAAATTGGAGCTCTAGAGACACTTTGGGATTTCAGGCCCATTTCATTATGTAACATCTTGTAAAAAATGATATCTAAGATCATTGCAGAGAGACTCAAGGGGACCCTATCGATTCATATTACTCCTAAAAAATTCATTTTCTTGAAAGGTAGATTTATTCATGACATTATTTCTATTTCCCAGGAATGTATTCACTCTGCACAAATAGTGAAAATTACATCGACAATTATTAAAATAGATTTGAAGAAGGCCTATGATTGAATGGATTAGCGTCTCCTTCGACTCATTGTTGTTAAGATTGGCATTGATTCGTGGAACATGGAATGGATCATGGCTTGTATGTCTGACATTTGGTACGTTGTGCTTGTAAATGGACAACTTACCATTTCTTTTGTGGAGAACATGGGCTTTGTCAGGGATGTGTGTTATCTGCACTGCTATTTATATTGATCATGGATTGCATTAGCAAGAAGATATATGAGGCTCAGAAAATTGATATTTTTGGGGGCTTTCATGTTACTTCATCGCTTATTATCACTCATCTCTTCTTTGTGGATGACATCCTTACTTTCGAGGAGTGTGATGGTGACCAATGGGAGGGTATAAATTATATTCTCACCCAATATGGAGTGGCATCGGTATTATTATCAATTCTCATAAGTCCTTTTTGTATCATCAATTGGGTGAGATGGATTTCTTCGCACACATTGTTGATTTATTTCATGTACAACTCAAAAATATCAAGGAAGGATTTTCATACCTAGGATTCAGATTGAATTTAAATTATTATAGGGATGGAGATTGGAATTAGCTCCTTTCTGGTTTTGATCATAACATATGTTTGTGGTTAAATTGTTTCTTATCCTTCATGGGTCGACTTACTCTCATCACCTTGTTCTTGCAGCAGATGGTCACATATTGGATGCATTTATTTATTATTCCTTCTCACATCATTGCTAAGATCTGGACCAAGATTTCTTGATTTCTCTGGGTTGATGGAGAATCGGGTCGAAAGTATTACCTAGTTTCTTGGGACACCCTCGATACATGATGTTTTGGGTTTCTCATGAAATCTATGTGGTGATCCCTTTCAAAATATGGTATATGGAATAGGATTATTTCTGCCAAATGTTTACATGGATATTAATTTACATGTTGGATTAAATCTCATGAGTACGCCCACACAAAGGGCTCATATATCTAGAGGATTTTTCATAAGGCTTGGAGTTTTCTTCTCAAGTGGATCAAATGGGAATTTGGCCAAGGGATTGAAATCATGATTGGATTTGACTTTATTTTTGGCATCCCAACTCACTTACATCTCTCACCTGATTATATGTCAACTTTACACAACGAAGGTATATTTACACTAGCCCATGCCATTGATGGTTGGGATGACAAAATGCCAAGATGGAAACATGTCGATCAACTACATATTACTGGGGATACTTTTTATGAATGGAACTTTTTCACAAATTCATTGTGCAGGGTTGGTGTGACAAGTTGTGGACACTGAGATGAGATCATTTAGGATGGTCCCACTCGGGGAGGGGCTCTCATTATCAAAGATATATACTGATGATTGCGTTCTCCCTCCCTAGAGCATGATCACTCCTATTTCAAGTATATATGGGGGATGAACATGCCATTGAATATTGTATTATTTTCTTGGCTTGCCTGGCAACAAAAAATACTTACATGGGAGAATTTATGTCATAGAGGTTTTATGGGACCTAGCTTATGTTCGCTATGTGGATCTGAGGGGGAGTCCATGGTGCATATTTTTCCGAGCTTCCTTTTTTCCATTCAGGTATGGGACCTTATATTCTGACATTTACACTATCCCTTCACTCGATTTCATTCCATCCTCCATTGTTTTCAATGAGCTATCAAATGCCAAACTGTTGATTGTCGTATTCCTCTATTCACTATATGGGAACTATGGAAAACAAGAAATATTTTCATCTTTGATGGATTCTCTAGTAAGCTTATATACACTATTTCTAAGATCCTATCGTTTATTCCCCCACAAATTCTGTACACTTGGGATATGTCCAATCGTATGCAACATAAAATTATTATGATGTCGACCCGATTTCTTGATGGAGCGGCCAAGGATGGTTTATGTGGTTGTGATGTTGTTATATATAGGGGTGTGGATAATAAAATCACTTTGACTTGGGGTGGCGGGAATGGGACTAATACTCAGGTGGAGCTATTGGCCCTTTGGGGCACACTATGGTTTGCCAAGAGGCTATATATCGATCCCATACACATATATGGTGATTCAAAAACCATTGTATAAGCTTTTAATGGTTGAAATTATTTCGACCCACCACATCTCAGATATTTTTGTGTAGAAGGATGAAGGACCTCCTTACTAATTTTCAATCCACTTTCATTTATCATATTTTCTAGGAGAAAAAATCGGAGGCAGATCTTTTTTCCAAGCATGGCATGCATATGGAGGAGGGTTTCCTATATTTTGTTCATTCCATTGCAATTTGGGTGGTGAACCATGGTCACATACATAATCCATAGAGTTTTTTGCACTTATTTTTGGTCTATTTACTTTCTATACACAATTTTGTGGAATATGGGTTGCACCTATTTTCTCAGATGTGAGATACAAGGTTTTTTTTTCTTTCATGATTTCTTGGTACTATCTCATGGACATATTGCAGTATATGGAGACAAAGGTGCTCAGTTGATGATTATCACTTCTATTTTTTTTTATCTTCTTCTCATGGAGTGTTATATGACAATATTATGTTATTTTTACACTGAAACATGTATACATCTTACACAAATATGTGGGTTATTATATGGAATACATGTAAATTGTTTTTTTACAACATAATGAAACATTTTTTTTTCCTTTGAAAAAAATGGACATCTTATTACATTCTCATAAAATAGGCATTTATTTAAGGAATATTTATAAAAGAATGATTTATATTAAATTTAAAATGACATTTATATAATATTTATAATGTAATTCTAAGAAATATTTCTTCTTTCTAATATAATTGTGAGGTCAATTTATTGAAATTTCATTTAATTTCTACTATTTATTTTTTCAAAAGTAAAATAAATTATTTACTTTATTAATTATTCTTTTTTGTGGGTATGTCATGCATGTGATCTTATAACTATATGATTTTTTTATGGATAGACAAATAAGCTTGCATGAATAATGTTGTAGATAAATAGCTTATACATAATATTTCTATTACCATCGTATGTTAGATAATTTATTATCCAAGAATCATTCAAAAATCGCCCTCAATATCTTCACATCATTTCACATTGGTCATGATTTGGAGATGCTAAAGATGATTTACTTTCCCTCAATCATTTAGAAATTAGTGATTTATTATTCATACATAATTTAGAAATTAGTGTGAACATATCTGTAACATCATTTTTTTTAGTGATGAATTGGAGACAATGAAATTCCTCATTAAATTGATTACACTAGATTCATGTAATAAGATTGACATGAGTGTGCAGTAAATGAATGCACTTGTAATATTTATATTTTAGTGACTTTAAATACATGAATCGGATAGAAAAGTCACCATGAATAGACTTGAAAATTCATCTTAGAGCATACAATAGTGGAGCTCATATCTATCAACTCATACTTATCAACTACAACGGTTGTAAAGAAGGTAATGTTGTATATTATAAACTTTAACCATATCTTTGAGTATGCATATATGTATTAATGTAGGTGGAGGGTTGTCTTCGATGATTTTCATAAGAATTTGGAATGATGAGCATTGTCCACATGGAGGAATCTAATTTTTGAACTAGCTTCCAAGGCTCTAAGAACAAGTGACCAGCTAAAAAGAGATATTAGAAGTAGGCAATGACATATGATAGTATTATTATTTTACAATGATTTCATGTGAGCTCTTGTAGCACCTACATAAATTGACAGTAATAAGTAATAATTGAGATTTGAGCAATATTTTTGTATCTCCATTCTAAAAAATGATTCTTTTCCTAGATGCATCTTTCTCAAGTGGCTTGAATACACTTATGTCGACTTTATGCATGTATGTTGTATAAGAGATTATATTTAAACATTTAAAAGAACACAAGAAAAATAAGAAATTATATTTCAACATTTAAAAATGTGAAAATTTCATATGTTGCAATAATTGAAAAATATTCTTCTAACTGTCAATTTAATTATGCAGTTTATTTTCTATGACAAATATCAAAAAAATTTACTATTGTAATTTTCACAATAAATTACTGTGGAAAATAAAATGCTGGAAATAGAGAAATTATAGCACACACATAGAAAACATTAACATGATTATTTTTAGACAATTTTGCCCGAAAAAACCCAATGTGTGGAAACCAGTGCAGTAAATGAGGGTTTTCTTATTAAACTTCAACAACAAATCTGAATACGAGAATTCTAACAATTTAAACAGAGGAAAAATACTGAGAGAAATTTGTAACAAATTTCTCACTCTCCAGAATGACTCCCTGACCCTGAGATGGACCCTCTTCCCATACACTACTATCTTTGTGTCACTCCTTGTGCAGTGACTGCACATATATCTAGTGGACTGCCTCTTTCCTCATGCTTCCTCCTCCTGAATTCAATATGTACCTTCTAGACTTCTGCGTTGGGCATGTGTTATATTATTTCTACGGTTAGTCACACACGCGGGGGGTCACAAGGGGGCAGATATTCCCCCTTGTATGTTTTGTCAGCCACAACAATGGTGTCGTAGGGTGGGTAGCAACCCCCCCTATACGAGGTCCAAAGCAGCGCCCCCGTGAAAAAAAATTTGGACGCTATTTTTTGGTGGGCAAACCCGCCCATGGTTTTGTGCATGGGTTTGCATGGTTTTGGGGCATAATGGTTTCCAACCCCTGTTATTTTGTAGATCCAATCAAGGGAACTACAGTTATGTTCTAATCTAAGGTTAATGGATTGGGGTTTATGAATGTTCCGGCATGTATATATATGTATTGTAGCACTAAAAGGAATATAATGAAAAATCAAGCTAGTAGTCCTAATTTGGGATCGAGGGGAAAATATTTGTGTATATATGTTTTATGTTTTATTCTCTTGATATTGTTTATTTTATGTTTTTAATATTAGTTTACAGATAATTTATGGATAAGATTAAAGCCTACATTCTACTGGTACCCTCTGTCTCTCACCTGCTACTCGCTCTCGAGCTCGATCTCTTCTACTGAATATTAGCCACTAAGAAAATCGATCTTGTAACACCCCCTTCCCACATCTACCTAATTAACCTTCCAACTGGGGTAAACATGTGATGAGAGGCTGCTAATATGATATTCAACCTCCTAGATGACCTTAAGGAAGTGGAACTAATGGAAACATGAGAAACAAACCTTACACTGCATCAAAAATAGATCGAAGAGGTAACCCAACCTCCTAGACCCATGTACCCTGAAGGGGGGCTTATTTTGACAAATTTAAGCCTTATCCATGGGCATGTAATGGCAAGGGAGCGACTAGCAACCTATAGTCATGGGTATGCCTTCGAAAGGTTGTGGCCAGGGCCCTAAAGTGTAAATTTTATGTTTGCGGTTCTGGGATTCGTGCCACATTTTAGCCCTAGAGCCAAGGTCACCTCATAAAACTTCATGAAACTTTAGGATAGGTTAAATAAAATTTTAAAAAATGTACGAAATCAACCACATCATCAAGGAGTCATCTAGACACTCCTAGCCATGAAAGGCATTTCATCAAACATGTCACAAACATTGCATCTACAGGTATAAACAATAGATTTAAGCATGGGGGTATCTTACAAATATGAGAATATCTAAGAAGCATTTATCCCTTGCATTATAAGCTACAATACAGTCTATTTGACCATAGATACATTGTTCATTCATTTACAGGTAAAAATATAGATAGAGCCATACATCATCACTAATCAAATACATGCTTATAGCTAGCATAATAACAACATAAATACAATGGATATAATAGAAAATAAACCCATAAATAAACCAATAAATTTTCATAATTAATACCATACGAATGATCTCTTCATTACTGAATGTAAAAACCAACCAAAGATGGGACTTCCATGTTCCACCCAACCATAGATTTTCTGAATCAAGTCTCACTTTATCCAATCACCCCTGTGCCATATTCCAAGCATGAAGGTGGAACTTTATCAAATAAATAAATCAACACCAAACTAGGGCTCTTGAGACCAAATCGTCCCAACCCCACAACCAGTGATTCCATCTCACAATCATACATCACTAATGATCATTGATTGATCTCTATCCATGTTGTTTTAGGGCTCTAGAGTGTTGGTTGCAACCAGGGCTTCTAGGATTAGTAACTCAACCCCAACTGTTACAGAGATTCTAGAGCCTTTATCCAACCAGGGCTTCCAGGACTAGTAACTCAAACCACAGTTGTCCATTGGGCTTCCAGAGCATTTATCCAACCAAGGATTCTAGAAACTAATAAATAAACCCATAGCTAAAGTAATCACGAGAACCAACCAGAAAAAAATCAATCAAAACACACCCACAATACCATGGTTTTATAGGAAATGGCAAGGATAGGAAAATCCACATGCACACCCATGCATGCCAACTAGTGAGGAAAACATACATGCAACTTGATACATGCAATCAAATCTCGCTGTAGTTGTTGATCTCAATTTCCACTTGTATTTTCCCACTCTTCCTTTTCTTTCTTTCTCCAAATCACCAAGTATCCACAGTCTCCAAGATTTCTCCAAGTAAACTCAAAGTATGCAAGGGTATGAGAGAGAGAGAGAGACTAATGATAGAGCTCCAAAAATCCACTCACAAAAGTAACCAGCTGATCCTCGGAAGAATTTTTATATAAGAGGCCTCCATTTTCTTCATTTTCCATTATTTTCCTCTGAATTCCTCCTCACATGCAACATGTGACCTTTCATCTCGCTTTTCTCCTAATTTCCATTTTTTTCATAAATAAATGTGCCAAAAATACTTTTTTTCTCTTTAATGCCTTAGCTGTAATAAACCACTTGAACACTCGCACTAGTATGATTTTCCCAACATTAATCTTGGAATATGTGTCACATCAGTCATGGTTGTTATTTTAACTTTATTACATGGAATTTTCACCAGGGTTGTTACAGAACCCTCCCCCTTGGGGTACATCATCCTCGGTGTTCAATCACACATATACCTTAGCAACATTGCTAAAAAGAAATCATACTTCCCATGGAGCTTTATAACATAGCTGAATGCAGTATTTATAATGATTTCCTTAATGAAAAGAAAACCAACATTACATCATAGCAATCATGAAAACTATAATGACATGACACCATACCTCTTATTATAGCTTTATAACATAGCTCATGGATGTATTTACATCTACATACATATGTACATAGATCCAACCATCACATCAAAACATATACCAAAATATCACCAAAACATATACTAAACATATACCAACATCACACCAAAACTGCTTTGCCTCAACTGGAAAACAAGGAAGGACACACAACCAACATTTGATTTTCCATCTCCCATGTAGCTTCACCGGGCTCAAAGTGCTTCCATTTCACTTTAACTTGCTCTATTGCTCAATTCCGAACCACGAGCATCTTTTTCTGCAAAATTCCCTACGGTTCCAACTAGAACTCTCCTTCTTGCACCACATACAATACAGACCAGTCAATAACATGATCAACATATTTAACATATTTCCTATGCATTGATATATGAAAAACATCATGCAATTACATTGTGGACGGTCATGCAACTACATAGGCCACTGGTATGATCCTCTTAATGATCTTGAAGGGTCCACAAAACCTTGGTGCCAACTTGGCACATGACCAATTCCACAAGGAGCTCTTCTTGGGCTTGATGCACATGTAAAATTGATCTCCAACCTAGAACTCCTTGAACAACCTGTTCGTATCTACATAAATATTTTTCCTATCCTACATTTCTTTCAATTTCTTTTTGATCACATGCATTTTTTGTTCCATTTCTTCCAACATATATGGTCCAATCAATACCCTGTTAACCAGATCACTCAAATTGATAGGAGAGTAACTTGCAACTCCCCCCATAAAATTCCTCAAATGGGATGATCCTTAATGACTCTTGATACCCGTTGTTGTAGGGTAAATCTACGAGTGGGAGATACTCTTCCCACTTATGTTGCTGAGGCATCACATACATCCTCGAAATATCCTCCAATATCATGTTGACCCTCTCATTTTTTCCATATGTCTGCAGATGATAAGTTGCGATGAAGGCAAACTCAGTGCCCAAATTCGCAAAAAAATCCTTCGAAAACTTGGAAGTGAACTTCGCATCCCTATTGGACACAGTCTTCTTCAAAACACCATGCAATAGGACTATGTCTTTGATAAAAAAATTATGTTACATCACTAGTTGAGTATGTAGTATTAACTGGAATGAAATGCGTAACCTTGATCAACCTTTCCAGAAAAACCCTGATGGAATCATGTTGTCTGATTGTCCTCAAAAATCATGTGATGAAGTACCTGGAAATGACCTCCCATTTCCACTCTAAAATCACAATCAGATGTAGCAGTCCACCTAGATGTTTACACTCTTCCTGAACCACCTAACAATCCAAACATCTAGCTACAAACTCTACCACATCCTTCTTCATATTCGAGAAGTAATAGAATCTCTTCACTACAGTCAAAGTATTCTGGTAGCTAGGGTGACCCGAATATGGTTTTGCATGAAAATCCCTCAAGATAACCTTCTTGAGCTCACTATTTTCTGGTACATATATCATGTCCCTAAATCCAACCAATCCATCTAATGTGAGACGGTAATCCAAATCTTGTACAACTACAGTTGTACTGATACCTATACTTGTACCATTACCACCTATATATTTACCTGTACTACCACCTATACCTGTACCTATACCAACACCTGTACCTGTACTATGTTGCAACCTGTGCACAATCTCCAGATACTAGCGATCCAGCTGACCTACCTACAAGATCCTATCATGTTAATATATACCATAGGAACTCATAACTACTATGTGATTTACATTTACCTTCCTAATAAGAGCATCTGCAACCATATTTTCCTTTCCCTTGATTTACTTGATCTCAAACTCAAAATCAATTATCATGCCCAACCATCTAGCCTATCTAGCATTCAAATTCACGTGGTCAAAAAATTATATCAACCCAATGTGGTCATTCATCAATACAAACCACCTGCCAAGAAGATAGCGAATCCACATATTTAGTGCACATATAATCATTGCTAGTTGAAGATCATGTGTTGGGTAGTTCTTCTCATGCTTGTTTAGTTTTCGTGAGTCATAGCATACCACCTAACCATCTTGCATAAGGACTCTAGCAAGTATGCTCCCGCAAGAATTTGTACACACTACAAACTCCTTCTTTGGATATGAAATATTTAACATTGGATCATGTGTCACAGCTCCTTAAGTTGATGAAAATTGGCATCACAATCTTACGTCTAATCAAACTTCTTACCTTTCCTCTGCAATGATGTAACGGGATAAGAAATTTGTGAGAAGTTCTTGATGAGCCTCCTGTAATAACCCACCAATCCTACTAACGATCTCACCTCATATACAATCTTAGGAGCTAACCACTCCATGATTGCCCTCATATTTTCTGGATCCAATACAATTCCCTCCTTGGAGACAACATGTCCCAAGTAGTGTACCTCAGCCTAGAAGAAACTACATTTGAGATTAGCATACAATTAATGTTCTCTCAACAAACTTAACACTTCTACCAAATACTTAACATTATCTTCCTCGTTTTTATAATACACCAATATTTAATCAATAAACACAATCACAAGTTTTTCTAAATAAGGTCGCAACACAATTTTCATCAAACACATAATTCTAGCTGGGGCATTATTCAAACTGAATGGAACTACAACAAACTCATAATGCCTGTACCTGGTCCTGAATGCAGTCTTGTATATTTCCTTCTTTTTGATGTGTACTTGATGCTTTCCTGATCTCAAGTCGATATTAGAGAACACCCCAACTCCCTTCACCTAATCGAACAAATCATCAATCCTTGGTAATGGGTACCTATTCTTGATTGGGACTTTGTTAAGTTTCCTGTAGTCAATGCATAATATAAGAGTGCCATATTTCTTCGTCACGAAAAACACCAGTGCACCCCATGGCCATACACTTGGTCTAATGTACCCTTTGTCCAACATTTTCTTCAAATGCAACTTTATCTCTACCAAATATGGTTTACTCATCCTGTAAGGTGCATTTAATGCTAAAGTTTCCCCTTGAATCAACTCAATAGAAAATTCTACTTCCCTGTGCAGTGGAAACTTTAAAATATCTGATGGAAACACATCCTAAAACTGTTGCAAAAAAGGATACTTTTTTAACACATCTACATCATCAACCTCCTTACCATTGTCACTAGAGATATTAACTACAAATACTACACACCCTTTCCTATGTCTGTGCTTGGCATGCATGGCAGTCACCATCCTAACTGATGTGGATTTTGTCTTTCCTTGTAAGATTTTTGGTTCCCCATTGTCATCCAAGCACTCAATAGATTTGTCATATTAATCTACATTGGTCCTGTGAAGATATAAACAATCCATACGCAATAGCATACTATATGAACCCAATGGTAATATATTCAAGTGTGCTGTTGTAGGCATACCATTTTACTCAAATGCATAAGCTCTTACCCAATGGTGAAATATTTTCTTCGTACCTGTGGCCAACTTCACTAACCAATATTTTGAATTCATTTCCACAAGGTCAAGAGTAATATAACTATATTTAGATACAGGATCAATCAAAATAGAAACAAATTGATTACAAATCTTATCGTCCATCTGAATGACAGAAGCTTCATGATCTTCCTTCGTATTATCCACAACTGCATAAATCTGAGGTATTATATTCCCAACATCTCCCACTATCTGTGCCTCATGCACATTGTATATTTGTGGCCTACCACCCTAATGTTGTGGAAAATATCTCCTATGATGATCCTTTCCACAAGTCCAACATTATATAGGCTTCCAATGCTAATCCTTATTCTGCTCCTTAGATAGAAATCCATGTCCTCTACCAGATGTATTGAAATTCTTAGGTGGGGAAACATTATCCTTTCTACTTGTATCTTGAGGCCTTGTTCGCTTCTTGTCCTATTTTCCTTTATTTTTATCATTACCTCTCCAATATGGATTGGTTTATGATCTACGCTTTGATCGTTCATAAAAATGCTTGAGTTTTCGGACTACCTCCTCCAATGATGTAATCAAACTCAATTATATCTCTGAATGTACTCGACAACCCACTAATAAATCTCTAGATCTTGGGCTTCTCCTCCATCAGGTAAGGCACATATCTCAGTAACTCCAAGAACCTGCTAGTGTATTCCTCATCTTTCATGGAACATGTCTTTATCTCATAAAACTATGTTTCCCTATCATTGTAGTATCTCAGTAATAGATACTTCTTCCAGAATAACATTTCGAACTCACTCCAAGTCAACTCCTCCTCAGAAATATCTTTGAGATTATTCACATCTTCTCACCAAATGTCTGCTCTACCTCTAAGATAAATGTAGCTATCCTAGCTTTCATATTTTCTGAGTAATTATGAAATTTCAAAAAATTCTTCATTCCAAATAATCATTCCTTTACGTCATGTGGTTTCCTCATCTTTCCTGTAAATGTAGGTAGTTTTTCCCTTTTAAACTGTTCCAGTAAATGTCCCTAGACATTCCTCCTGTAAGGATGATATCGATGACTATCAAGATGCCTATCTGAACCAGAACTAGAACGATACTTGTGTTTGTCACCTCTACTACCTGGAGCATCCAAAAATATTCCATATTTAACCTTATCATCGCTATCAGACCTATCACCACCACGAGACCTACTGCCATATTCTCTCTTTCTCCCATCCTCCTCTCCGTAATTGGTCCTAAGTGGATCATGTTTCTATAACTCTGACAAACTTAGAAGGATGGATGCATTAACCTCTTCTTGCTTTTCATGTGCCTATATAATTTTATCATTATCTACCTTACAACTCCTTAATTCCTCCTTTAGGATTCTCGGTGTATATTCCAAATCAGGTGAATTTCCAACACCATGATGATCATATGAATCATAGGGAGACTATCTATAGTCTACCATTCTACTATTCATCTTTTATTTCTTCCTGTAATGTACAATATGTAAGCTAAACCAATTCATAAATAAACCAACGTACCTTAGTTGTATTTGGGGAGGATACATCCTACAAGATCAACCAATCAATGAAATACATGTATATAAATAATTATAAAAACATATAAGATCATAACAAATGGCATAATAATGCATAACCATCATTTTAGTTGGATTCCAGTCATGGATGCATAACTATACCAATTACACGTCGTGACCTAATCCATAACCATACCAATGCAACTTGACCGACATACCCATCACAAGAATGAACCATACACAAGCATAAGCGACATGTAACTAAGCGTGAATGAAAAATGCATGTTCAACATATAACATCACACAAGTAACCATGTAGAGACACTACACAAGACTAACCAATATGTGACCTAGAATACACAAGAAATGCATATACAACATGTAATAATATCTAAGAAATGTGCATGCACAATGCACCAACATGAAAAATACATAATCCATCATACACACATGAAAACATGTTGAAAACAACACCATTAACCCATCCATGGAGACACCACTACCACCACGACAAACACAACGCAGATGCAACAAACACATAAACGATAGATGTAAGAAGCACATAAGAAATCAACGAAAGCATGACCAACACACCTCCCATCTAGTCCAAGGGTTGAAGCATGCTCTGATACCACTCTGTAACACCCCCTTCCCACATGTACTCAAGTAACCAGCTAATTGGGGTAAACATGTGACAAGAGGCTCCTAATATGAGATTCAACATCCTAGATGACCTTACGGAAGTGGAACCGATGGGAACCTGGCAAACAAACCTTACACTGCATCAAAAACACCTCCAGGATGTAACCCAACCTCCTAGACCCCTGGAAACTAGAGGGGGAATGGTTTTTGATAAATTTAAGCATTACTCGCATGCATCTAAGCGAAATGGAGCGAGTGGAAACATATAGCCATGGGCATACCTTGGAAAGGTCACGAAGAGGGCCCCAAAAGATCAATTATGTGCCTGCAACTATGGGATTCATGTCACATTTTTAGCCCCAAAGCCCAGGTAATTGTCCAAAACTTCACGAAACTCTAGGGGAGGTTAAATAACATTTAAAAAATGGTACGGAAGCAATCACATCATCAAGGCCTCATCTTGACTCTCCTATACATGACAGTAATTTTTTCAAAGATGTCATAGACATTGCATCTACAAGTATAAACATCATATTTAAACTTTGGTGTATCTTACAAATCTGAGAATATCTAAGAAGCATACATCATAAGATGCAATACAATCTCTTTTTCCATAGATACATTGTGCATTCATTTATAGGTAAATACATAGATAAAGCCATACATCATCAGTGATCAAATATATGATTATCACCAACATAATAACAACAAAAATATAGTGGATATAACAAAAAATAAACCCATACATAAACCAATACATTTTCATATTGACTAATAGAGGAATGATCTCATCATTACTGAATGTAAAAAGCAACCGAAGTTGGAACTTCCATGTTCCACTCGACGATATATTGGTTGAGACAAGTCTCACTTCAGCCAATCACCTTTGTGCCATATTCCAAGCATGAATGCCACATTTTATCAAACACACAAATCAACACCAAACTAGGGCTCTAGATATCAAACCGTCTCAACCCAAAAATTAGTGATTCCAGCTCACGGTCTGACATCACTAATTGTCACAAATTGATCTCTATCCAAGTTGTTCCAGGGATCCAGAGTGTTTTTTCCAACTAGGGCTTTGAGGAATAGTAACTGAACCCAAAAATATACAAGGCTTCCAGAGCATTTTTCTAGCCAGGGCTTCGAGGACTCGAAAATAAACCCACCTAAGGCTTCCAAAGCATTTTAACAACCAAGGCTTCCATGACTAGTATCTCAACCAATATTTTTCCATCGGGCTTCCAGAACGTTTCTCCAACGAAGGCTTATAGGAACTAATAACTCAACCCAAAACTAAAGGAATCATGAGAGCTCACCATAAAATAATCAATGGAAATAAACCCATAATACCACGGTTGTCTAAGAAATTGAAAGGCTAGGAAAATCCACATTCATACCCATGGATGCAAAAAATAGTGAGGAAAACATAAATGCAACTCACTGCCTCCAATCAAATCCCATTGTAGTTGTTGATCCTGATGTCCACCCGTGCTTTCCTACTCTTCCTTTTTCTTTTTTCTCCAAATTACCAAGTATCCACACTCTCTAAAAGTGCTCCAAGAAAACTGTAAGTATAAAAGAGTATGAGAGAGAGAGAGAGAGAGAGAGAGAGAGAGAGAGAGAGAGAGCTCCAAAAATGCACTCACAAAAGGCACCAAATAATCCTCATAAGCCTTTTTATAGAAGAGGCTTCTAATTTCTTCATTTTCCATTATTTTCATTCAATTTCCTCCTCACATGCAACCTTTGACATTTCATCTCTATTTTCTCCTAATTTCCATTATTTTCATAAATAAATGTGCCAAAAATATGTTTTTCCTCTTTAATTCCTTAGCGATAACCTTTTCCGATTTCCTTAGACATAATAAACCATGTGAACACCCACACTAGGATGTTTTTCCCAACATTTAGCTTGGAATATGTGTCCCATAAACTATGGTTATTATTTTAACTTTATTACATGGGATTTTCACTAGGGTTGTTACAGATCTGCGTGGGAAACTGAGTAATTGCACTAGTGTGTTCTCCATCTGCCCATCTACTTCTTCTTATAATATTATGTTGGAGTACTAAAGACCAAGATTAAAACATAATCGATGGCCCATATTATTTCTATGTCGATATGTTTGATTTTATAGAATATTCACATCATGACTTAATTAATTCTAATTAATTAATCATATTTCCTAAGTTTAGACTTAGGAAATATTAAAAACTTACTAGTAAATCTAATGAAGTTGTGTCTAGGTGGAATTCCCATAAACTATTTTTGGGTATTAGAGAATACATGGATTCTAGCCTCTCCACCAAATATCGTGGCCAGAACACATCCGATGCTACAAAAACTAGCACTCCCTCTTAGCGAGGAATATGTTCTAGTGTCGCAACCCACTGAAAAAACACCTTGTCTTTGCATCATCTCCTGCCACGTTGCTGATGTATGTCTACTAATGCTTAACAAACACTACACAAATCTGATATGTGATGCATCTATGTTGTTGCTGACCCTTTTGAATTGCTGCCAACACTCTATATTCACTACAATTCCCTCTCATTTGATGCTGCTGCAACTAGGAAATATCTAATGTACTCAGCCTCTACTGAAATAGGTTCTCCACCATGCCCATTTGTTCCCCTAACTAGATGAACTTAGCTCTCCCTATAGCTTTTGTGAGTATGTCTAGTACCTGATTTCCTATGGGAAAATACTACAACTGGACTGCTCCACGTTGTACACAATCTCTGATGAAATGACATTTAATATCTATTTGTTTCGACCTGTCATGAAACACTAGATTCTCAAAGAGATTTATGCAGATCTTATTATCAAAATATACATTGGTCACTCCCATTCTCTTCCTGAACAAGCTCACGAGAATCTTCCTAATCCATATAGATTCACATGTAATCATGTTGACTACCATATATTATTCTTCTATTGAGCTCAATTCTACTCACATCTACTTCCTGCTACACCGAGAAAAGGAGGTCTATATACACATAGAGAATTTAAAGTGAATTTAGAGGTAGCCCGGGCACCAAAGTGGTATCAGAGCTACAATAGTTCTTTTTGAAAATGTCCAAGTTTGGTGAATTCAAAGAAACCAAAATTGTAGAAACTGATGAAATTGCAACATGCAGAGATACAGTGCGTGTGATGAGAGAATGGAGAAAATTTGAAGTTCTAATTCTATTGAAGGGCGATTGCAGATTTAAGAAAGGAGTTCAGATTCTAAGATTTGATAGGCAACAAGGATACACAGAATTGTAGTGAACAAGATTGCAGAGTGAGTGGAAGACAAGATCATGATC
Source organism: Pinus albicaulis (assembly GCA_034641835.2). Taxonomy (NCBI): domain Eukaryota; kingdom Viridiplantae; phylum Streptophyta; class Pinopsida; order Pinales; family Pinaceae; genus Pinus; species Pinus albicaulis. Next base: position 446,010,108 of record CM076574.1, on the reverse strand, counting down.
TTGCAGGTAATTAAATTGATTTGAAATTGTAATAGCAGAATTGTGGTTGGGGAAAATTAAAGACAAAGTTTGATAGTGAAGATAGTGAGCCTGTTATTCAGCTAGAGGCTAGATAAAGAGGACAATTGCATTGTTCTCAAGAGAAAACGAGTAGTGTTTAACTCTGGTTGAAGGATTGTTTGCATAAGTTAGAGTGCAGACAATTGAAGACATCTCAGCGGAAGCAGATCACAGCTTTGAGAGAAGTGATAGAAGAGTCAAACAAGGGACTCTGAGTGAAGAAGAAGTGTGGCCGAACTTGGAAAATTTCCCAACAGAGGTTGGATGAGAAGAGAGCATAGGTGTTCTTGAGAAAAGTTGCAGAGTGAAGCCTAGGAAGAGCAGAATAGAGTGCTAAGAAGGTTCCAGCGGACAGGGGACTAGTACTTTCCAAAAGCAGGATCCATAGGAAGGGATTGGTGAGGTAAGTTGTAGCAAAAGAGCTTGCTATTGCAGAGGCTTAGTGCAGCTTGTAGGAGAAAATGGCTATTGATAGTCACAACGGAGATTGTATGGGTCATTAGGGGAATTTTGAGGTCTAAAATGGGCCTCCTAAGGAAATTATAAAATAATAGTGGAAAAAATCAAATAAGATTTGATGACATCATCAAATTTTGGAGGGAAAAATGAAAAAACTATTTTTTCAACTCATATTTTCAACTTATCTCCCAAATTGTTTACTCAAATTTCGAGCGAGAGTACTCATTGGATGCAAAATTTAATTCCTCATCCAAGGAGTACCCATGTTGCATACTTTTGATGGGTCGTACTACACGAAAAATGAGAAATACATAAAAAACGTGATTGTAATCACGTTTATTTTATGTATTTCCCATTTTTCATGTAGTAAGATTCATCGAAAGTATGCAACATGGGCACTCCTTGGACGAAGAATTAAATTTTGCATCCAACGAGGACTCCCACTCGAAATTTGAGTAAAAATTTTGGGAGATAAGTTGAAAATACGAGTTGAAAAAGTAGTTTTATTATTTTATTATTTTTTAATAGTTTTACCCTTTTATTTAAAAAATGGTAAATCATCCCCCATGGTTGACATCATCATCTTGAATCCTATTGGTTGTTATAAAGTTTATTTTTGTTGTACATTTTTCTTAGGAGGCCCATTTTAGACCTCAAAATTCCCCTAATGTATGAGAGAGGCCACAACCAAAGAAAGAAAGAATATGTCAAAGAAAATGGCGTGAGGAAGAATTCCACTGATGAATAATGGCAGAAAGAGATAGCTGAGATTATAGAGCAGGTTTATAAACTGGAGAGAATGATAGAAGAAATCCAGAGAGTTGGTTGGCTCATGAAAAAGAGAGTAGATTGGAAACCATTACAGTTGAGGTTGAGGCAAAATAAGATTTCCCTATTGAGAGGAGAACTCAAAGCAGCTGAGTTGAAAGAAGAAATTTATCCTTGTGAAGTAAAACAGAACACAAATGAAGATTGGAGATCTGTAAGAGATCTTGTGAGACATGAGGAAGACTTGAGGCAACAAGAAGCTTGTCTTGCTGAAGAGGAAATCATTGAGGATTTCCTAAGTTATTGTACAAGTCCAGATGATGTAAGGGATTGTGTTTTTGAGTCTGAAAAATGTAAAGTGATGAAAGACTCCATAAAGGAAGAAGAACCCCGAGTTCTTGAGGCGAGGATGGAGATTGAAGATTCCATGTGCAGACCTGTTCAAGAAGAAGTGCTTGAGGAAGAGGCCAAGACTAAAAAATCTTGTTGTTTGAAAACTAAAAATTTGTGTGTGTTTGCAGGTACACCGCTAGAAGATGGACAAGCATTAGAGTTTGTTGATGAGGAAGAGGCATTGAATTTGAAATATGTTCAGATCAATGCTGAGATAGTGAGATCTTAGGAAGAGATGAAGAAAGAAAAGTCAAATGAAGATGTTTAGCAGAATGTTGAGGATAAGAGAGAAGGACCAGAAGATGATTGGTCAAGAAAAATAAAAGGAATAAAGGGTTGTGTAAGGTTCCCAAAATCCACTGCAATTAAAGTTGTTGAGTTGTATAGGAGGTTGGATTTTCAGAGAAGAGAATTGGAGAGGCAGAGGACCTGTGCACAAGATAATTTTCTAAAGAAGCAGGGCAAAAGAATTGTCACGAATGACAATCAATAAACAGAGGATAAGAAGAAAATGATTTAGAAAAATGAAGGGCATTGTTTTGATGAATCACATCAAAAGAGCATTCATGAAGCAGATGAGAGAAAGAGGCTAGCTGAAAGTCTCATGAGTAAAGAAAATTAACACTCCATGCTGACAAAAGATGAAGATGCTAAAGCCATATTTAAGCATATGGATGGTATGAATGCATAAGAAAGAATTGGTGGACAGATTTTTAAAGCCACTGCAGTAAAGAAGAATCAGCATTCTATGCTGACAGAAGATGAAATTGCAGAGCTTAAAGAACTTGATTGGATTTCCAGAATCCATCAAGAGGATGAGAGGAATTTTTTGAAGATTTCCCAAGAAGAAGGAGGATATATGGAAGCTAACTTACAACATGTTGAAGATGCAAAACAAGTACAGGGGAGATGGCTGAATCGTCTGCTAGGAGGAATTATGCAAGATAAAGAAAATGTAGACACTGGAGCAAGGAGGCCTGAAGCTATGAAGAAAAGAGGAGCAGATCCTAGCTTGAAGAATCAAATTCTGTTTGTTAGTGTTGTGGATGAGTATGTCACTGCTGGTAGGAAATTAAATGCTAATCTTTTTTCTAAGAATGAGGTTGCAGATGAAGATCAAAATAAAAAGGTTGCAGAGGGAGATATTTTAAGAGATATTCAAGATGTTTTGGTAGAAGAAACATTTGCATCAACAACACACATGGTGGCAGCTGAAGCAACATGGGGAATGATGCCTGCAGGAGTAGTAAACATGTTAATAGCATGTGAGACAGTAGGAGTAGCAGCATTGACATTAGCAGAAATTGATAGCAGCAGTAGTAGAAAGAGGAATTTTCAGCTAGAAGATAGGCTGCATAAAGAAATTGAAGACATCAAAAGATTGATGTAGCATACAGCAACCAGGAAGCAGAAGGATTTTTGTACAGGAAGGGCGAAAGCATATTGTGAAAGTATAGTTGGAGGTGCTTTACAGAAAAAAGTCTGGAAGCCTGGAGAAGATCAGTTGAAGGATGATGCAGCTGATGAACAATAGAAAAACAAAGTATGGGATCCGAGAGGCAGAGATCATGAACAAATTGAAGCTTGGGAGTCTGATGTAGGGGCATTAGGCAAAATTAAACACTTTGTATCTTAGAAGACATAGGGGGTCCCATGTTCTTAAAATTTCTTGTAAATATTAATATTTTGAATAAATTTTGGTAGGGAATTGTAATTGTTCCCAAGTCATTTGATAACATGAGAAATTGGTTAACATAGGAATATGAAGAGACAACCAAGGGTATGAGTCAATTTAGGATCAGTTCAGTTATTGAGTCTAGTTTTAGGAATTGAGAATGTTAAGAGTTTGCTGAGCTATTTGGAGACCTAAATCGATTCAGGTCATCCATTTTGGTATAAATGTAATGATAAAGAGTTTAGAAGAGAGAGAGGTAGAGAACTGCTCGGAGGCAGAGTAGAAGGCCGTAGAATAGAAGATCTGGCCAATGCAAGGAGGTTCTATAAGTAAGCTTTGTAATTAATTGAAGTTTAATTATGAAGAGGAATTATGGATCACTTTGTTTCATATATGTGACTGTGTGGTTAAATGACTGGCAATTGGGGTGAATTGAACACTGAAAGGGTCGATTCCTATAGGATTCAATTGCATGTCTCAATTTATATAGGGTAAGTTAAATGCATTCTGGAATAAGTCGAATTAAGCAATCACTGCGTGAAGGATGTCATATTCTTTTTATATCTCTGAGTATTGTATTGTGGAGGAAGTGAGTAATTAGTCTCTGTGTGAAAGGAGGGTTCGACTCCTTACAAATTATTGAGTTAGAAAATACTGTCTTGAGTTAATTTCGATTAGAACGCAGTCTCAGTATGAAGGCGCATGTTTATCGAATGCTGATTAATTCACGTCCTCTCTGTATACACACTTTTTTTATGTAAGGAGGTCCTACTTGTATCAGATGTCAATTCTGATGTTGATAGGAGCCTGTACAAGAGTTTGTTGGGTCAATTTGTAAGAATTGATACCAATTCTGGTACTAGGGTAACCATACAGAGGATTCAATGAGCTTCCAACCCTTTTTATGAGGAGTGCAAACATTGAATACACATTCTTTGCTTATGAATGACCTTGCCTTCATTTTGTGTGAAGAACCTCATATAATAAAGGAAGTTTAAGTCTTCTGATGGACAACACAAGTGATGTTTGCATCAAATCCTTGAGCCTGTTGATCTCATATTGAGGCCCTATTTATTAATGAATATTGATCGAGATTGGAGCTACAATACCAACATAGAGACAGACAGATTGATGAGTAAGTGAGGGATTGAAGCAAGTAGCTTGAATCGACAGTGTATTAGAGAAATACAAGGAGCAGAATTGAAAGCGAAAGTATGAAAAAAACCATGAGTTGAACTGTGAACCTAGCATTCTAGATACCGATGGTTTTTGCGTGATAGTAAAGAGGTAAGTGGTTTGGTGAAACTTTGCGTGATACACTCCTCAAACCGACGCGTGTCCTTGAGTAGTATTTGAATACCGTTCATATCGTGGGATAACATCCGGTCTTTAAAACCTTGTGATATCCATCTATGCCCGTTCGATAAGATGTTGGAGCGCCGTGGAACACGAGCCCTCTAATCGAGTTGACGGTTAGTCCAGGTATGGATACATTGCTGTGGGCCCGAAGGTTTTAAATTGAATGGTTGTTAATGAAGTATAAGGTTTTAGAGATTGGAGAATATAAATACATATGTTGATATCAGCATTGTATGACAATTCCAACCTTGTGTAAGAGGAACCATAGGCTAGGTGCATGTTAAAAAAATGTTTGGGGTTCCAATTGTTGGAACCATACTAGGAATTGAAGTCGGAACAATCATGCGATTGTTTAAGCCAATAGTTCAAATGACATTGCTCGAAAAGGATTCTCATTGTGCATAAGTTGAGTGATAACCCTTGGGTATGGGGTTTACTTGAGTTTTATAAACGAGCATGCTATAGGTGTTTATAGTTGTCCTTTGGTTTATCAAACTATTGAAGGTTGATTCCATATGTGAATTAATCACAATATGGGTTGTATTACATGGCTTTACCCTTGAAGATAAAAGCCACAGTTCCTGTTACAGAGCTTATATGCACAAGTTTTGTAAGTGTTGGGAAGGTTGTTAAGTACGGGTTAGCCTACAAAAATTGTATGGAGATTGAAAGCTCCCGTATAGTGTTGAATTTGCCAGAATAAAAATTATTTGAACAACCAGGAAAAGGAGGTCTATATACACATAGAGAATATAAAATGGATTTAGAGGTAGCCTGGACACCACATGATCCAACACTGAAGCAATACACAGAGGTACTTTTATTGTCTACTGAATTTCCTTCCAAATCTGCATCTGTGAATCTGCATAATATAACATCATATCCTCCAGTATATTTCAACCCATACCTGACTGTGTCGTGCACATATCTTAGAATGTGCCTTTATTCCTTCCAATGTACCCTTTTTGGCTCTACCATGAATTAACTAAGGGTATTGACAACAAAACAAAAGTCTAGCCTAGTGTTAACTAGATACATGAGAGACCCACTGAGCTGCCTATACAAGGTGGGGTTGACTTCCTAGTCCTCCAATAGATTTATATTCTTCCAATTCGTGATCATGGGTGTAGTCATGGGCAAAATATCCTACATTCTGGACCTCTTCAAAATATCTATTGCATATATCCCTTGTCCAACGAAGATATCCCAATTCTTCTGCCAAGCTTCCAATCCTAGAAAATAATGCATCAACCCCATATCCTTCATGTCGAATTCTGTTGCAAGGTTCCTTTTATAGTATTTTATGAGCCCTAATGATCCTATCAAAAAGATATCATCCACATAAAAAACCATAATGAGAGTCTCATTCTCTACCATCAAATAGTATAGGTTGGGATCCGCATTACTCTTAACGAATCCCAACTTCTACTAGTAACTGTCAATCCGACCACACCATGCGATGGTTACCTGCTTGAGCCTACATATGGATTTCTTCGATCCGCACACATGAGTGTGCTTATCATGATGTTCTATATACACCTATTCTTCTATCACCATGTTCAAGAATGTTTTCTTGACGTCCATCTAGTTAAGCTTCAATCCCATTTGAGCTACCAGGGATATAACATATATGATAGCGGTATATATAGAAACTAGGGGGAATGTCTCCTCATAGTCTATTCCTTATTTTTGTGCATATCTCTTTGCCATGAATCTAGCATTATACTTTTCTACACTCGATCTGCAATGTACTTGATCTTGTAGATCCATCTGGAACCTACAATTGATCTGTCTTTTGGCCTTAGCACTACTTCCCAAACATCATTTGTCATGATAGAGATATACTCTTCTACCATGGCATCCAACCACACCTGATGTTGTGTGGCTTCCTGAAAAATGGAGGGTTCTCCAACCTGAGCTACCAAAGCTTGATATATGTTATGTTGCCTGCACTATTTCTTGTACTTCCTAAGAGCTCTGAAAAACTCCTCTCTATACCTCAAGGTTTAATGAAGTTCCCTATTGGCTCTACCATTAGTGGTAGGAGGTTCAATCAATTCCTCCTATCCATGCTGCTTCATCTACTGAGAAATCCCTGGATCTCTCACCCCTGAGTAAAATTAATACTGGTACTAGTCATTGTACTTAATCCCTGTGACTGTTCTCCTATTGCTCCCACTTTTTGTCCTTTCTCTTGGACAAACGAAAATTTTGCTGACTAATTCTGATCACCTGTGAGCATCTCTCGAGACCTCCTAAAGGCTTTGTATTCCATTAACTTTACATATCTTCTCATTAAAAACTTCCTACTTCTAGCAATGTAGATCATGTATTCCTTTGAGGTCTCACTATACCCGACGAGAAACCCCTTCTCTGTCATTTGATCAATTTTTCTACAATTTTCATCTGGCACATGGAAGTAAGGCACACTCCCGAAAATCCTCAAGTGACTCATTTCAGGCTTCTTTCTTGTGAAGAATCCCTTTGATATTTTCTTCCCCAATGATCTATGAGGAGTTCTGTTCTAAATGTACATTGTTGTGTTACATGCCTCTGCCCATAAAAATTTGGGTAGATCCTGATCATACAACTTAGACTTTGCAGCCCCAACTATCATTATTTTTTTCTACTCCACTCCTCCATTTTGTTGGTGGTTATCTAGAGTTTTCCATTCTCTTGTGATTCCTTCCTTCATGCAGAAATTTTTGAAATATTTATCAATGTATTCTCCACCATTATCTGGGCAAAGCACCTTGATATTCTTCCCTATCGTGTTCTCTACGAGTGCCTCGAACTCTTTGAACCGATCAAAGACCTCATCTTTGGCATTTAATAAATAGATCCAGGTTTTTCTAGAATGGTCATCAATAAAGGTGATGAAGTATTCACCACCACTAAGAGCTCTAGTGAACATAGGTCGACAAATATATGAGTGTATCAGTCCTAACAAGTCATTTTCTCTACTCTCAATTTTAGGGAATTCTTCGTTCGCATACTTCCCAAGCATGCATCATTTGCATACATCATCGTGCTATGTAATGAGAACTAGAACTCCTGTTAGATTTTCTATGAGCATATTGAGTGATCATTGGTGTTAATGCCCCATCCTCCCATGCCACAAATTTTTCATCTCCTTCTTGCTGCTACTATCATTACCTATTAGTGTCATTGGAGAATCGAGCTGCAACATGTATAACCTATTTCTCCGAGCTCAAATTTGTTTCATCTTCTTCTAGCTACAGTGTCTGACATACACTTTCTTCCCTACAAAGTGTACATCGTACCCCTTGTCCTATAATAGGGACACTGAAATTAGGTTCATACCCAATCCTGGCACATGCAATACATTAGTAGCGTTGGTGTGGGTTCCTGAATCTGTCTAAAACTCTATGGCACCTCTCCCTATAGGAGTACATTTGGTTCTTTTTCGCATAGTGACCTAGATGTCCATTTGCTCCTCCTCATAGGTAGAGAAATATTCTCTAAATACTCTCATATGAGACAAAGCTCCACTATCTATATACCAAACACCAGGTGATGTTGAATTGGATAAGAAATAAAATTCATCCTCACTATTAATTATATCCATGAATTTATGTGCTATTTTTATTTCTTCCCGATGATGATTCGACTGCTGTAAAATTGCTTCATCCAAGTAGAGATCTGCTTTGCAAGAAAAAATGCACTTGTCCCTTTATCTCTGGTAATCCTCGATTAGGAGAAATCATATTTCTCTATCGCTCTCTTAGAGAAATCGATACTACTAAAGAATTTTGAGCCTTTTTTCCAAGGAACTATGCTTCCTCTAGGGAATCAAACTATTGTTCACATAGGGAAATGATCCTACTTCTCTTCTTTGCTACTGAGCTCTCCAACTAATCATATAAGCTCTAATACCTTGTGAAAAATTCATCTATTGCAATACCTGAAAAATATTCTTCTAAATATCGATTTAATTATGCATTTTATTTTCTACCACATATATCGCATAAATTTACTACTCCAATTTTTACAATAAATGAATGTGAAAAATAAAATTCTAGAAATAGAGAAATTCTAGCACACACATAGCAAAAATGAACACAATTATTTTTGGACAATTGTGCCCAGAAAAACCCAATGTGGGAAAATTGGTGCAACAAATGAGCATTTTATTATTAATCTTCAACAACAAATATGAGTACAAGAATTATGATAATTTTGACAGAGGAAAAATACTAAGAGAAACTTGTAATAATTTTCTCACTCTCCACACGACTCCCTGACCTTGTGATGGAACCTCTTCCCATACACTGGTGTGGTTGTGTCACTCTCTCTGCAGTGATTGCGCAAATCTCTAGTCGACTTCTTCTTTCCTCATGTTGCCTCCTCTTGAATTTAATATGTACTTTGTGGACTTCTGATGGTACCCACTCTCTCTCACCCACTGCTCAACCTCTACCTCTATCTCCTCTACTAAATACCATGTACTGAGAAAATTGATCTGCCTATGCAACTGAGTAACTTCCATGGTGTGTTCTCCATCTATCCATCGACTTATTATTATAATATTCTGTGGAGTACCAATGACCAAGATTAAAACATAATCGATGGCCCAAATTATTTCATTGTCGATCTATGTGATTTCTAGAATATTCACACCATGAATTAATTAATTCTAAATAATTAATGATATTTCCTTATTTTAGACTTAGGAAATATTAAAATCTGACTAATAAATCTAATTAAGTCATATCTAGATGGAATTTCCATAAACGATTTCTGGGCATTGGATAATACATGGATTCTAGCCTCTACACCAAATCTCATGGCTAGAACACATTTGATGCTACAAAAAGTAACAAAAAACACACAAGAATGAATGTGAGCAGAGAATTTGTATCATTTAGAAATTTATGGCTATTAACAAAATTTTCCTCATACTTTTGTTAACATGCTTAACCAAATGTGTACAGGATCTTTTGATATTGTACATAATTGTCAACTGAACATGTGGCCATGATTACTATCCAATCTAATGTGGGCATAACTCCTTTGTCTTCCATTATCTTCCATCTCTCCTAAGTGGAATTCAATTCATCGACCTACTTGTGGTCTAGTCTAGGCATCGTTGGGATGCACAAGTTGCATTTTGGCCAAACTTGTGTCACATAAGAAATATAATTAATGAAAATTAAGACAAAAAAAAATTCAATACTATCCAATGATGCATTGTATAGTCAATTCTAGAGCACTAATAATTAATAAATCCAATAGTGGTTACTATTGACAACACCTCAATATTTAAATAATGTGTATCACCATTCATGGGATATAGAAATTTGAGATAACAAAAACTTTCTATGAGGTTAAAAATGTGGAATTTATGTGAGAAGAAATATTCATCTGCATTTCACTAATAGGAAACAACCTTTTATGTTTCATCCAACATAGGAAGAATGAGGAAGAGAATAGGGATGAGTACCTTCATAGTCATATCAATTCCAATACATGTCACTTATAATCTATTAGCCTTAATTTTTCTCTTCACAAAACCAAGCATGTTTATTCAATATTTGAGCATGGCATTGGTATTTCCCTCAAATCAACTAGAGATCCCTAGATAAATAACAAACCATTTACTAGAAAACATAATCAATAACAAACCATTTACTAGAAAACATAAAAGATAAAAGAAAATTCGCTAATGCTTAGTAAATTCAGTGATATCCAAAACTCATCCAACATTAAGTTTGAGTTTGGGTAAAGGAATTCATTTTTTTTATACTCTAAATTTCATGATATCGTTTAAATATTTTTTACATGGTTTAAGTTTCTTTAAGAATAAAATATCTCATATTTTTCATGAGCAAAAACATGGAATTATATGTTAGGAATTTTAAAACCAAAAAGGGAAAAGTCACCTTGCATAATGGAGACAATTGGAAATGAATTGTGTAGATGGTATTACAACCATGGTGGGAAAAGTCACCTTGCATAATGGAGTCAATTGGAAATGAATTGTATAGAAGGGATTACAACCATGGTGGAACATGAGAAGAATATATTTCTCTTCAAAGTATATGACAACTATATGCTCTTCAAAATGTTGACTAGACCTTTTTCAAAGAAATCCATAATTAGAAAGAAATTTTTAATTTGGTTCAAATCGCAAACAATCTAAATTTGTCTCACTTTTGTCCAAATGTAACCAAAACTTTATCATAAAACTTCATAACCAGAGAATAGTTTATGGCTCAGCCCACGTCATAAACAATCTACATAATGTTTTTTTCATCCTAAATCATGTGTTCTACCATACTAACGCTTACAATTTATCAAAAACTTAACAGAATCTCACTTTTGTACAAATGTAACCAAATCCTTATCATAGAACTTCATCACCAAACAATAGCTTTTGACTCGGTCCACATCATAAACAATCTACATATTTTTATTTTTTTTCATCCTGAATCATAAATTTATGTTCTACCATACTAACGCCTACACCTTATCAAAAATTTAACATAATTACAAAATCTTTCTAACACCACAACCATGAAAAAGACATTTACACGTAAACTAAAACCAAGCTAAATCACACTTCTAAAACTTCTAATAATTAACATGGTACCTCAAAGACTACATCCTCTATTGCCTTAAATACACCTGCTATTTACGTGATATATAAGATCATTGAACCAAGTAAAATCATTACAGCTATTTCATATTTAATGGTGCTATAAAGAGAAGCATGATTTTTCCAAACCATCACTTAGCAATAAACGTATATGTAATTTGTAGGGTATGAGCTCGTTTCCGCTGCTGCTAGTGCAAGAATCCTTCACAATTCCAAGCATCTCCGAGAGTGAGGATGGGTATATGAACAGTAAAATATCTAAAGACTTTTTAATGATAAATGTGAGATACTAAAATAAATTTATTGGATGTTCCTCCATACTTGATGGTATTATTGGTTGTTCAATGAGATGTGAAAAAATATCAGAAAATTATGGTTGTTCAATGAGACGTAAAAAAAAATCAGAAAATTATGGTGGTTCCATCGTTATATAATTTTTGAATTTTAATATTATTTAAAACAAAATTAATAATTAATATTTGATATAGATAACTGTCGACTTGAAAAATAGATGTTCTTAATATAATATTTTATAATTTACAATAACCTTATGGTTAATCTAATTTAATATGCATAATGTTTATTATAATATATAATTTATATGCATAGGTTAGAGTTTACGCACTATAAGTTAGGTTTAAAGAACCAGACCATTTCAACTTTATGTCATTGTCAATTTCACATTCTGTTACAAAAGACCGAAATTCATTCTTCATGTTGGAAACGACAATTATTTTTGTTACCTTATCAGAATGTAGTAGACCATTGAGGGAGTCGACCAACTGACTAGAACATGGAGTTTACGATGTCCAGATCTACTTTTTATGGACAATTATGGGTGTGCGGTCTTGTACATGGAAGGTTTATGCATATATCCAAACCTATATAAATGATCAATGTGGAATAATATATTTCTTAATATAATATTCTATAATTTACAACAATCTTACACTTAAATCTCTTTTAATATATACAATTTTTATTATGATATACAATTTATACCTATAAGTTAGGGTTAAAGCGCTATAAATTTGGTTTAAAGTGTAGAAATTTCATACAAAATACATGTATGTCCTAGATTCTCCTGATCTAACAATAATATGATACTGTTAAATACATAATCATTTCTACAAATATTTGTGGAAGTTGAAACACAATCGCCAATCACAATATTATGAAGAAATGTCAATCACACATAACACAGATAATTTTACCGGGGAAAGCTTATAGTTAAAAGGCCCACTATCTTCTATTATGTATTATATCATGGATCGTGAAACAATTACATACAAATCTCTAATCCAAGAGCTCTCAGTAGATGAGCTAACTGTCTCACACTATCATACAAAAATTGGCAAGTTCCTTAGCCAATTTACTGTCTGCAAACAAGCTGCCTCCATTGCGCAATCCCAGTTGATAGAAATCCCTAAATGAATGCAATCATGCCTTCCTTGACTACGCAATCCCCATGGGCACATCTAATGTGTGTGTGGTTGCATGTGTCCAACCGGATAATGTCACAACTGATAGTTATTTTCCCTTTCACCTAGAACTTAATTGGGTCTCCACTAGATCTGACATACATGCAGTTAATAGTAGTAAATATTCTGTTGCATGTGATACCACTGACTGTTAATTAATTAATAATTAATTCACTTGATCTCTCACCAATGTATCTTCATTTACAACTAGCACAATTGAATTTAACTACTTTACAACTTTCATAACTGCAATTTCAACTCTGTTACAACTTCAAATCACTTAGTTACAACTAAGTCCACTAGCATGTCCCACCAACCAACCTCTTAACTCGAAATTCCTTTAGCTAACTTATTTTCCACTTCAGCTAACTATTTCCAAGTGTTCGTTGAGAATATATTATTTTTTATTGTCAAACTAATATTAAGGGATAATAATAGTCGACATGAATATATAAATAGACATGCAATCCATAAATAGAACTTGCACATACCTCTATAAATATACATGCACCTATAAATAGAATTTGCTCATGCATCTATAAATAGACATCAATCAATCACCCACGATTCTAAAAGCCTTTGATGGAAGAGGTTTACACCCATTTGGAATACTCAAGGATCTGCCTATAGAGGTAGAAGGAAAAATCGTAATGCTTGAGGTGGATGTCGTTGATGCCCCTCTTGACTATAACCTTCTTCTATGTAAAATTTGGTCTTATGCTATGTGTTAGGTCACTATAATACTATTTTAGCCCCTTATTGTTGTTATTGTAGCCCCCTTATTGTTATTGTTGTACCCGTGTAGCCCTCATATTGATATTATTGCACCGTTACATAATTATTGTTAGGTCAGCTAGGATTAGATTGTGACCCCATAGAATCCTATATATAGAAATGAGGTTTTGTCATTTCTATCATTCAATAATTGTTCATTTATGTATTGTAAAGGAGGTTTCCCCCTAGAAGTGGCTTATTTCTAAGACGTTGATCACTCTTTTCTTCTATTTTTGGAGCTGGTTTCGTAACATTTGGTATTAGAGCTTTGGATTTTAGGGTTTTGCTGCTCCGAACAGGCCATCTTGGAATTTTCACTATAAATTTTTGTCTACAAAGGTTAAAAACCTCAAACTTTTACCACGAGGTGCCGAAATCCCAAGTCACTTCGTGTAAAAGTTTAAGATCTTCGTTCGCAATATTTGTGGATATATGATCTGAGGAAGTTATGGTTTTTTAAGGCTCTTGAATTTCATCTAAAAGAGGTGACCTTGCTAAAATCAACATAACTCTCTCTCTGAGCATTAGATTTGAATTATATAAAAAGTGGCCAAAATTACATAGAATTTTAGTTTCCTTTGTATCAATTTCAGATCTAAAGGAGGAAACAATGACACGTGGCACGTCATACAAGTTCGCTCTATGGAACCAGTCCATAATTAGTTCATTGTGGGAGATTGGGCATGACTTTGGCTTGAAGCATCCAAATAGTTGAGACCTGTGGCATTCAAAAGAAGATTCAGAGAGCTACTACACGACAAAATTTTAGATACTAAAGATCTGAAAGCACAAAGATAATTCAGTTTCAATATCGAGCTCCTCAAAAGAAAGAAAAAGGTGTGTATTTGTTTTTTAAAATTGCATAATGTTTTTTTGAGAAAGAAGTCTGAAGTGATTCCAAGGACATATTGAAGCATTTTTACTAGTATTGGGGTCTATAATGCCTCCCAAAAATAATTCCATACCCATTAAGCCCTTAGAAATATCCACTATGATGCATGAAGAGGAAGAATTGTAGTATGAGATATCAAAATTACAGTACCAAGTGCAACAAATTTCGATCTTATATAGAGAAATCAAATATGACATAGATGGTTTAAAATAAAAAAATTCGGCTAGGTTGGATGGTTTGAAGGATCAAATGAAAGCTAATATGGATGATAATGTAGTGGAAGAACACATTGAGCTTAAAGAAAAATTTCTCCAACTCTTAAAGGATAACCTAAATTTGGTGCAGAATTGAATGAAACAACTAGAAGATCAACATCATAGCAAAATAATTTCTGAAGCGGTCACAAAAACAAGAACTCAACAACTATGAAATCGATCAATTTTAGAGTATCTCATCAAGGGGAAGAACTTACCGGTTGAAGATTCCATATGGGAGGAGAAGAATTTTATACAGAAACATCAAAAAATAATCAAGGGTTGAGGAGCACACTTGTTTGATGAAGAGGGGCATGTTAGGTCCCTATAATACTAGTGTAGTCTCTTATTATTGTTAGTATAGCCCCCTTATTGTTATTTTTGTAACCTTGTAGCACTCATATTGATATTACGGTGCGCTTAAATTATTTTTGTTAGTTCATATAAGATTACATTGTGACCCCATGGACTCCTATATATAGAAATGAGATTTTTTTCATTTGTATCATCCAATAATTGTTCATTTATCTAATGTAAAGGACATTTCCCACTCGAAGTGGCTTATTTATAAGGCATTGATCTCTCTTTTCTTATATTTTGGAGCTAGTTTCATAACACTTTGAATTTTTTGGTTTCATTAGTCTTTCAAATGATAATGTTTCCTCATAAAGGAAATATTATTAAAATCGATCAGTTCTCTTACTTCACTTCTGACCCTACCTCTACAGATAGTATCCAACATGTCAGAAAAATGGTTATCCCTTATGAAGATGTTGGGGTAGGACTAGTTAAAGATTCCAATTTTATGGGAACTTTTTCTATACCTCCTCCTAACGTACCTCGAACTATTTCGAATATCAATACTATTACATCAAGCACACTATCATTTGATGACACATGGAATGTGCCTTTAGAATCTGAATTGGACACTTACGGTGAAGATATGCCTTTAATTCCATATGAATCAACATATGTAGCGGTACAATCACTTTCTAACATTTCATCAACTCATATTGATCAAATGAATGTGGTCAGTGAAGATTATTCTTCTTTATCAAGCTCAGCCATGACATCATTTTTTAATATTTTTCAACAAATATTTTCAACTGATGAAAATATCCAAGAAATCTTGTCATTGGATTAATTACCATGGAGCGATCCTCATCATTGATCTTATTTTTTTCCTAACTTTGATAGACTAAAAAATTACTTTTCATCCATCTTTTCGATTGATTATGGCGAGGAACCTCAAAATCCTATGTCCATTCTTCATTCAGATTTTGAGAGAAATTTAGGAAATATTTCCTCCGCAATTCCCATTGACATATCAATCAAACCAAGGATAACTGAAAAAATTAATATAGGTGCTTCTTGCTCAATTGAAGAGATCAATCTACAAAGCCCTATTTCAGGAATTCCGAGACATTTATTTCTTGGTTTGATGAAGAAATGCTAGGTATTGATCCTAAGATTGTGATTCACAAAATTAAGACATAACCAAATGATAAACCTATTAGGCAGAGATTACGTCTAATACATATGCGAAAGTATGCCGCTATTAAAGATGAAGTTGAAAAATTGATTCGTGTAGGATTCATTTATCCTATTCCTTTGACAGAATGGGTATCTAATATAGTTATACTAACTAACAAACAAGGAACTATCAGAGTATGTGTCAATTATAGGGATATTAACAAGGCCTGTCCTAAAGACAATTATCCTACCGATTACATCAATCAAATTTTTTATGATTGTGCTGGAAATGAAATATTTTCGTTTATGGACGGATTTTTTGGTTACAATCAAATAAACATACTCCCCTTCGATTAACTCAAGACAACATTTCTGTGTCCATGGGGAACATTCACATATTGTAAATTACCATTTGCACAGAAAATTCTTGGTGCAACTTTTCAAAGAGCTATTTCTTACGCATTTCATGATATCAAACGCATTGTGCAACCTTATTTGGATGACTTACCTTCTCATTCTTTACATAGAAAAGATCATCCTACACATTTACGTGCCATATTTATGTGATGCATCCATTACAACATTCATTTGAATCCATAGAAATGTGTATTTTGTGTAAAATCAGGACGTTTACTTTTGTTCATTCTTTCAAAATAAGGCACTCATGTCAGCCCATTTAATGTTGAGGCCAGTGTGAATTTACATCCACCTTCCACTCTTCACCAACTCCAAAGTTTGCAAGGGAAAACAAACTTTCTACATTGTTTTATCCCTATCTATGTGGAGTTAACTAAATGTTTCACTCGGTTATTAAAATAGGATGTTCCATTCATCTGGGAGAAGCTTGTTGATAAAGCTTTTGATGCACTCAAACACAAGTTGACCCATGCACAATTGTTGCATTTGCCTGATTATCAGCAAGATTATTTTTTGTATTTTTTTGTGTCTTATTCCACGATTGGAATGGTTTTTCTTCAAGAGGATGAATCCAACAATGAACATATGATTTAATACCTAAGTCAGAATCTCACCAAGTGGAGAAATTGGCCTTGGCAGCTGTTTAAGTTGTCCAAAGATTCCATCATTACATATTGTTACATAAAACCACAGTGATATATAATTGCAACCCAACGAAGTACATTTTTACGAAGCAATTTATCAGTGGAAAATACTCTAAATGGATAGTTATCCTACAAGAGTTTGATTTGGAGTTCGATAAATCCAAGTCTAAGAAATCACTAATTTTTGCTGAACTTATGTGTCATTTTCCCTATACCGAATTAGAAATAGTGGCAGAGGACCATCTTGCTGATGAATCTTTGTTTCTAAGTAGTACATTTGATCCTTGGTATGGATATATCATTATATATCTTAAAACCCAAACCTTTTGGCCAGACCTTTCACAATCTGATTGAGGTAGAATACGATACCAATATCAACAATACAATATTATTGGCGACAATATTTATCGTCGTGTTTTTGATTCTGTTTTTTGATGTTGTATAACTCATGAACAAGCCGAAAGGGTCTTAAATGACTGCCATTCCAGAGAATGTGGTGGTGTTGTACTATACAACAACCCACATTTATTTTCGCCAAATGGTGACCCTTTAAAAATAAATAGGAAATTTATTTGTTTAATTTTAGCTTAGCCTAAGTCTAAAATTTAGGAAATAAAGTTCTTTTCCTTTTCCCTTTGATTTCTTATCGCACATCGCAAATCACATATACTACAAGCTTAAAAACTTAAAACATATTAAGTCTTGTGAGCTGCGATATGTGCTAAACCTTTCAAAGCCATATAAAACTCCCGTTACAAAATATTTGAACACCGATATAAAAGAAAATTGCACCGCACCTTGTAAAATGACCAACTTATAACAATTTGGTAGTTATAAAAGCTTTACACACTTCTATAAAATAAAATTGCATCGCACCTTGTAAAACGACCAAATTATAACAATTTGGTAAGATTTGTGATGAAATGGACCTGACGAATCATTAAACAAACAAACATAAAACTCTAAGTATCTGATAAAGCACATAAGCATGATTCCTTAAGCGCACTTCAATTTCACAGCAAATAACTAAATGCAAGTTTTATTATTGTATGGGAATTGCGATGTGAGATTTGTGGTAGATCACATTTGGCGAAATTTATCGGTAACATAAGTAATAGAAATAGTCTCGAGTTGCAATATGTGATATTGATAGTTATTTATCAAGTGTGTGAAATTATTCATATATAATCAACCGGATATAAGATCCAACATGTTAAATTGATCGATAGGAATTTCATATGAAGGTGTGTAAGAGATTTGATCGAACGAATTATGGGTGATTAATGACATTTAATAGGAGTAAAGTTTGAAAGATTCATATCTACTTCGAGCATGTTTTGAATGATTGAATGTCATATTTTTTTATTATATTGCTTTAATTCTATCTGTCTCTCAATTCTATCCATTTCTAAAGTTTTCTCTATTCGCTTGAATTTAGGGAACCACTTAACGGAGAAAGGATAACAGGGATGAACAAAAAAAGCAACGAAATTGCACAAGCATCATCTACTGAAGACTCAGATATGTCTACCTTATTCTCAGATACCACCTGCAACAAGGATTGCAACAGTTCCTCGTGGGAGGCAATGTATCAATTCTTCGAGAATGAGAAGCAAAGGGTAATAACAAAAATTTCTACAACAGGCGTGTCAGTTTCTTCAAACCTAAATTAGTTCAACATTGCATGCTCATTATTTCATAAAGTTGCAACAAGGCCAAAAATTCTCCCCTATACAGATATAGTTAAGTGGGTAATTAATCACTTGAACATAGAATATAGAACGTTTAAGGATTCAAAAGGGGAGAGTATTGGTTCATTCAGGGAAGAATATTTGAGGATGATTTACCAATTACCCACCCTGCAGCAGAACTATGAAAAATATTTTGGTCAAAGCTTTAGAACAAAACATCTAGACCAGATGAAAGTTATAAAATAATGGAAGGATGTCCAAGGAAAGCTTAAATGGGACAAACTCGATACATACCCAATAGCACAAATTCCTTCCCCTTATTGCTATGATGTTGGTATCTTGGTATGATACTACTAGGTTTTCTATAGATTGGGTCCCATTAATTGACACAATCGTCCATTCTTTAATTCTGAATTGGGAAAATATCCTATCTGATCATTTAGGCAGAATTATCATGGAGTATGGGAGTAAAAAATTGTTCCCTCTAGGGAAATACCATCCTTTTATATGAGTGCCTATGTCATGGATGCTATTTTCTTTTGTTCGAGTTTTCCAACCATGGGATGGAGGTGAACGACCCAAGACCCCAATCCAATCCACATTTACCACATAGCCCTTCGGGATTCATATTTTCATATTCATTTTTACAAAATTTTCCATAGAGTTATTCTACCAGTTTCACCTATGTCAGAGTTTTTAGGAGTTATGCTTCACTCCACATCCTACCATATTAGGTTCCTGACAAGCTACTTGCTTGAAATATTTCTTACCAAATTGTGGTAAATGGTATTTTGAAACAACTTAAAGATGCTAAGCAGGCCAATTGGCCTAATTTCCCATTACAGTGCGGTAATTTTTCACTTTCTAATAATAGTCATGCCTTCAAGAAAGTTTCAAATGTTAATTTGTTGAATCTGGCTGTAATTCCAAAGAGGTCATATGACCCCAGTGATGTAATTAAAAATTACATCACAGAACTCAAAGTGAAGCCTTTTGTGAAAGAGATAGATATATTTGATGATTTCTTTCAAGGTATTGAAATTTTTTTAGATGTATTAAATTTTGCATCCAGTCAACTCAATCAAGATGGCTTGGAAGCCTTCCAAGCATACAGAAACAAGAGGTTGGAAAGGATTCCTCTAGATTTATTGACTATTGAATATGTGAATAGAACAGATTCAAGTATTAGCTTGGATAATGAAGCTAAATACATGTTTAAAGATGAGTCAGGGAAATCAAAAAATTAATCTCAGACTTCGGATAATTTTGATAATGAATCTTAAAACAGAAATGAGAGCCCAGAAAAGGTAATCGATCAAGTAATCAAAGATATTGAGATACAAGAGAAAGGAGGAATTAATGGAAATGAATCGTTTTCCCAAGAAGTTCAGCACAACCAAAATACACTTTATCAGTCAGAAAAATTGCATCCAAAGGATTTGAAGAGTGAATGGGATAAGTTGTCTAAGGCACTGGAAATGCCTCAAAAAAATCCTAATACTGATCAATCTAATAGCTTTTAGACACTAGAACATTCTCAAAAATTATTGGAAACAGCTACAATACTAAAACAAGTTCCTGAAACGAATGATCGAGAGATCATTCTGGCCTACCCTACAGAGCAGATAATTTTAAAAATTGAAGAAATTCCTTCACTATATGTCTTCTATAGTCCTAATCATAAGGTTGAAGTCAAGAGGAGAAATAGGATAATAATTGATGATACATTCTCTAACATTACAAATGAATTTGTTGACGTTCTTTGGAAGGATCCTCTAGCTGATACTACTGAAAAAAATTAATCTATCACAGTTTGTAGGGGAACATGCTACTTCCATTATTGATAAGGCCACTGAAGTTAATTTTTTACTGAAGAAGAGAGAAGAAAAAATACAATATTTCGAGATACTGTTAGAGAAATAAAAGTCTAAGTGCAGTAGGAAAATGGAATTGAAAATGTCTCAATTTCAAAAGGATTTTGAAAGATTAAATTTGTAGCATCAGGTGCAACTTATAGAAAATAAAACATAACTGGAAGCAACAATAAAAAAATTAAAAAACCATCCATAACTAGATAAATTCATAAGGGAGAAATTGGATGTGAATTCTAAGCTAAATCAGCAACAAGAAGTATTTTTCCAACAAGCTTCAATCACAAGATCTTATTATGATTCAAGTGAAATCTTGATCCATCAAGGGGCTATCGAGAAACTTGAGTCTGGGAAAATTGAGAAGAAAATCAATGAACACATTCAATGGAAAGAATTGGACTCACGAAAGGAAGCTGATCTACCCGAGGTAGATAAATTTCACAAGGAAATCTTATTTAAGTATTGGGAAGCACAACTAAGGCAAGCAGACAAAGAAGCAGTAAAAGCATCAAAGTTAACAAAGGAAATTATTGAATTTGTATGTGAACATATTTTGAAAGCTGAGCTTATGAAAGAATCCACATCTGAAGTGCTCTCAAAAATCAAGTCATTGGAAGCACAGTGGAAACAAAGGACAAAAATGCAGGAAGATATGATTAAAAGAGTAAATCAGTTTTATCAAGAAAATTATTGGAATTTTTTGTTCAAACCTTATCATCAATACCAAACCCTGCAGTCATTAACTTATTCAACAAAAAAATCGCAGCTAGCACTCTCAAATGAAACATTCAAGCGATATGTCATATTGATAATTTCACAACCATCTCAACTCAAACCCATGCTAGATATTTTTCAACTTCGAGATCAATCCAAATGGAGGATCAGAACTCATAAGTTATGTCGTTACTTTATTTTCCTAGATTGTAGTTGAAGTTTGTCTTACGAGGATGGTTTTTTGAAACCTCATTTATTTTTATGTAATAAGATATTTTTAAACATATTTTAATTTAGTATTTAAACCCTTATCATGCATTTAGAGAAGGGCCCAGAAATATGTCAAAAACATTTGCAAAGAATGCACTTTTGTAAGTTTGTAAATGCTGCACTTCTATAAGTTTGTAAATACTCTGATGGATTAATGGAACACAAGTTGTTATCTTTTGAAATTTGTAGCTTTTTAAGTGATGTTTTACTATTGTACTCTTTAAATTGCTTGAAAGTGAAGAGGAGCAAAAAATCTACTGTCAGTTTATATGAGTATGACTTTGTACATATGGTACTTCTATTTACTTGTATTAAGTTTTGCTTTCTATATTGACAATTATCTTTTTATTTGCATTATATATTTGAAATGTCATCATAAATGAATTTTAAATGCACTTTTGTACTGATATTTGTCTATGATTTCTTATCTGATATATAATCACACATATGAATGTGATATATTTTTCAAAATTCTTTTAATCAAACTATTTTTTTAAAATAATCATCTTTACATCATTTTCATCTCTTTCAATTGTTAAATAATATTCATTACTAATAGTTGGAGAATATCACTTTAGATTGCATAAAGGAAAAAAAAAAAACTCGGATATCTAGTAGAATAGATAAGTGTTAGATAAATGCATGTGATAGATTAAAATCATTTCATGTTGCCTGTTATATAAACAAAATGAACCCCAGATTATCCTTATTGGGAAACTAGTCCCTGCACCCCTAGTTGGAGCCACCACACCAAATAGAGAAGGACATTCTCTAAGGTTCAGTTTGGGTGGTTTTCCTCCATGTTGTGGCAATGGAATTTTGAGGCCTCAAAATTTTGGTGCTAGAAGGAGGGAAATTGTGGATGGAAAGGAGATCTATTCAATATAAAAGTTAATCTAAGAGTCTCTCTCCCTCTAGATCCCCTTCAAGTTCCAAAAAATTAACTAGATCTAAATCTTTAAGATGTGAAGTTGAAGATCCTTCTTCTAAGTCTCCTAGTGATACTAAACCCATACTATCTCCCGATTTTCATCAAAATTCCCCTAAAGTTCAGTCTTTGATAGAAAATTTAGAAAGAGTATCCATTTCTGCTGAAAATTTTGAAACTTCTCAATCATCTGAGATTAGTATTTCATCTTCTTTACAACCTAGAAGATAATTAACAAGATTATAAACTTAAAATACAAGTATACTCGTTTTGATTTTCCATCGATACTTCTCCAAGGAAGATAAAGAGGATTGAATCAGATTCAATCACCAGCAAGGTCTTATATTATAATCCACCCCATTCACCTCCATTACTTCCACAACTTCCATTCCAACAATCAATGTTACTTTAACTAGTTCCAAAACTCAGCCTGCCTCTTCTTCAATTCAAACTCAATCCATCACATCTACCCAAGGACCAATGGCAGGTGTTGGGGCCCTTGTTTTGAAATTAAACAGATTTTGAGTTGCAGCTAGTACGTGGTGGAATGCAAGCATGGTAGGCAGAAAGATGTCAAGGTTGTGAAGGAGAAAAGGACAGGTGTCGCAGCTGTTGCAGGATCAAGCACATATGGCAGAAGAGCACGGAAGGAAACAAGCAGTAGAACTCCAGACTAACAGAAAGAAACAGAAGACAGCCGAGTGAGAGGAAAGGAGGAACAGTCAGTCGCGCTGGCAGCAGAACAAATAGGCAGCCGACCAGCATGAAGATGAGGTTTGTGCAGACAGGATCAAGCAGCAGGGTGCCACAGGAGAGCTTTTTCTGTGTTATACTGTTCTCCAGTCCTCTGTATTTATGTAGTTCTCTCTATCCTATAGGACTTCTTGTATTATGTTTTTTTAATGCTCACGTAGTTGAGATTTGTGATAGCCTATCACTAATGGTCGATGCTTAATACAATCAGAAGTGTTGTTTTGAATACCTGTTATGGTCTTGAATGAATGGTTTTGCAAGCACCCTTAAAATTTTATTTATTGCAATTCTGAATGTATTTCTGATATATGTATGTCATGGAATGATTTTGTTGCAGTTGTTTAGACTTTTAATATAACTTTGATTTACCTGGATCCATGTTTTTGGGTTGATACTGATCGACTCCCTACCTTAGTAAGGTCACAACACGCCTCGGTTGAGACTCTTAGCTCTTCAGAGCTTGGTGAAAATTCCGGCGTGAAGCTAGACTACCGCGGAAAACCCTGTTAGACCTTAAACTGAACCCGAGTCTTCTCTACGAGACCTATTCTATTGCCAACAAATGGTTCCGTTGTTGGGACCTGAAATTTCATTTGGGAGCTAGATCATGGTATCTCGGATCTTTGAAAGTGTTACACCATTTTTTGGTCATCTAACCTATTATCATTAGATGGACCCAAGTACACCATGTAAGACCAATTTTACCCTAAGTAAAATTTCCTTCACTATGAAAAATAACTTAGTAAAACACCTTTATTAAGTTGTTTATGGTCTAAATAGGAAACCCCATGAGGAAATATTAAATAAATCCACATTTGTTTGATTTTCCTCAAGGAATAATTAGTTAAACACCAGTTTAATTAATATTCCTGGTCATATTTAACCCAAAACATGAAAATTAATTAGATAAACCTTCATTTATCTTATTATTTTCTAGGAATAATTATTTAAATCTTATTTAGATAATATTCCTTGTTAAATATGACCAAATCACCCACTAATAGTTAAGTAAATCATTATTTATTTAATTATATCTCAACCACTTCCTTAAATAATTAAATAAATCATTATTTATTTGATTATCTTCTAACTGCTTCCTTAAAAAGATAAATAAATCATTTATTTATTTCTTTTTGACAAATCAAAGGATTTGACCCAAGTCAAATACCTTTTCCCTCCAGCAAATATAATAAAATATTCCATAAAAAGTGGATCTAGATCTGGTTAACCTATGCACCAGATCTAGAATGACCTAATATTTTGTTATAAATAGGAGAACTTTTTCTACCATTCTTCACCTTTTGTTGCCTATTAGATCACTGCGGATCTATACCTGCCATTGACTAGAATGTGAGCTCCCATTGAGCTCTTTTCTTTGCATTGGGTTTTCTGCACCAACAAGAGAGAGAAATCTTAGATCTGAAGTGCTGAGGACTTCCAAGAACCCATCCCACTGAGGAGAATCAGATACGCCTTCTTGTTTTCCTCCCAAGTGCCCTATTAATACAAAAATTCTTTTAAAAATTGTTCTTGTCTTGTCTATTGGTATATGGAGCAAACCCTTGTTTTT
This sequence comes from Pinus albicaulis, assembly GCA_034641835.2. Lineage (NCBI taxonomy): Eukaryota > Viridiplantae > Streptophyta > Pinopsida > Pinales > Pinaceae > Pinus > Pinus albicaulis. Next base: position 445,985,043 of record CM076574.1, on the reverse strand, counting down.
ACTGCTTAATGTCTTTCCATGCATAGATCTGGTTTTTGCAGCTCTTTTCTTGTTCAACTAAGCGCAGATCTGAAGATATTGGCAGCCACTTTTGTTGTTAGGGCTATTAGTTATGCGTAGCTAAAGTGGTCCTTTTTCGTACACTTCAGAAAAGGATTCATACTAACAAATGGTGACTCCACATGGGTTTTAAATTACGGCCGCTGTCGTTTTTCATATTCCTGCATATCCAGCTACTTCAGACCCTAGGGTTTCTTTTCAGCTATTTATTTTTCCTATTTTTACGTTGTTTTTCTCACATAAAACCCTAAAACATTAAAATTTTTAACTTCCGTGTGTTTCTGGCCCTATTGCGCAGGTAAGCGACACCAGCCGCAACTGAGATGACAACTTTTCTGTAAATCTGCCACCGAGACAACTGGAATGGGGAGTCGCACTTTTTGGCCCATAACCTGCGACCTGGACCTCAAGGTCGCACTTTTCAGCCTCTTTTCTGCGACCTGCACTGAAAATAGGTCAGAACTTGCGACCTGCCAATTTTTCAGCTGTTTTTCTGCAATTTTTCTTGGTTTTTCTGAAGCTTCTGTCAGGGTTTTCCAGCCTCTGTCTCAGCCTGTTTCGACCTGTTCTTGGTCTTTTTTGCTCATCTAAGTGGGAACCTAGCCCCCCTAGGGCTTCAGTACCCTCCACTTTTGGTGGAAGAGTTTTAGCTGCTTCAGGTTTCTGATTTTTCAGAGTTTCAACCTCCCCTTTTCCAGATCTGTTACCTCCTTTTCAGATCCCTTTTAATCAGCTCTTCTACCTCTCAAATCACCTCCTCAAGATTTTTTTGGATCTACTTTTAGGGCCTCCTCCTTTCCCCTTCCGATTTTTTCTGATTTCCTCCCTTTTTCTAGCCACCTTGCCTCTGTCTCTTGGCTGTGACCTGCACCTCTTTTCAGCAGCTTTATCCTTTAGATCCCTTTCCATTTTGACCCTAGATCTATTGGCCTCTTTTTCAGTGTGTTTTGACTAGATTTTTTCCCTTTTTTAGATTATTTTTGAGGGACCCGCCTCCTTGGGTTAGATAGATGCAATTGTAGCTGTTAATTTTCTGTTATTTCAGAATTACATACTGTTCTCTGCAGATCTATTTTCAGTTACGCAGCACACTTTTTTCTTGCTCTCAAAACGGAAAGGGTTTAAAGATTAAAATTAACGCACGCCACACACTGACCCTAAGTGAAGAAGCACCTGGTTAACACCACCTGGCAAATGTGGAGTACTAAAAAGGTATGCTTTTGATCATTATTTAAGTAGCTTTTTAATAGAATTTGTGAACCTTTTTGTGTCATGAATTTGGGAATTAATAAGTAACCATAAAAAAACATGTGAGAATCGATATACAAGACTTAGCCACTGATAATGGTTATTTTCTATACAGGAAAAGGAGAAAACAAGGGATTGTCGTTCCAAAGGGAAAGACAAAGTCGAGATAACTGCTGTCTCTCTGGACGAGAACCGACCGAAAACAAAGAGAAACAGATCAAAGCAAATCGGCTCGGAAAAGAAGGAGAGGACACCAGCTCAGCGCAAAAGAAAAGACAGGATGAAGAGTTAACAGTTTGGTGAATCCCTCAGGATCTTCGATCCTGAGGGATCGCTGCTTTATTTACCTTGTCACTTGGACATCTCCGCCATCGTTTTTATATAAAAAGACAGCACTGTTAGATAGAGATAGATAGATAGATATAGAGATGAAGAATACGTTTTTATGTAATATCTGTAAACATCAGCTTTGATTATTAAGTTTCGTTGAGAACTGGTTCAATGTATCTTTGACCAATGCATTAATGAAAGTTTGGTGATCATTTCATCTCTGCGACTGGATTAACTTCAATCGGTGTATCCTTGGAGGCTAAGGGCTCGGCCCCGAAGGACACTTGCTTCTGTACCATTACGACTTTATTTCTCTGTGGTTTGTTTATCATTGTCATTTGGTAATTTGGTATGTTTTATAAGTTCATATTACATGCTTTGTTAAAGATTGAATCATTGAAGTTTTTGCAGATAGAATCGTGTGTTGACTCCACATTAAGTTATTAATCCTTTCAAGAGTTCATTACATGTTCTCACTGTTATGTTACAGAGCTGTTATATTAACGTTCGTGTTGTGTGCGTCTCTAATGAATCAGTATTGTTCCATAATTCATTAATCGTTGTTGCTGTTCCATTAATATGATTTGTGTGAATTGCCTTTAGAGTGAAAGAATGTTATCTGATTGCATAGAGAGTATTTGAGTTAAGTTACAACCCGCGGGACTTAGTTATTCAATTGCTGTTCCATTTTAGACTTGCTGTTTCATTCCAGAATTGCTGTTCAATCCTTTATTCGCTTTGCTGTTCCATTTCCTTACAGTTGTTGGTTTGGTGTGAGAGATGATCTAAGGCTGTAGTGAGCAGTGGCAGTCACTGTCTAGCTCCCAGGCTCATGGTCTATGCTCTAGTTTTCTTTCCATCAGTTTCCTAAGGGATGGGTTATCACTGCCGAACCCTTGACTGATAAACTATTGAGTTTTCTGAGTGTGTGATTTATCCTTTGAAGTAATTTAGTTATCAGCAAGCATCCGTTTACTCTTGTATTTCTTAAGCACTGTACTACTAGCATTACTCTAACAAATGATAGCCTCGGATTGAGTCACTCTTTGTAATAACAAAACGCTCCCGGATTGACATATTAATGTGAGGTAATTAGAGGTGAAAGAGACCCTTTTTATAGCTCTACACTTTGGCGCCGTTGCCGGGGAAACCCCAGGAAGAGAACATGCCTGTTCATGATGAAGAGGAGGAAAATACTGAACGGGAACAATCTGTTCCCATGTCACAAGAGGAAAATCTAGAGGGAGTAGGAGAAGAAACAACATTTGATCAGGAAGAGACAGAACCAGTCGAGGTTCCTACTCCAGAACAGCCAGAGCAGAGCAGTGAAGAAGAACCCCAAGAGGAAGATTTAGAAACCAGTCATGATCCAGTCCGCAGCAGACAGACTACTGTTCCTTCGAAGGAAACACTGGAAATTAAGAAGTTGCGGAAGGAACGGAATAAATTGTTGAATACGATAACCCAGCTCAGACAACAAATTAGGATTCTGAAAAAGAACCAGAAGGTAAGAAAGACTGGAGGGAGGAAAAAGAAGGCCAAAAAGCGGTCTGCTGTTCAAAACCCTACTGAGAATCCAGTTGCCGTTCCAATTGATGCCGAGGAACAGACGGGTGTTCGCGTTAAAACAGAAAAGGATGATACAAGGGTCAGTGACAAACAAATTCAGACAGAAGCACCACCCTCAGGGGTAATAAGGGTTCTGAACTCCAAACAGCATAACAAGAAAGTTCGGGTAAAACTCCCGGCCTCCACTGACCTATGGAAGAAAGATCCGAAAACAAAAACCTTGCATAAGATGGTGAAGCAAGCCCAGCAAGAAGCCGAACAGCTTAGAGAGCAAACGGTTCCCCGAGAAAAATATGAAGAGTTACAGCAGCAACTAAGGGACGTCAGTCAATCCAAAAGCCAGGCCTTTGAAGGCTGGAAAAAGGAACAAGAGGAAGTTGCACAGGTAACCAGTAGACTAATCAAACAGATGAATGACTTGTGTTCTTTATACAATGATGTTTTAGCATGTAGGGCCCCTGCTAAAAACTATGCTCTATTTTTATTAGAATGGTACTTACAATTAAAAATAAAAGCTGTTAGAGCAGGTACCCCAATACAAATTAACACTGTCAATGACTTTATAGACTGCTGTAAACATTATGGAATGAAAGTCCAGAGGTTGTTGTGTGAACTTTATTTGCACGACCTTGTGCTAAGTCAGGAGACTGAATTAAACCCTGGCCCTTTCATTGGAGACATCCAATTCCAAGAATTCATTTCATTCGGGGTTAATCAGATTAAGTGGCTCAAAGCCTATGATACTTTCCAGGGTCAGGAAAATGGTCTAGATTTACGGGTTAGGGCTGAGCCTAGGAACCCAGTACAGTTGTGGAGAGTTCATAGAAATCTTATAGCGGCTCCTGGTGCCATTGAAACATTAGGACCTATGCATGAGGCACTCATTCAAGAGAGTTTAGAGTATTTTCTTTCTATCAAAGACTTGGCCATTAATGCAGCCAAATTTCGATATCGAATCTCTGATCCACACATCCAGCTCAGAGAACCATTTAAGTATGAGAACTTTGAGTTAGATGCCGACCATTTGAACCTCTATGGCGAGACCATTCTGAAAGCAGGATCATCCTGGTTAGGGTATAGATTTCGCACTCCAATTATTTGGCACCCTGCACCCGGATACCAGGCCCTGTATGATATGCCTGAGGGACAAACAGGTCAGTTCTTTGACTATCTAATCACTCAACATGGTTGTAGGCCTCCGCATGAGACTCCTTCTCCAGCATATTCTCTCATTGCATTACATGTCAACTACAATGTTTTCATGAGGACATGAAACAAGGTAAGCAGGGGGGTGTGTGGAGTACTAAAAAGGTATGCTTTTGATCATTATTTCAGTAGCTTTTTAATAGAATTTGTGAACCTTTTTGTGTCATGAATTTGGGAATTAATAAGTAACCATAACAAAACATGTGAGAATCGATATACAAGAATTAGCCACTGATAATGGTTATTTTCTATACAGGAAAAGGAGAAGACAAGGGATTGCCGTTCCAAAGGGAAAGACAAAGTCGAGATAACTACTGTCTCTCTGGACGAGAACCGAACGCAAACGAAGAGAAACAGATAAAAGCAAATCGGCTCGGAAAAGAAGGAGAGGACACCAGCTCAGCGCAAAAGAAAAGACAGGATGAAGAGTTAACAGTTTGGCGAATCCCTCAGGATCTTCGATCCTGAGGGATCGCTGCTTTATTTACCTTGTCACTTGGACATCTCCGCCATCATTTTTATATAAAAAGACAGCACTGTTAGATAGAGATAGATAGATAGATATAGAGATGAAGAATACGTTTTTATGTAATTTCTGTAAACATCAGCTTTGATTATTAATTTTCGTTGAGAACTGGTTCAATGTATCTTTGACCAATGCATTACTGAAAGTTTGGTGATCATTTCATCTCTGCGACTGGATTAACTTCAAGCGGTGTATCCTTGGAGGCTAAGGGCCTGGCCCCGAAGGACACTTGCTTCTGTACCATTACGACTTTATTTCTGTGTGGTTTGTTTATCATTGTCATTTGGTAATTTGGTATGTTTTATAAGTTCATATTACATGCTCTGTTAAAGATTGAATCATTGAAGTTTTTGCAGATAGAATCGTGTGTTGACTCCACATTAAGTTATTAATCCTTTCAAGAGTTCATTACATGTTCTCACTGTTATGTTACAGAGTTGTTATATTAACGCTCGTGTTGTGTGCGTTTCTAATGAATCAGTATTGTTCCGTAATTCATTAATCGTTGTTGCTGTTCCATTAATATGATTTGTGTGAATTGCCTTTAGAGTGAAAGAATGTTATCTGATTGCATAGAGAGTATTTGAGTTAAGTTACAACCCACGGGACTTAGTTATTCAATTGCTGTTCCATTTTAGACTTGCTGTTCCATTCCAGAATTGCTGTTCAATCCTTTATTCGCTTTGCTGTTCCATTTCCTTACAGTTGTTGGTTTGGTGTGAGAGATGATCTAAGGCTGTAGTGAGCAGTGGCAGTCACTGTCTAGCTCCCAGGCTCGTGGTCTATGCTCTAGTTTCCTTTCCATCAGTTTCCGAAGGGATGGGTTATCACTGCCGAACCCTTGACTGATAAGCTGTTGAGTTTTCTGAGTGTGTGATTTATCCTTTGAAGTAATTTAGTTATCAGCAAGCATCTGTTTACTCTTGTATTTCTTAAGCACTGTACTACTAGCATTACTCTGACAAATGATAGCCTCAGATTGATTCACTCTTTGTAATAACAAAACGCTCCCGAATTGACATATTAATGTGAGGTAATTAGAGGTGAAAGAGACCCTTTTTATAGCTCTACAGCAAAGACTCTAAAATCAATTGTCACTGCACATTTTCTGCCCTTGACCTCACTTGATTCTATCCCTTTTTTCCCTTGTCGGTTTCCTTCTTCCCGTCATCATTGCGCCCCCAAGGCACCTTTCCCGGAGACTTCTTGGACTTCACCCTCAGTTTACGGTTGATCGACCTGCTCCGTCCCGCCGTCGTCGAGCCAGTCCTCCTCCGATTCCGCACTCTGACTCCTCTTCTGATTCATTGGGTTCCCCCTCTCCTCCTGGTTCTCCCCCTGTCACCTTCACTATGTCTGGTTCAGGGCCTAACGTTAGCGGTGCTCCAGGCCCTAATGCCGGAACCACTACTAGCAGAACTGCCAGAGGAACTACCTCGGCCATACCCTTGCTGCCGTACATTGCAGGCCTCAGCCTCCCCGATCTCAATCAGTGGATCATTGACCCTATCCGCCACGATGTTGGTTGGCCTGCTATGCCAACCAAGCTCCCCTCCGACATCCCTAAGTTCGAAGGCCTTGCTGGAGAAGATCCAACCAATCATGTCCGATCTTTCCACATGTGGTGTTCCTCCAATTCCATTACCGATGACTCCATCCGTCTTTGTTTGTTCCAACGCATGCTTACCGGTGAAGCTTCTAAATGGTATCTAGTCCAATCCACCTCTTCCCATACCACCTTTGTGACCATTTCCCAAGCCTTTTTATCCTACTTCCAACTCCCTCTCCGATACGATACCGGAACGGAGCTCTTGACTTCCTTTAAGCAAACATCTTCGACCTGGCTTTCCACCCATGTTCAGGAATGGCGACGTAGACGCAGCTTATGTCGAGCTCCCCCTTTCAAAGATCGGATCTATATGGACTGGTTCCTTCGCTCTCTCCTAGCTCCCATCGGCAAAGATTTCGCCTCCCATTTTCCTCAAACCGAAGAAGCCGCCCTCCAAATAGCCTTGAAATATGACCTGATCTATGCCCATTCTGGTTATGTTTATACTGTCCTTCCTGACATCCCCAGGTCCGGTGGCGCTAATGCCCCGGGGGGCATCTCATTTCGCCGATGGTATCATTGGAGCCCTTTCCCATCCGTACGCTCAACCTCTTATGGGCTACGGTCTCCCTCCCAGAGGGGCCAGCACCTCTAGCACTCTTCCCCCTCCCGGTAGCATGTACCCAGGATACGGCATGCCTCCTCCTTTTGCCCAACCTAACCATTACCCTTATCTGCAGCCTGGTATGCCAGCTCCTCCAGCATATGCACTTCCACCTCCCTTGCCTCCTCAACCCCAGAAACATCACCTACAGACCCCTCCAGGGCAAGTATTTGCACAGCAGGGTGCGACTAATCCCCCTTCTTCTCAAAGAAGGCGGAGAGGAAATCCAAATCAATCTGCCCCTGGTACTCGTGGACCCAATCCTCAAGGTTTTGACCCTAACACCGCTAACCAGCAACAGGGCACTCAGCCTAAGCTGGACAAGCCTCTTCATACCAACAAGCCTTGTTCGTGTTGCGGTGTTTACGGTCATTACACCCACAATTTTCCCCTTTTACCATAGATGCGGTAGATGTGGGAGTCTCAAGCCACATTGCGCGGACAACATGCCTCCCCTCACGCTCCCACTAATGTGGCCACTACTCAACCAACTGTGTTTACTGATCCTTTCCCTCAGCAAGGATTCGTTGCTACCCAACCACCTGACGGGCGGGTCTCCACTCCTCCATCCATTTCTGGTTCCTCCGATTACCAGATCCTCATGATGACCTCAGATCCATCCTCAACCGTCGACCTTCACCTTCAAACTTGGTCTCGCCAGTACCCCAAGCCTCCTGCTCAGTCTGCCCCTGAGCCTCCTTCTTCAGGTTCTACAGAGCCTCTTTCGACATCCAGTGGCCCCTTCCATATCCTTCAACCCAAAGTTGAGGTTCATACCAAGATTCCTAAGGGACCCTTACGTCGAAACGCTGCTTCCGGTTGAGCTGCTCATTCATATAGTATAGTAGATGATTTGGCACAATCTCCTGCTGCCATTTCCACACTGGAACTCCTCCAGTCGTGCCCTTCCCAAAAGAAGGCTCTACTATCTTCCGTGGGCGCTGTAGATCCTGCTGATGACCAAATGATTATTTTTGATGCCACTCAATCGGACCATCCTCCTCTTCCTCCTTCCGTCGCCTTCCAAATCCCAGTCAAAATCCAGAACGCCAACGTTTCCCGGCGTATAATTGATTAGGGGGCATCCACCTACGTGATGTCCGCTTCGGTTTGGAAGCAACTCGGATCCCCTGAGTTGGCCCGTTCCACGATCACCCTTCGAGCATGGGACGGCCATGCCTCCCAGCCCATTGGCCTATTTCGTAATTTTCCTATCACCCTCGCCGGTAAGACTGTTTGCGTTGACGTCGAAGTCATAGACGCCCCGCTAGACTACAACATTCTATTGGGGCGAAGCTACACCTATGCTATGTCTGCTGTCCCATCCGTGGTTTTTCGCAAGATGTCTTTCCCCCATAATAGAAAGATAGTCACCATTGACCAGTTGACATATCATGAGCCAAAATCTCAGACCTCACCTGAGACAACCATCTCTTCTGTAGCCAACAAGCAAACCGTCGATTCCTTGAATAGTGTCTCCCCCGGCATTTACAAAGATTCCTCCTTGCTTGGAACTTTTCCTAATCTCCCCCCTCCTCCTATCACTGATCCCATCTTATCGAATGTTTTCATGATGCAATCGTCTCAAGCTGCCCTTAAGCGGCCTGCTTCGGCTAGTCAGCAACCTCCCCCTCGCCCTCCACAACCCGCTCCTAGCCATTCATCTCAGCCAGCCGTACCTCCTCCTTCTGGCCCTCCCCCTACAGATGGTATCCCTAAACCCCTTTATCCTCCTAGATCGGTTCCCCCAGGCCTTAACCATCTCGGAGCCATCCCTCCTGGTCATTACCCTGTTGGGCAGATACCTTTCCTGGCTCCCCCTCCTGGAGTATATTCTGTCCCCGTCATGGCCACCTTCTCTCTCCCTAACCTGACCTTGGGCATATCGGTCTGGTATCTTGATCCTCCCGCTGCTACCCCTCCTGGTCACCCCAAACCCTACATGGCTTTGAGACCGGTTCAACCGGTCCCCCTCGCTTCCCCCATTGCCGCTGTGCCCCCAGCACCTCCACAAGACCCTTCTCCTGTCGTGCCGGCTCCTGCGAAGAAAGGCAAAACCCGCAAGGGGGCACCCAAAGACAAGACCACCATGACTAACCCGGCCCCTCCTCCGCCCGCAAAGCCTTGCGCCTTGTGTGATGTCGCCGGTCATGCCACCCATGCTTGTCCCGAGTTGGCCCGTATTCAGCCCATGGTTAAAGTCACGTTCCCTGAATCTACGGTCCCTAAAGCCTCTATTCCTTCTTCATCCATAACCAAGAACCCCAAGACTGTCCGCACCAACAAACCCTGTGCTTTGTGAGGTGTTCATGGCCATTACTCCCACCATTTTCCTCACCCGACGCATTACCGCGCCTCTTTAGAGGTAGTCCAAGAGTAGGAGGATCAACAGAATCAATCTGCCTCTCCCATAATCGCGCAGTATGCTTCGGGCGAGCCTAAGGATGCCACTGCCCCCATCGACATTCCCCCCCCCTAGATGTTCAGATGATGGAGTCTACCACAACCATTCTTTACCTATCCTCCTCTGCGAGACACTCAGAGCCCAGTCCTCCTGCATCCTCCCCTGTTGTTTCGCCTGACCACCTCTTTTCTACCCATACACAAGATCACTCCACCCGTCTCTCTATTGACCTCTGCAGCTCGAGTTCTCGCCATACTTCCGATAGCCCTCATATACCACCCTCTAGTTTGTATATGAGTCATCGTCACCCTGCTCCTTGCACTCCCTCCCGCAGTTGCCGCTCGATGTCTTCTGTCCACTAATGCTGCCATCATTGTCTCTCCTCCCCTCATTTGTTGTCTTGTAACACCATTCTGCAGGACCCCTCGTCCACACCCTTTATCGGTTATGCCGATGGTGCAAATCGTTACTCCCGGAATCTAGCCTCGGCAGGTTGGGCCATCTTCAGCCCCTTGCATGCCCTTGTTCTCTCCAATGGGGTCTTCATTAGTTCTGCCACCAACAATTAGGCTGAATATGATGCAGTGTGTGGTCTCTTAGTCGATGCCCTCTTCCATCGCATCCTCCATCTGCTCGTTCGTTTGGATTTCCTACTTCTTGTCATGCAACTAAATGGTGTTTATCATGTGCATAACCCTGTGTTGTTTAGACGCTATTTACAAGTGAAACTCTTGATACGTGCATTTGAAACCATAACTTTCGACCATGTACCTCGAGAACAGAATCACTATGTAGATAGTATCGAAAACCATGTTCTAGATTGGAATTTATCACACGCATTTCATACAAGACAATAACATTTATAATCATTAAAATGATGCATATCCATAATATGTGTCGCAAAACATGTGTTTAGAGTCCATCTACTCTGATACATATGACATGCCCATAGCATGTTACAAAAAACTCAAAACTGGGGGCACCACCTGCCCCTACATACACACTAGGGGGCACCACATGCCCCACACCTACTCAATATCTGGCAGATCCCAAGCCAATGGCTCTGCCCCTGCAGCCCGTAGATCATGTATGCCTTGACCGACCATCGCCATGCGCCGCATGACACCTCGCCATTCTGAGGGAAGACCAATGCATGCCTCCACGTACTGGTCGTCTAAGTCTTGCCACCCACGCTCTAACACTCCGGTCAGCAACGTCTCACATCTACGGTGGATGTCCTCCGGGAGGGCGGCCGCATCCTCATTGCGCGCTTCTCTCGACCCACTCGGCCCTGTAGCTCCAGAGGCTGCTAGGCGTCCCATATATCTGGCCGGTTTTACCGGAGCTATATCTGCATACCAAAAGTACATGAATCAGTACCATATCTACTCTTCAATAACTTTAATACAAGAATAGTTACTTATCACTTACCGTCGGGCCCACATACTCGACCAGGCGGAAGTGGTAGGTCCGGATCGCCACAATAACTCATCCCACTATAGGGATAGTCGTCTATGTATAACGGCATCTGATCCCAATGGGCAAAGAACTCAGGTCGAAACACTCACCAGACCGCCCCTCCTCCTCCTCTGCACAGTAGCTGCCCCCACCGGCGCATCCTGGGCTCTCTAGGGCCCCCATCTGGGAGCTGTATACGAGGCCGCAAGGTCGGGATCTTCTCAAAGAAGAAGGCGCACAATAAAGTCCCATACGAGCAATCGTGGTTCACTTGCCACTTGCAGAGCGACAACTATTGCTTTAGCGACGCCAACATCATTTGGGTCCACCCATAGTAGGTCCCACTCAACACACTCTCCACAATCATCATCTACCCCCCAGTGATATGATGGAGCGCCTGGTTGCCCAGGATACACAACACTGTTACGGCCACTGCACGGGTCTCTAATCTCTCTAGGTCCCCAATCGGTATCCAAGTCCCCTTGACTTGGAGACCCGGTCGACAATGTCGCTCCACAAACTCCATGATATGTCGCCCCCGCGGTAATTCTGGCTGCGTGTTTCCCACCATCCCCAGTGGCAGGAGACCAGTCAGGAAATACACATCCTGGACTGTCAGTTCGATCCTGTGCCCCTGCACTACAAAGACCTCATGTTCTGGATCCCAATAACTGATAATCCGGGCCAACAAGGGCTCTCCATCTCTCATCAAAGGGTTCTCCAAAAACTTTAGAACCCCAAACCTAGCCAACACACGACGGACACCCTGGTCTGCCTGGATCTCTGCCCGTAATGTACCCAGGTCTCTCTCTCTCCAGTTAACCCGTAAATCTGCCATACCTGCACAAAAATATCATCTTTTTCTACATACAGATCGGGAATACCATAAACAAACACAAAAACCCAACTCTCAGCCATTAAATATCACTAAAACCCTTTCATCTCCCAGGTCGCAGTTTTCTTCCCAATTCTGGGACAGGTCGCACTTTTTGCCCTGAGACCTGCTTCCCAGGTCGCACTTTTTGGCCCAAAAAGTGTGACCCAGCCGTAGAGATGAAGGAGGGTCTGTTTCTAAGATTCTGGGCCCTAAACTGAACTTTCAATCCATCAAAATGAAAGAGTAAGGTTAGGCCTCTTACCTGCAACTGACGGATCTCGATTCCAATGGTCGGTTTGTCCGCTATGCTCGCCACAAGACTTAGGGCCTTCTCTCCTCTCTACATTCACCATAGCAACAATAGGAAATGAGTGAATTTGGAGGAAAAATTTCCTTATTAAGAGAGAACCCATGTTTCTTCTTTCGACTGCTGCGACCATACCGTAGCCCCATTTGACAAACCATCTGCACCGCTGGAAAAATCTCACCGAACTCTCAAATGGGTATCTGTTAGTTTTTTGTGATTTGATACTTCACCAGTACACATTTTGTCCAAGAAGGGTCACTTCACCTCTCCCTAAAACATAATTTCCTCACTTACGACACTTGTACTTGGGGCACCATTTTCCCTCCTTACTTGTCTTTGTTCGTGTCAATTTTCGTCATGAGTTACCATCTTGTACTCATGTTTTCATGGTCCCCCATTGGGCCTTTACTGTGTGGCAGCACCATCAAGTCGCCCTTGTTTAGAGCATCCAAGTTGAGTCATCATCGCATTCATAGAGTCTATCCCAAGTCCCTTTGTACCCCGCTATAGCCCTCCATCCTTCATTGCTTGATCTCTCTCTTGTGTCACACCTTATGACCTTCAGTCCCACTGTCTCATATTCCTTATGATATTGTGTCAGTTGCTGCCATGTCATTCATGCCCTGCATGCTCTAACAAGGGAAGTCGTCCATTCGCTACTCAGTCCTTTCCATTTCACCATCATCATTAGTGTCAGTCTGTCTGTCGCTCTACTATTTTCTCTCGTGCCTTAGTTGAGGATCTCTCATTGCCTCACTTATGGCGGACCTCCTTCTGTCGACATCAGCTCATTCATTCCAGAAGCTGGGTCTAGAGGGCAGTGTACCTTGGTTCTAGCTTCCACTCTTGTTTGGTGCCTCGGATCAGGCAAAGGGATCTCTCATTTCCCTTTGACTTGATTGTTTCTCCAGCTCCTTTTAGCATGACCGAGATCCGTATACTTGATGGTTGAGTGATACAGCAGCAGCTCCTAATGATTCCCGGGTGTGTGTGAGATGTCTCAACCCTCATGAGGGGGTGGCCCTGCAGGTAGCCCCCCACATGCTCGGATGACCTCCTCCTTGCAGCCTTCAATGCAGCTCCAGATATTTGATGATGTTGGCCTTCGCCACTTGCAGCGCCTCTTTTATTTGCATGTATCAGTCAGATTTTGTGAGCCCTTCCCCATTTATAGGGGGAATTTGGGTTGTGTTTGTATCTCATGTACTCAGATATTATTGTATCTGTCCTGGTTGTTATCCCAGGCATAGCATGTATGTGGAATTCCTCATTGTATTTTTATCTGGCTCATGATTATGTCGGCTGTACTTTATGGTTCGGTTCCTTGTTTACTGGACACACTATTATTTTGTACTTTGTCTCGGCGGGCATAGGTATGCCTCCCCCACCGCCTTCAGCACAGGTACCTTCTCATAAAAAGATACTTGTTGCGCCCGCGAGTCTCGTCTCCTCAAGGTCTAGTTCTTCAGAACACTATCTACATTGCATTTCTCTCTCTGACTTCCCTTTTGTTGTCTGGTGATTGAGTTCTTACAACGTACTTCGGTCATACGATTTTCTCCTGACACTCGCACGCTGGGGGGCAATCTGTTACACCATTTTTTGGTCATCTAACCTATTATCATTACATGGACCCAAGTACACCATGTAAGACCAATTTTACCCTAAGTAAAATTGCCTTCACTATGTTAAAATAACTTAATAAACCACATTTATTAGGTTGTTTATGGTCTAAACAGGAAACCCCAAAATGAAATATTAAACAAACCTATATTTGTTTGATTTTCCTCATGGAATAATTAATTAAACCATAATTTAATTATTATTCCCAGCCATGTTTAACCCAAAAACAAAGAAATTAATTAGATAAACCTTCATTTATCTTATTATTTTCTAGGAATAATTATTTAAATCTTATTTAGATAATATTCCTTGTTAAATATGACCAAATCACCCACAAATAATTAAATAAATCATTATTTATTTAATTATATTTCAACCACTTAAATAATTAAATAAATCATTATTTATTTGATTATCTTCTAACCGCTTCCTTAAAAAGATAAATAAATAATTTATTTATTTATTTTTGACAAATCAAGGGATTTGACCCAAGTCAAATACCTTTTCCCTCCAACAAATATAATAAAATATTCCATAAAAAGTGGATCTAGATCTGGTTAACCCATGCACCAAGATCTAGAATGACCGAATATTTTGTTATAAATAGGAGGGTTTTTCCTACCATTCTTCACCTTTTGTTGCCTATTAGATCACTCTGGATCTATACACTTGGTCACATTTTTCCATCATTGGCTGTGTGAGCTCCCATTGAGCTCTTTTCTTTGCATTGGGTTTTCTACACCAACAAGAGAGATAAATCTTAGATCTGAAGTGCTGAGGACTTCCAAGAACCCATCCCACTGAGGAGAATTGGATACACCTTCTTGTTTTCCTCCCAGGTGCCCAATTAATACAAAAATTCTTTCAAAAATCGTTCTTGTCTTGTCTATTGGTATATGGAGAAAACCCTTGTTTTTACTGCTTAATGTCTTTCCACGCATAGATCTGGTTTTTTGCAGCTCTTTTCTTGTTCAACTAACCGCAGATCTGAAGATATTGGCAGCCACTTTTGTTGTTAGGGCTATTAGTTATGCGTAGCTAAAGTGGTAATTTTTCGTACACTTCAGCAAAGGATTCATACCAACAGAAAGACTAATACGAAGCTGGTGGGATAACCATCTAGATGAGTTCATTTCTCAACAAGCTGAGATGAGACGACAGAAGGAGAAAACGATTAAGACTGTTATTATATTCTTCGACTCTGCTAGTGATACCTACGAAATATTTTGGGGAAAGTTCTCGGAGGAACTCTATAACTGGTTGCGGAGGCTTCAGACCAAGGCCGTCAAAGAAAAGTCACAGAATATCAATCACAGGTGGGTGAATAAGGATCTGGTGGCCCTTTATTAGTTAAACACCGATTTGACCTGAGCTGTAGACTTTTGGGTGGAATCTACCTTGGAAGGATACATATTGGAGTTTGTAGCGGAGTCTTACCAGTATTTCTCGAGAGCAGAAAATACATTTAGATCCAGATTAAGGGGGAATTTGATAAAGGAGAGCCAACTGTGGATTAAATCACTAATGGTAGATGAAGGAATAATGGGGTTCCAAAAGGAACATATGGAAGCGTAAAACCCCCGATGCTGGGAGAAGGGATTAAAGGAGAGATGCTAGAAGAACAGTGAAAAAGGGGAGTAGGAGTATGGATGTCGAGACTGCCAACAGGCTCAGGGAGCGATGAGCAGATCATATGGCACATATTGTAGAATGGTGGTGAGAGAGGGTGATAAAGGAGTTGAAGCAACAGGAAATGGTCGAAAGAACAAGGAGGAGGCGCCTCGGATGACGAAGGAAATGGAAAATTAGGTGGGTCCCCATGATATGGGAGGGGCTGTTAAAGAAGTGCGGTAGGTGTATAGGAGCCCAACCCATATGGATAAAGGAAATAAGTCGAATGGATAAGGTACAGACGTGCCCCAGGAGGAGGTGTCTGATGTGGAGATGCATGTTGAAATGGAGCAACTATTTCAAGAAGGGTCGATGCCCATATCTTAAGGTACTCCTATTCCCCATAGTTCAAGTAGCTCTAGTCCAAACCTTCCCCTAGTGCTCTATAAACCCATTGGTGAAATTTTTGTTAAGGTGCGTGAATTAAGCAGATTGCATAGTATTCAGTCCCTAGCAGTAATACATACTAGTAAAAGGATTTCTAGTGGTATAATATCATAGCCAGGAACCAACGAATTCATTTTAGTGACACATACTCAAGTGAACATGGCAGGATCACTTATTCGGTATCCAAAGTTCTTTGGGAGGGGTAATGACAATCTCGAACAACATTGGTACCTCTGCGAGGCCATATGGAGGGCACGACAGACACCAGATGTTGGGAATTTGATAGAATTTCATACCATCCTTAGGGAAAGAGCCCTACATTGGTTTATGAAATGGTAGGAAGCTCATCTGAATCCAACAATGGAAGATGTGAAGAGGGACTTCATTAAGGAGTTCAAACTTCCCCAGACAGACCAACAAGGCCTTTGAGAGATGTGGGAAATCAAGCAGCGAGAAGGAGATACTTCTTGGGATTTGATGCGGATATTCAAGGATGCAGTTGGAAAACTCAGCTATCTGATTGATCCAAACCATTAGAGGGATTGGTTCATTAAGGATCTATTACCTCTAACTTGAACTCCATTAACTCAACAAAGGATTGAACATTGCAAGACGCACTAGAACAGGTGATGAAGATAGAAGCTATGGCAGGTTACCCACAAGAGTTTAAGGGATGAGCAATGGTAAAAGACCCCTCTGTAATGGGTCTACAACATCTAATATCTATTTTTACAGAGAAACTAAAGGAAATGAAACCAATGTGATCGACAAGACCGAATGTATGGTGCACGCATTGTCTTATGGAATGACATGTGGAAATTGAATGTCCTCGGTTGCGGGGGAGGAATGGAAGGACATCGGCTGCAGGGGCACAAGGGGCTCCACCACTAGGGGGTTGCGCAAATAAACACACAAGGGATATATCCACCACAACAAAAATACACAGGGTTCCCTGCACAACAAAGTCCAGCCACCAACGAGTACTGTGAAATATGAAAGAATATGGGCCATCAACCTCGCCTGTGTCCTATCTTACAAAAATATTCCAATGTTCCAAATAATATATACTATGAGTTCTGTTCCTCAACAACACACGACACAGAGAAGTGCCGAGCACTGGACGCACTAGCGGAGCGGCTGGACCGACCTTCATATAGAGTAAACGAAGCTCCCCGAGGAAGAGGAGGAGGCATGAGAGGAGGCCGAGCAGGTCGTATAGGTCCACTAAGATGCTACAACTGCGACCAGGAAGGACATGTAGCTAGAGAATGTCCACTCCCTAGAAGACCCTGGAGTTCTAAATGTTGAGTTAACACACACGCAACAGAATATTGCCCAGAGCTTATCAAAATATGGGAATAAAGAGCTAGATAGAGGGGGACAAATTTAGTAAATGCAAAATCCAGGGTAGTGGGAACTCAAAAAATGAAAAACGTGGCCATAGTAACACAAGGAGGAAAAATAACAGGGGAATATGCGTGTACTATGGACCCAATAAAAGTGACCAGGCCAGCATCCCCAAAACTCCTGATCAAACTAGAACGATAGAAGAAATTTTTTTAGGAGGCTGCAGAAATGTTTGCCCAACTTGGGTGAAACAAAGAAATTGAGTTATAGGAAACTTAGGAAGACAAGGAAACACAACGTAATTCTGAAGCGTTGATCCAGGAGTGGTTCCATCTATTCCTAAAAATTGTTAACAATGCACCAAAGCTAGAACAACTAAAGTAGAACTTGGAAGGGGTGTTGAAGAAGAACATAGGAGCAAGAGAATCAGCAGAGGTAAAACAAAAGTATGTACAGAGAATAAAGATAAATAAATGAAGGACGGGAAAGGAATTCCAAGTGAACACACAAGTTGCGGGGTTCCAGATTAAAGAAACCATGCTTGATTTGGGATCTAATGTCAACATTATACCAAGAAAAACTTGGGAAGCATTAGGAAGGCCAATATTGACATATTCACTGATTCAACTTCGGATGGAAAACCAGTATTGCATTGTTCCCATCAGCAGACTAGAGGAGGTTGAAGTTGAAATTGCAGGAGTAAAGACATTTATGGACTTTGAAGTCATCGATATCATGGGAGACCAAGATCCGTACCATGAACTATTAGGAATTGATTGGGAATTTGAAAATTATGTAATAATAGATCTGAAGAAAGAGCTTATGATCTTCGAGGATGGGGAGATCAAATTCACTTAGCTTCTCGACCCATACCAAGGACCAAGATATACAAAGACTATGGATAACAGAGAAGATGCTCAGCTTCTGGACCATCTCTATCAAATGACTACAGGAAGAAGAGAATATTACATTAACCTGATTGTAGAAGGCTCTGTAAGCTAGAGGGGCATCCAAAGCTCAAAATTGGGATCAGAAATAGCTTGGGATGATTGGCAGCAAGGAGGGTATGAAAAAAATACAAGGAGATGCGCCAGTATTCGAAGAATCCATTGGATCGGGGTCAATGTTTGGGAATACCCGATATTATCTTATATGAGAGCGATAAGTATTTTCATAGCAAAGATAGAAAATAGTGTACCGGAAAGTCAAAGAGTACCATTGATGCACATGGAATTACAATCCACATCTGCGAAATGATGGAGTAATCATCGCAACTTGTTGACGCAATGGGACGAAGTTGCGACAACACTAAAAGCCAGATTTAAGGAGGAGGAGGGACCCAAGAGTAAGGAAAAGTACGAAGGGGACTCAGACCCCTAAAACCATCTGGAGAAATGTGAAGCAAAATGGAGAACCGATGGATATCTAGAAGAACATTGGGTCCACTGGTTTATCCACTCTCTGGACGTAATTCCAGAGGCCTAGTACCTGACGGAGGAAAAAAGAAGAGGGACTGAAAAATGGTAGGAAGTTGCGAAAGACTTCACACAGTGCCTCTTATTTGAAGGAAAGACATAGCTGGTTACAAAAGTTTTGCAGGATATCAAGAAAGTGCTATTCTTCCTAGATATTCAAGACAGAGATGAGCAATCACTTCAGTACCAAGGGGTTAAGAAAAATATGGCATGTCAAAAGATAAATAGCAAAATGGATGACGACAATATGGAGGATCTCAGGCACCTTTATTTTGATGAAAAAGAAGGGGAGAGGGACATAAAGGAAGAACCAATGATGGAAGGGATCCATTTCCTACTCCTAAGAACCAAGAAAGTAAATATTGGAACATAAGACAAGCCTAAACTAGCGACAATTCGAGACTATTGGGATGAAAAAACAACTAAGCAAACATTCAGTCTACTCAAGGATTATGAGGACTTGTTTCCTTCGTTAGTAGCGGATCTTAAAGGAATAAATGGAGAGATGGGAGAAATGCAGATAATAATAAGGCCCGATGCAAGGCCTCTGAAACATAGGCCATATCGTCTGAACCCAAGAGTAAAGGAAAAGGTGAAAGCAAAGATCAACAAGATGTTAAAAGTAGGATTAATATTCCTAGTAGAGGAAGAAGAATGGGTAAGTCCCATAGTTATACAGAACAAAAAGGAGAAATATGAGATACGAGTTTGTGTAGATTACAGAAGCTTAAACAATGCTTGTATCCATGATCCATTTCCTACTCCATTCAGTGACGAAGTCCTAGACAGCGTTTCGAGGAACGAAGCATACTCATTCACCGATGGGTTCTCAATATACCATCATGTAAGAATAGAAGAGGAAGACAAGAAAAAGACAAAATTCACCACCGAATGGGGCTCTTTCGCATACAACATGATGCCATTCAGATTGAAGAATGCACCAGCAATCTTCTCTTGCATTGTGATAGCCACCTTCCGGGAATACATCCACAAGTTCTTAGAAGTATAGATGAACGACTGGACTGTTTATAGCATACTAAAGGACCATGCGAGCCTGTTTAGATTAATTTTTGATAGATGTCAACAACTGCAGATCTTGTTGAACCTGAAGAAGTGTATATTTTCCAT
This sequence comes from Pinus albicaulis, assembly GCA_034641835.2. Lineage (NCBI taxonomy): Eukaryota > Viridiplantae > Streptophyta > Pinopsida > Pinales > Pinaceae > Pinus > Pinus albicaulis. Next base: position 445,965,214 of record CM076574.1, on the reverse strand, counting down.
ACCGTTTGGAACACTGCTAGGACACGTTGTATGTAACCAAGGTGTCTACGTAGACCTGGCCAAATTAGCAGTGATGATTAGTATGGAGGCATCATAAATGGTAAAATAGCTAAGATCATTGCTGGGCCACACAGGTTACTATCTGCATTTCATTCGCAAATACGCCAAGATAACAGTGCCATTAGAAAAGCTATTTAAGAAATTGGAACAGTTCCAGTGGATGGAAAACTGCAGAACAACCCTGGATACCTTGAAGGAAAAGCTGGCGAGTGTGCCAACACTAGTCCACCTAGACTGGGACACAAAATTTCATGTACACATCGATGCTTCTAGCATTTCACTCGGAACGGTCTTGGATCAACCTGGAGACACTTCAGTCGATCATCCAATCTATTTTTCTAGTTGCAAGTTGTACACAGCAGAAAAAAATACATAACAATAGAGTGAGAGGCATTGGAAATGGTGTACTCTCTTCATAAATTCTTCCACTACCTATTGGGAGGTAAGTTCAAATTTTTCACAGATCACTCAGCGTTGAAATAATTAGTAAATAAACCGGTCTTAGAAGGGAGAATCTACATATGGCTCCTACTATTTCATGAGTTCACCTTCGAGGTAATTGTAAAACCTAGAATATTGAAAATAATACCTGATCACCTATCCCGACTAGAGAATGGAGAAAGTGGAGGATCTCTAGATGATTAGTTACTAGATGTTGATATTTTTAGAGTAGAATTCATCCCAGACTATTTGAACAATATAACAGCCTACCTCACGACAGGGCAGTGTCCACAGTAGTATACTTCAACACAAAAGAAGCACCTGGTAGTTCGAGCTGCAGAGTATCAGCTAATGGCAAGACACTTATATGAGATGGGGCTTGATCATATTCTTCGAAGATGTGTCTTGGACCACAAAAGGGAAACTATTCTATGGGAAAGCCACATTGGTGTTGCGGGAGGACATGTGGAAGCTAAACTGATGGCATGGAAGGTGCTACAAACAAGCTTACAGTGGCCAAAATTGCATAAAGACAACAAAGAATTTGTTCAGAAATGTGACGTTTGTTAGCAGACAGGATGACCATCACTCAGAGATGAGCTACCGCTTCATCTGATAAAAGTACTACAGCCATTCGAAAAGTCGGTAGTCGATTTTGTAGGACCAATTACACCACCTACAAGGTAATGAAAGGAAAGATACATAATAACAGCGACCGACTATCTGAAGATATGGGCAAAAGCCGCGCCAGTGAGGAAATCCACGATAGAAACTGCCTGTAGATTCATATTTGAGAATATCACTAGATTATTTGGGTGTCCAAAAATCGTGACCAGTGACCGGGGTACCCACTTCATCAATGACACCATCAAATCCTTGCTGGAGAACTTCATGATACAACACCGTAAAAGCAGCCCGTACCATCCACAAGCGAATGGGAAAGTGGAATCCTTCAATAAGATACTGGAGACATGCTTCACGGAGATATGTAATAAACAACATGATGACTGGGATGAGAGGATACCAGCAACACTATGGGCATACCAAACAATGGTAAACCGACTCAATAATCAAACGCCATTCCAGCTAGTCTATGGAAGAGAAGTGGTGGTCCCAGTGGAATTCATCATACCAAGCCTTAGAATTGCGATAACACTACAATTATCTAAAGAAGAATCGCTAAAAGAGCAATTGTAGGAACCGTAAGAACTTGAAGAAGGATCGTTTCTTGCGGAATTTCACTAGATGGTGCAAAAGGAGAGATAGCAAGCTTGGCACGATTGGCATATCAAGCACAAGACATTTCAGGTCGGGGAGAAGGTTCTACTATATGACAGCAAATACCAAAAATTCCCAGGAAATTTGTAGATGCATTCGCTAGGGCCATTTCATGTCATAGAAATAAAAGATTCAAGAGCAGTTTGGTTGGCACAACTGAACGACCAAGTTCTACAGGGATGGGTCAACGGTGCACGCCTGAAGCCCTACCATGAGTAATTTAACCATTTCATTTCCAATAACTCTTGCAACCGAGAGGAGTCAGTAGGGTAGAATAGATTCAATAACTCTCTCGCGCCCGTGAATAGCATAGATAGGATTCCACATAATAAAATAAATTACCGTTGTGTTGCGGAGACCGTAATGCAACCAATTATGGTCCGGGAAGGGTAGTGTCCAGCGTGTCATCCATTTCAGATAGAAAAGTGTGCCGAACATCAGCCTATCATAATTATGCGTAGTACCAGTGTCAGTCCTTAGAATTACCAAGAATTGGAAATAATTTCCATAATTAGCATCACCCATACCGTAATAAATTTTCCATAATTAAACAGAACCACAAGCTTTCGCGTGGGCACAAATCCAAAAACCACAATCAGCAATGTCAGAACCCACCTTAGCAGCTAACTAATCGCATGATTGTAGCCGCGGGAGAAGCCAGGGAAAAATTAATTAGTGATGGGGTCTCATCAACCTCACTCGTGCCAATTACTTACATAACCCACATGCAGAGAAGCGCAAGAATGCCGGAAAAATCCGTGTTAGAATAAGAAATATCCAAAAGAGAAAGGGGAGATAAACCAGAGCCAGAACAGAGAAGGCGTCTAGAAGAAGGAATTCAAGAGAAGAGAGAAATAACTGTTCTACAGGTATACTAGCGATGAGCCAGGATGACTACAGTAATCCCAGGGGTTCTGGAGAAGGAGATTGACAACAAGATTCAGAAGATGGAGTCCCTTGTGGGCAAGTATGACAGTGCAACCTTTATCGACACAGAACTTATAGATTCTTTCGAGTTTCGAGCGTTGAAGAGGCAGGTGTACATAGAGAATTATGCAACGGAAGTAGGGCAAGCATTAGCAAGAGTTCTGCTAGAGTTCAGGGGCATACGATAGTCCATGATACTAAACTTGAGGAATCTACTGGTGTTCAGGATTACAGGAGCTGCAATGCAATGCATTAAATTTCTATTAAGTAGGATCCAAAATGGTTCTCTATGGCTAGGAAAGGAAATCCCAATTCATGCCGAAGACATCCAAATATTAAATAGACTATCGCAGGAGGGAAGGGACGCATCATCAGTGTTCCAAAATGTATCTAAAAGGGCGAAGAATTCAGGAGACACAGACTACTACATCAAGTATGGCACTCAAAGAAGAGGGAAGGGAGCAAATACTGAGTTGATTAATAGACTAGAGGTCAAGTTTGCTTTCTACCTAATCGCTAGCAAAACAATGAGACACTATACCAAAGGAGAGTGCACCCTCGATACAATTTCGGTTGCAGAGCATTGTGTCCAAGGGAAAAGGCTGAGTTGGTGCTCTTTCCTGCTAAAAGAATTGTTCGAATCTTGCGAGGACAATTACAAGAGAGAAACCGTGTTTATCTATGGATATTTGATCATGGCGCTGACCATGTGGAAATGGACCTTCCCCAGCATCAGGATACCAGTACAGATAGTAGAATACCAACCTATGGCAATGAAGTTTGTGTCGTGGAAAGTGTTTGGAGAACCAAGCACAAAGAAAGTGAATGCAAAGGCTTTCAGAGTCTGGTATGGCTAGATGGTTGAGGTCATGATGATTTAACAAAGAATTCCAAGAAATATATTAGATGGATATAGCGAGCAGGTATGGATCAGAATCACCCATAAGAATACTTTTCTCAGGCCTACATGTGTACTAGAAACAACATTTCAGATGAGGTCTTTGAATTTCCAGATTGACGAAGCAGCATTCCACACGGAGTTCTGTTCATGACCAGGAGTAGTGATGGAGGTAAGGGATGGAGTATACATGTATTTCTTTGATGGAATGTTGCCAAACCTGCTGCCGGGAGAGACTTCGAAGGAAGCAACGACCATAATTTCAAGCCTACCGCTCTTCCCAATTATCGCGCAGCTAAACACCAATGTAAAAATATTTAATAGAGTAGTTCAAGTACTAGCGAGCGAGGCCTCCCCATTTCTTACATTTGCAGAGTTCCAAGCATCCCGTTGTAATCCATCCCCCAACACAACCTCCATATTTGCACCAATATCCACTGTTTTTTTTAATTCGCCACCCTCAGTGACTACAATGTTGACTGAAAAGAGTAAAGCTATGAAACTAGTAGCATCACTGAAGGAAAAAATGGCCAAGGTTTCAGAATCTAGCCCAGTGGTCGACCTCACAGGGGAGGATCCACCTCGACAGTTGAGTGTAGGGGTACGAATCTGAGAAGAGATGACAGTTGAGCTCGAAGGGGCTAGAGTATTACCAGCCCACAACCCCATATCCCCCCTTGATTTCTTAAGCATCCACACATCACCACTTCGCACCCACCAACTACCACCCACCACCTCATCTATCTCCCGGGAACCCCACAACTCTGCACCATCCACTTCATCAGCCATCATGTTTGATCCACTCGTCAGAAGAATAAACAATGGGGACCATGGAATGGAATTTAACTCGGGTATAGAGGAGGTACCCCTAGTTAACCCAACCCTGATCCCGTCAACTACTTTTACTGAACTCTTTAATCAGCTAGAGAAGTCAATGGAAGAAACAGATGGGCCACTCCCTGAGCAGACTCTGCTCCACCTAGCTGACTTAGCAGGTCAAGAAGGGCAACAAGATCTACAGATGGTAGACTCCATAAACCGGCTACAACACCAAACACCGTCACAATCACCGTAGGACCAGTCTGCGAGATCTATCGCCAGCAGACAACCACTCCGTGCACGAATGCCAGATCATGGTACCTCTGGTACCGAGAACATGGAATCTTGGGGTACAACCCAACTGTACCATTTCATTAAGAGAGCAGCCCAACAAGCCGAGAGATTCGAATCGGAGCTCCAGCAGCAATGTGAGTAGCAACAACAACAGATAAGCACACTTACTGAAGAGCGTGAACAACTGAAGACGGAAAAGGGGTAGTTATAGGAACAACTGGAGACCGTAACCAGAGTATTGAGGGACATTTGCCCTACAGTAACGACCAACAACAGCTAAATACTAGAAGAGATGCAGGAAACCGATGCAGTCGGGCAGGCGGTCTACCTCAAGGTAGCCTATTCAAATCTCCAGCAGGAAAATGTAGAACTCAAGGCAGCATTGGTAGCTTGACCGCGTTACTCGACCCAGCGGTTGTGTACTCGGCATAGATTTCAGAAATACAGGGTCAAGTAACGAAAATACAGGAAGTTCTAAGTAGTGTAGCAAAAGAAGCATTTGACCTACTAAAGGGTCTACAAGAATGCTCGACTGACCTTACTCTTAAGGCACAACTGGTCTTGCTATAGCTACAATAGATATGAAGAGAAATCCAGGAAACCATGGACCTGACTGGACTTGACCAAATCTATGCACAGGAAGACGTGTTCGAAGTCCAGATACAATAAGTAGAGGAGAACTGATTGGTGGCCAAACAAGCCATCCGGGAGCTTCAAAAGCCTGTAAAAATCAGTGCACAGACAATGCAACAATTGGCCTCCGAGGCCAACACTCAGTTCAACACTGTGTTTGCTGCCTTGTCGCCGAATGTAGGGGAAGAGGTGGTCATGAAGATCACAGCCGAGACTGAGGAGCTAATGCAAGGATGGCATCAAGCCATGAAACCTTCCAAGAACTCAAGGAATTAGCTCTAACCAAGGTCCCAAAGTTGAGGCCCTTGTTTGGACAACTGGGAGAAAGAAGGCAGGTAGAGTAGGGCACAGGGCCGAGCGGACCCATGGAAGTAGAGAGAGTGCATATCAATTGACTCAGGGTGAGTTAATAGGATGTGGTCCGGGCCTGTTGGGGCCCTTTTTTTGAAATTCAACAGATTTTGAGTTGTGGCTAGTACGTGGTGGAACGCAACCATGGTAGGTAGAAAGATGTCAAGGTTGCGAAGGAGCAAAGGATAGGTGTCGCATCTGTTGTCGGAGTAAGCACAGATCGCGGAAGAGCGCAGAAGGAAATGAGTAGTAGAACTCCCAACTAATAGAAAGAAACAAAAGACAACTGAGCGAGAGGAAAGGAGGAACGGTCAGTCACGCTGGCAGCAGAACAAATAGGCAGCCGACCAGTGTGAAGACGAGGTTGGTGCAGACGGGATCAGGCATCAAGGAGCCACAGGAGAACTCTGTCTATGTTATATTATTCTCCATTCCTATATATTTCTGTAGTTCTGTCTATCCTATAGGACTTCTTGTATTCTGTTCTGTTAATGATCACGTAGTTGAGCTCTGTGATAGCCTTTCATTGATGGCCGATGCTTAATACAATCGGAAGTGCTGTTTTGAATATCTGTTATGGTCTTGAATGAATGGTTTTTCAAGCACCCTTAAAATTATATTTATTGCAAGTCTGAATGTATTTCCGATAGATGTATGTCATGGAAAGATTGTGCTGGAGTTGTTTAGAATTTTAATATAACTTCTATTTACCTCGATCCATGTTTTTGGGTTGATACCAATTGACTCCCTACCTTATTAATGTCGCGACGTGCCTCGGGTGAGACTCTTAGCTCTTCGAAGTTGGGTGAAAATGCCGAAGTGAAGCTAGACTACGGCGAAAAACCCTGTTGGCCCTTAACCTGAACCTGGGTCTTCTCTGCGAGACCTATTCTCTCACCAACAACAGGCCAAGTACCTCCACCAAATGTACAACCATGGAACAATCCAGGGGTTGTAAAAATTCCTGCTCCTCTTCATCCTCTCCCAAAATACCCTGAAGGATGGTTACCTAAATTTAATACTGATGATGCTCTTCCAGTTGAGGAACACATTCATAATTACATGTTAGCCATTAATATAAAAGAGGTAGTTGAAGAAGATTGTGTTATTAGATTATTTCCATATAATCTCTGAGGATCTACAGGATCCTGGTATTTTTCATTACCTGCTCGCTCTATAACTAGTTGGAATGTATTCGAAGAACAATTTTTAGCTAATTTTGGAGATGACAGAACCACTGCATTGCTCATCAATGATTTATCAAATTTAAAGGCTAAAACAGGGGAGAAAATAAAATATTTTAATTCAAGGTTTAATAAATTGCTCAATAAAATTCCTACTACAACAGTTCCTAGTGTAGAAGTTAAAATTGAGTGATATATTTTGTCTCTCCATCCAATATAGCCATTTTTATTGATAGAGAAAAAATACCTACACTCGCATAAAATACGAAGGAATCTTTATCTGTAGAGAAATGCATAATCGCTCTTGAAAAGAAGAATTCCCAAGACTATAGGAAATCAAATAAAGTATCCTTTAAATATGATTCAAAAAAGAAGCCATCTAAAGGCCCTTTTGATGTATAAGGTCTTCAGAAATATTTAAAGACTATGAAAAATGAGATGGAAGTTATCAAGAAACAAGTTTCTGAAAGCTCTAGTTCAAAAAATACTTTCAGACCCTTCAAGAAAACTCACTCTTCTAATTATCAACTACCGAATATCATATCTAATGCTGAGTTTGATCAAGATACAAATGAATAGAAAACAAAGGAAGAATAAAATGAGGAGGAATAAGAAGTTGAACCAAATGGACTGTGGGATTTTATCCTAACAAATGAGAAACAACAAGAAGCTTTAATTGTGAGTAAAAGGAGAAAAAATACTACTAAAGCAACGAAGCCAAATTAGAAACAGAATAATTCAACACCTGCTAAAGATAAAACGATAAGTACAAAGTCTACTTCTAAGGCTACACAAACAAAACCTGTTACTTCAGATACTCCACCTACATCAAAGAAAATAGTAGTCTCTGACAATATTGAGTATAATGTAGTTGAAGATATGAAAAATACCAGGGCCAACATTTCAATACACGAACTTACTAAGTTAAAGAAGAAACAACAAATTTTACTTAGATATTTAAATGCAGTTCTTTCTTTAGCCTTACCTTCTCTAGTAGTAGTCCAATCTGCTAATAAAATGGGTCAACCACCTTCTCCTTCCACTAAAATAGATGCAACAGATTTGATTATGATAGGTGACTGATCCATCTCTCATACTCCTCCATTTATTTTAACTTATGAGATCGATAATAAAAATTTCCATAATTGTTTAATAGACTGAGGGGCTTCCTCTAATATCATGCCAAAATCAATATGTGCTAAGTTGAAAATAACTCCTTAGAGTTCCCCTGTTCATATAGTACAACATGATATAACTAAAGTAGAGGTTGAAGGAGAAAAAACTTATGTTTCTCTCAGATTTTCATCGAAACCCAACATTTCTCAGATAATCGATATATTGGTGGCTGATATTCCTAAGTTTTACTGTTTAGTGTTAAGTAGATACTAGTCTAAAAATTTCCATGGATATTTTGCAAAAAAATGGTCACATATGTGGCTACCACATAATGGAAAGCCAAATCAAATCCGAGTAGACCGAGATAAAATCATGAAACACACTCACGAATCTTGAGGGAATAAACGAACCAGTAGCATTCAATAATAATATTATTAGAAACTACTTGGCATAATCATTTATTGGAAATTTTAATGCTAAAAAATCACCCTTTTTTTATAATGCAATTATATGTCAAATCGTGATTTTTTCCCAGACAAAAGCTTCTAAATGTAAAATATTGTAGATAAAAAAGTAGCTAATTCTTTATTTTGACAGTTCTAAGTCTGAAGATGGTGCAAAAGCTGGTTGTATGTTAATAATCCAAAAAGGATAAAAAACCATGTTAACCTGTAGACTTGACTTCGATTTCACAAATAATATAGAAGAATACGAAGCATTAATCCAAAGTTTGTACAAAGCAATTGATCTTGACATCAAATATATGAAATTCCTAGGAGATTCAGAAATCATTGTTAAACAGGTAATAAATACCATCCATTGTCATTCTGCACATTTAAAGCATTATGAATCATTATTCCAAGAATTGAATATTCATTTCTTAGCCTTCAATATTTCTTCTGTACCTAGAATAAAAAATTCTAGTGCAGATTTATCGGCTAATGTAGCATCAAAATTAATCCCATCCCAAGAATTTAGTCCCGATAGATTTTCCATTGAATTTATTTTTAGACCATCTATTCCTGACAATATTACCAATTGGAGAGTATATAATAATTATTTAGATATCATAGATTTCCTTGCATCTGAATGAACTTATGATAGTCAAATATTAGATGAAAATGAACATGACACTCAGATAAAGGATGAGCAAGATGAAAATCCAATTCCTAAGTCAGTTGTCAAATTAGAAGACCTTTATGATCTAAAAGATAGGCTTAAAAGAGTAACTAACTCTAAAATTCAAAGTTCTACCTTAAGATTTGAGTTAGTAAATCTTGGAACAAATGATAAACCTCAAAATTTCAGTTTAGGTCTTGGTCTATCTTCTGATGAAATATTACCATTTATCAAGTTATTAAGGATGTACAAAAGTGTTTTTTCTTGGGGTTACAGTGATATTAAAAATTATGACACTTTTTTGATTCAACACACTATTCCTATGATTTCAGATGAGAAACCTATACAAAAAAAGTTGAGGAAAATTCACCCGAATCTTTAAAATCAAATCAAAACAGAACTAAATAAACTCCTCAAAGCAAAGATTATCTTTCCAGTTAGACATTCCAAATGGTTTCAAATTTGGTTTCTGTTAGGAAGAAAAATGGTTATATTAGGATTTGTATTGATTTTAGAAATTTAAACAAAGCATGTCAAGAGGAAAAATTTCCATTACCAACCACGGAACAAGTACTGCAAACAGTAGCTGGTTCTGAACTTATGTTTTTCCTAGATGGAATTTTAGGATATAACCAAATCCGTGTACATCCAGATCACAGATTAAAGACTACATTCAGGACTAAGTGGGGAACTTACGCCCATAAAAAGATGCCATTTGGGTTAATTAATGTAGGTGCCACTTTCAGAGAGCCATAGACACACATTTTAGAGGACTCATAAAAAAATCAATGGTTATTTATCTATATAAAATTACAGTCTTTTCTAGACAAGAAACCAATCATGTGAATGACCTAAAGCAAGTCTTTGAGCGATGTAAAAAATATGGAATTTCATTAAACACAAAGAAGTCATATTTCGCATTAGATGAAGGAAAAATTTTAGGATTCATTGTGTCAAAGAGAGATATCTATATTGATCCTGAAAGAATTGAAGAGATTAAAAGAATTCCTTTCCCTCATAACAAGAGAACTATGCAGCCACTTCCTGGACAGATAAATTTTGTAAAATGTTTGTCCCTAAATTTTCACAAATAGTTTTACCTTTTCAAACCACGATTAAGAAAAAAATAGTCTTTAAATGGGGACATAACGAAATAGAAGCATTTGATTTAATAAAACAATCCATTACCAATGCTTCATTCATGAATACCCCCGATTTTCTTAATCCTTTTACTTCCTTCTCATCAGATACATGTTACGTTGTTGTTTTAGCACATCTTAATGACCAACAAATTGAAGCACCAATATAATTTTTCAGTTCCAATTTTCAAGGCGCATAAATAAATTATTCATCTGTTGAGAAACAAGCATTTGTTGTCTTTAAAGATATAAATCATTTTATACCATTTATCCTTAAAACTCACACCAAAATAATAGTTTCATTCTCTTCAGTTAGACAACTATTGATGCAAATAGAATTAGGAGAGAAAAGGGCTAACTAGGTTACCACTTTACAAGAATATGATGTAGAAATTAGACATTCTAAAATTGTTAGAGGTCAATTTTTTTGCAGAATGCTAATAGGAGCATCCCATTTATCATCAGAGGCATATTCAGGTAATGACGTGAAAATATCAGAGGTAAGTCTCAATGATGTGCAATCTCAGTATGTTGATCTCAAGTATTATTTGAAAAATGGATATGCCCCAACCCAAATCAGCTTTAGAACAACATGTTCTTTGAGATTAAAGGAAAAGAAATATGAAATAATAAATGATGTATTGTTTAGAAGAAACTTTTATGTTGTGCTATTAAGATGCTTAGAGAAAACTGAAGATGAGAAAGTTTTTCATGAACTCCATGATGGAAAAGCTGGAGGACATTTTGGAGGAAATACAACAACACATAAAATCCTTCATGTAGGTTACTATTGACCTACAGTATTCAAATATGCTCAGGAATATGAAAGAAAATGAAAAATTTGTTGAAGTGCATCCGAAAGACAAAGGAAACCAACTTTCCCATTACATTCAGTTAATATTGAACAACCAATTGAACAATTGGGATTAGATATAATCGGTGAGATTGTTCCTAAATATTCAAAACAACATAAATATATTCTCACAGCTACAGATTATTTTACTAAATGGGTGGAATCAATTCCACTAAAGGTAGCCAAATCTTAGAATATTGTTGATTTCATTGATCAAATTATCATTACTAGGTTTGGTTTACCTACTGCTTTAATGTTCGATAATGCATTTTATTTCTCAGGAGCTGCTATGATATAATTTGCAACCAAAATAGGTTTTAAACTTAAGTATTCTGTAAATTATTGTCCGAAAGCAAATGTTTTAGTAAAATCCAAAAATAAAAACCTTATTAGAATCATCAAACAAACAGTTGATCAAAGTCAACAAAGTTGGCATAAGTCATTAATATTTCCTCTTTGGGAAGACCGAATAACTCAGAAGGCCTCCATTGGCACTTCTCCATTCAATCTTGTTTATGGAAAGTAATTTGTTCTTCCTACCAATGTAGTTATTCCTTCTCTTGCCTTAGTCCAATTTATTGATGAATCTCCTTATTCTTCCTTGCAAGTAAGACAATTTGAAATTCTTAAGCTTGAAGAAGGAAGATAAAAAGCTAAAGTTACTCATGCATGTCATCAACATATAGTAAAATCTTCATTTGATTCGACATCCGTTACTCCAAAAAACTTCCAAATTGGTGGTATGGTATTGAAATGGGACAAAGAACATGAGCAAAAAGGTAAACACACCAAATTTCAAATAATGTGGTTAGGTCCATTTCAAATGATTGAATAAATAGGCCCATCAACATTTTTATTGTAAGATATATCAGGCAAAAGAGATTATTTACCTATTAATGGGAAGATTTTAAAGAAATATTTTTCATAAGAGGCAACCCCTTCTATTCCCTGTATACTATTTTCTTTTCCTTAGGAAAATAAAAGTTGAGTAGCATTGATTTTTGGCTTCTCAAAAAAACATCTCAGATAATATTTTTTGATTAATCGCTTAAAGAAATAAGAAATGTTAAGGAAATAATCAAAATATTTGAAAGTAAAATAGATTCTATTTTACTGAAAGACACAGTTTCACTGAAGTTATTTGTTCTGTGATGAACTCTCATCTTTATAAAGCATGGTTATTTTTTTATCAGTCAAGAAAATAATCTTTAACATAGTAATGACTCTTTTTCAGAGAAGCAATATTAAAACTCAAAAAATTTATCATGCAGAATCCTCAAGAGGACTAATGATTCACCCCATCTGGGAAAACGTTATCAATTTTTAGAAAGAAATTCGAAAATTATGCTAAAAAAAGTAAACGATAATAAGTCTCATCACGAGATTGTTTACCATGTTCATAAGGAAGTAGGTGAACTGACATTACCAATATTGCCTACAAAAATAGGGTAATGACTTGAGATTATATGAAGAGGACAAGGGGTCTCATCAAGAGCCAACTTGATCAATTTAATTATAACCAGTGAATGACATTGTCAATATTTGGTCACCAAGCCAAGACATTGGCTTTTAAGTAAATAAAAATATAATAGAAAGATATTTACAAAAAATAAAAGAAAGTTCCAAAAGAGATCAAGTATATAAAGTTGGAATTTATTTTTTAACATTGTAAGAAAGAATGGATGGGACAGTGAATCATTTCTAGGTAAAAGGTAACCCTTTCAAGAGCTTAAATCCCCTATTAGATCAGAGGCCCTTCTTGTGATAAAAGAGCATATATTTATAAAGCTAATCTGAAAGAGCCACGTGCTTTATTTATTTTTTAACTGAGTGAAGACTGATATAGATACTGATACTTTTATTTTTAAAGAGGAATTTTTAAGAATTATAATTAAGATATATTCTATTTCTTAGTGAGATATTATTTGTTGAAATTCATTCGTGGAACTGTTTTTATTTCGAATTTTTTTTTAGAAATTTCAAAAATTTAATCAGAGATAGTTGGTTCTCCCAAGTGAATTTCCAAATGTTGTACTATATAATAACCCCCATTTATTTTCATTAAATGGGGACCCTTTAAAAAGAAATAGGAAATTTATTTGTTTAATTCGATCTTATCCTAAGTCTAAAATTTAGGAAATAAATTGATTTTCCTTTTCACTTTGTTTTCTTGGCACACATCGCAAATTACATAGCTTACAAGCTTAACAACTTAAAACATATTAAGTCTTGCGAGCTGTGATATGCGTTAAATGTTTTTGAAGTCATATAAAACTCTCGTGAAAAGAGCTTCAAACAACACTATAAAATAAAATCGCATCGCACCTTGTAAACCAATTAACTTATAATAATTCAGTAAGAGTTGCAATGAAACAAACGCGATGAATCAATAATGCAACAAAAATAAAACTTCGAGTATCTGATAAAGCGAATCAGCATGATTCCTTAAATTCACTTCACATTTTGCAACAAATAACTAAATTCAAGTTTTATTACCGTATGGAAATTGCGATGTGTGATTTGTGCAGATCATATTTCATGAAATTTATCGGTAACATAAATAATAGAAATAGTCTCGAGTTGCAATATGTGATATTGATAGTTACTGCTCAATTGTGTGAAATTATTCATATATAATCAACTGGATATAATATCTAACATCTTAATTTTATCGATAGACATTTCACATGAAGACGTGTAAGAGATTTGATTGAACTAATTATGGACGATTAACGACGTTTAATAGGAGTAAGGTTTGAAAGATTCATATCTACTTCGAGCATGTTTTGAATGATTGAATGTCAGATTTGTGATTATATCACTTTAATTCTATATGTCTCTCCATTCTCTCCGTTTCTAAAGCTTTATATGTTCGCTTGAATTTAGGGAACCACTTAAGGGAGCAAGAATAACAGGGATGAACAAAAAAGGCAAGGAAATTGCACAAGCATCATCTACTAAAGACTCATATATTCCTGCCTTATTCTTAGATACCACCTGCAATAAGGATTGCGACAGTTCCTCCTGGGAGGAAATGTATCAATTCTTCGAGAATGAAAAGCCAAGGGTAATATCCAAAATTGCTACAGTAGGCACATTAGTTTCTTCAGACTCGACTTATTGCGATGCTGCACTCTCATTCATTCAGAAAGTAGCAACAAGGCCAAATATTCTCCCCTATATAGATATTTCTAAGTGGGAAACTGAGCACTTGAACATAGAAGATAAAACATTTAAGGATTCAAAAGGCGATAATATCGGTTCATTCACGGCAGAATATTTGAGGAAGATGTACCACTTACCCACCCCGCAGCAAAATTATGACAAAGATTTTGTTCAAAGCTTTAGAACGAAACATCTAGACCTAATGAAAGTTATAAAAGAATGGAAGGATGACCAAGGAAAGCTTAAACGGGACAAACCTAGTACGTACCCAATAGCAAAAATTCCTTGCCCTTATTGCTATGTTGCTATTATCTCGTGTAGATTGTTTCCAAAGCCTGATACTACTAGGTATTATTTATATTGGGTCTCATTAATTGACGCAATCATGAATTATTTAATTTTTAATTGGGAAAATATCCTATCTGATAATTTAGCCAGAAGTATCATGGAGTATATGAGTAAAAGAAATGTTTCCTCTAGGGAAATACGCCCCTTTTACATGAGTTCATATGTCATGGATTCTATTTTCTTTTGTTCGAGTTTTCAAACCACAGGATCGAATTGGATGACCGAAGACCTCAACCCAATCCACATTTACCACAGAGCCCTTTGGCAGTAGTATTTTGACCTTCATTTTTACAAAATTTTCCATAGATTTATTCTACCTATGCACCAGATTATATTCAATGAGAAACCCCCTAGGATTTCCAAAGAGGCTTGTACAAACATTTTTCCCATTTCCAGATGGTTTTCCGAAGAAAGTTTCACCTATGTCAGAGTTTTCGATAGTTATGCTTCTCCCCAAGTCCTGCCATATTATGTTCCTAACAAGCTACTTGCTAGAGATATTTCTTACCAACTTGTGGTAAATGGTATTTTGAAATAGCTTAAAGATGATAAGAAGGCCATTTGGCCTATTTTCCCTTTACAGTGCGGTACTTTTGCCCTTTCTGATATTGTTCATGCCTTCAAGGACGTTTCAAATGTTAATTTGTTGAATTTGGATATAATTCCAAAGTGTCCATATGACCCCAATGATGTAATTAAAAATTACATCACATAGCTCAAAGTGAAGCCTTTTGTGAAAGAGATAGATAGATTTGATGATTTATTTCAAGGTATTGAAAATTTTTTAGATGTACTAAAGTTTGCATCCACTCAACTCAATCAAGATGACCTGGAAGCCTTCCAAGCATACATAAACAAGGGACTGGAAAGGATTCCTCTGGATTTATTGACTATTGGAGATGTCAACAGACCGACTCCAAGTATTATCTTGGATAATGAAGCTAAAGTGATGTCTGAAGATGAGTCAAGGCAGCCTAAACATCAATCTCAGAATTTGACTCATTCTGATAGTGAAACTAAAAAGAGAAATGAGATCCCAGAAAATGTAATTGATCATGTAATCAAAGATATTGTGATACAAGAGATAGGAGGAATTAATGGAAACAAATCGTTTTCCCAAGAACTTCAACATAGAAAAAAACACATGATCAGTCATAAAAATCTCATCCAAAGGATTTGAAGGGTGAATGGGATAAGCTTTCTAGGGCACTACAAATTCCTCAAAAAAATTCTAATACTGATCAATCTACCAGTTTTTGGACACCAGAACATTATCAGAAATTAGTGGAAACTTCTACACCACTACAACAAGTTCTTGAGACTCATGATCGAGAGATCATTTCGGACTACCCTACATAGCAAATAGTTTTACAAATTGAATAAATTCCTTCACTAGATGTCTTCTACAGTATTATTCATAAGGATATAGTCAAGAGGAGAAAGAGGAGAATAATTAATGATACAATCTCTAATCTTAGAAATGAATCTGTTGACATCTTTGGAAGGATCCTCTAGCTGATCCTACTGAAAATTTAACTAATCTATCACAATTTGCAAGGGCATATGCGACTACCACTATTGATAAGGCCAATGAAGTTCAATTGTTACTGAAGCAGAGAGAAGAAAAATACAAGATTTTAAGAGATTGTTAGAGCAAGAAAATTCTAACTACAATAGGAAAATGGAATTGAAAATGTCTCAGTTTCAAAAGGATTTTGAAATATTAAATTTGCAGCATCAGGTGAAACTTAAAAAATAGAAAATGAAATTGGAAGCATCAATAAAAAAATTACAAAGCCAACCATATCTATAGAAATTCATAAGGGAAGCATTGGATGTGAATGCTAAGATAAAGCAGAAACAAGAAGTATTTTTCCAACAAGCTTCAATCACTAGCTCTTATTATGATTCAAATGAAATCATGATCTAGCAAGTGGCTATCCAGAAACTTGAGTGTGAGAAAACCGATAAGAAAATCAATGAAAACATTCAATGGGAAGCATCAAACTTAGGAAAGGAAGCTAGTCTACCCTAGGTAGATCAATTTCACAAGGAAACCTCATTTAAGGATTGGGAAGCATAGCTAAGGGAAGAAGACAAAGTAATAGTAAAAGCATCAAGGCTAACAAAGGAAATTACTAAATTTTTATGTGAACAACTTTTGAAAGCTAGGCCTATCAAACAATCCACATCTAAAGCGCTCTTAGAAATCAAGTCGGTTGAAGCACAGTGGAAACAAAGGATAGAAATGCAGGAAGAGATTATTGAAAGAGTAAATAAATTTTATCAAGAAAATTATTGGAATTTTTTGATCAAACCTTTTCATCAGTACCAGACCCTACAGTCATTAACTGATTCAACAAAAATACCTCAGCCAACACTCTCAAATGAAGTATACAAGGGACATGTCAGATCGATAATTTCACAGTCAACTCAACTCAAACCCATGCTAGATATTTGTCAACTTCGGGATCAAATCCAAATGGATGATCACAACTCATAAATTATGTTGTTACTCTATTTTCCTAGATTGTAGCTGAAGTTTGTCTTATGAAGATGGTTGTTTGAAACCTCCTCTATTTTTATGTAATAATCTATTTTTAAACATATTTTAGTTTAGTATTTAAACCATTCTCATGTATTCAGAGAAGGGTCCAGAAAGTTTTTGAAAACATTTGCAAAGAATGCACGTCTGTAAGTTTATAAAGGATTTGATGTATTAATGGAACACATTTTATTATCTTTTGACATTTGAAGCTGTTTGAATGATGTTGCACTATTGTACTCTTTAAATTGATTAAAAGTGAAGAGGAG
Organism: Pinus albicaulis; assembly: GCA_034641835.2. Taxonomy (NCBI): domain Eukaryota; kingdom Viridiplantae; phylum Streptophyta; class Pinopsida; order Pinales; family Pinaceae; genus Pinus; species Pinus albicaulis. Next base: position 445,947,775 of record CM076574.1, on the reverse strand, counting down.
TAGAAATATACTGTCAGTTTATATGAGTAGGACTTCGTACATATGGTACTTCCATTCACTTGTATTAATTTTTTCTTTCTAGATTGACAGTTCTATTTTTGTTTGCATTATATATTTGAAATGTCATCATAAATTAATGTTAAATGCACTTATGTACTAATGTTTCTATATGATTTCTTATCTGATATATAATCACACATATGAATGCGATATGTTTTTCACTATTATTTTAACCAAACTATTTTGTTAAAAGAATCATCTTTACATTATTTTCATCTCTTTCAACTGTTAAATAAACTGCATTACTAATAGTTGGAGAATATCTCTTTACATCTCATAAAGGAAAAAAAAACCCCGGGATATAGTGGAATAGATAAGTGTTATATAAATTCATGTGATATAATAAAATAATTTCCCATTGCATGTTATATAAACAAAAAACACCCCAAATCATCCTTATTGGGAAGCTCGCCCCTTTATCCCCAGTTGGAGCCACCACACCAAACGGAAAAGGACCTGCTCTAAGGTCCGAACAGGGTGGTTTTCCCCCATGTTGTGGCAACGGAATTCCGAGGCCTCAGGAGGTGGTCATATGTATGGGTTTTCTACAACCCAAAATATATTGCGTGTTGGTTATTTATAGCCGTCACTAGTCAAAGACTGTATTTTTGGGGTTAGAAAATTCCACAATTGCCAATTTTTTGATCTAAATATGCATGAACCTGCAACTCCTCTTCACCTAATCATTGTTGTCGGTCCCTTCACAAAATGGGGCATCAATTTTTTCACATGTAACCCTCACTCGGACGGGGGGAATGGGTACAATATTATCATTTTATATTACTTTACCAAATGGGCTAAGGTGATGCCTACATTCACGAATGATGGAAAAACTGCGAAAATTTTCATATCCAATCACGTGATTGCTAGGTTTGGTATCCCTCAAGCTATCGTTATGGACCATGGTAGCCACTTTCGAAACATTATGATGAACGAAATTTCCATTCAACTTGGCCTATGCCATGATAATTCTACACCATATTACCCAAAAGCTAATGGCCAAGTTGAGGTTGTGAACAAGGTCTTAACTAACATGATTAAACAAATTGTAGGAATTCATAAAACAAATTGGCATACCATGATTTTTTCTGCATTAAGGGCATATCATACCTATGCAAAAAAATCCACAGGGTTTACTCCTTTTCAACTCATTTACGGTTTGGAAGTTGTGTTAAAAATTAAATGTGAAATCCCATCACTAAAATTATCCATCGAGTTATTACTAGCTACCTCATAAGAGGAAAAATGCTTCTTATACCTGGCAAAGTTAGATGAGACTCGTCGCACCATTGCATTAGCTTCCAAAGCTCATAATTTTTTTTTAAGGCTCAATATGCTCAAAGTGTTAACCCTCATATCTATTCAAAAGGTGACCTAGTTTTAGTATATGATCAAGCTAACAAAGAACTAGGTGTTGGTAAATTCGAACCAATATGGCATGGTACTTATATTGTTAAGTGCGTGCTTGCAAAAAAGGCCTATGAGTTAATTTATTATGACAACGTCTCTTTAGATAAGCCCACAAATGGCCTTTATCTCCATAGATATTATGCATGATTTTTCGTGTGAAGATCCTTTTTTTTTACATTAGTTTCATTTTAGAACATTGTGCCTTAGATTAGAACAATGTGACTTAGATTAGCTATTTTTCTTGAAAAATTTTCGATACTTTTGTTACTTATATTGATTACTATTGATACTACAGATGTCAATGTTCCTTCAGACTTACATTGGCTTTGTTGACGATGTTTTTCATAGTACACAGAACACTTCTTCTGCTACTTGGGTTATCTATTAACCCACCGATGAGTTAATTTCTATTCATGGGATTTGCCTCAATCAAGAAACGAAAAATATTGCATAAAATAGCGCAATCATTGAGCTATTATCTAATGCCATTTCATTTGGCATTCGACGTTTGATTGTTAGGTTGGATTCAGAACTCATTGTATTCCATTTAAAACGGTGTTTATGCTATCACAAATCCGTCTTTCTTAAGAATGTTTTTAAGGGTTCGTCTCTTGGAAAGACAATTTAATTACATTGAATATCAACACATTTCAATAAATTCAAGCACATTGGCTGAAGCATTAGCTAATTAAAATTTAAATATAAATTTGTAGCGCTAAAAGTAAAACAAAACAATATTTAATCGATATTGAACAAGATAATTAGAGATCAAAAGTAGTAATATCATTATGTAAAAATAGTTGTGTGGAAAAATATATTACATATTCTATGATGATAGGTTTTAAATACCTTATGATATAAAGATATTGATACAAAAAATAGAATTCCAATCTAGATTAATGATCAACTATCCTTGATGATGATCATGGTAAAAGAGTATAGCACACCTCACTCTGTACAGATATTGCCTGAATGGACCTGGGGCCCTAGTCATATGTGTTAGGAGCCTGAGAGGCAGATCATCTATCCCAGTCTCTCAGATTTCAATGGTAAACATAGCTACTTTTTTTATACCTTTGCAAGTGCCTCTTCTACATCGGTCAGTGGTGGACCTACTACTATAGACTTTGCATCTCGTCTGTCAAAATGAAGAAGCACTGGTAGTCGTGTTGGGAAACATCTACATTCTAATATTTTATCAGTATTGGACGATAAAATATCAAATAAAAATTAGATAACAGGAAAACTCAAAGTGATATATTTTACTTAAAGCATCCCAGTGTGTTCTCAGTGGGAGTGGTGTGTTAAGGTCACCCCTGAAATCTACCCCTACATAAGGAAAATCCTCAATCATCAATATTTGGGGCTCCTGAGCCATATAAGAAACTGAGGAGTATATAAAACCACAAGACCGTCGTCGCCACCATGCAAAGAAATCAATGAAACCCATCGCAACATGTGTGGTTCTCTCGGTCCCGTCAGATCCAGTGGTAGCTTTTGAGGTGCCAGGAGTAGAATCCTTTGCAAAGCGAAAGATATAATAATGGCTCCATAACCAAATTTATTCAACTTCCCATTATTTTCTCTCATGAGTTTGCCTTTCATGTTGAATAAAACTCCTTCACACCATTTGAAAATTTTTCCCTTGAAAACTCAGCAACAGTCTGCATTTGTTCTTTGGTAACCACATATGGAGCTTCACTCCTACACAATCGGGTAACTATAAAAGAAATAATCTTAAGGTCTAGTCGCTCGACGGTTTTGATGTCGGTGTGACCATCCTTCAGTTGTGAATTTTGGGTGAAATACTACACCATATAAGATGCAGTGGGAAGCCCCCCGGGTCATATCCAAAATAAGGAAATATATCTTCCTTTGTGAGGTAATACAGTGAGGAAATAAATATCCTCTTGCTCGATCACAAGCATGTAATCCATGATGATGAAGCACAATTCGTGGATATCCCAGGCATTGACTAGCGATGTCATAATTTCCACCCATGTTGTCATTCCTTATATAGGCAAGAAATATACAAACCACAATTCTTCAGCACACAAAGCGTTGCTGGGACATCCCTGGCTTCATTATCATTCAAATCATGCCCTCTTTTTCTCCTCTCTAGCATGATTTCTTACATGAAAACAATCATTTAGCAATATTTGAAAACATTAGAGAGAATTTGGAGCAATTTTTTTGGGCAGAAATGTATTTTTGAAACCCCCCGACACTTGCACAATTTTTATTCATACACGGTTCATTTTTGTGCATGAGTTATGTATAAAAATTGCGATTTACCAATTATTTTATATATTAAAAAATCATCGAGGTGCATGAGTTCTGCCACGAAAACCTGCGCACCCTTGAGGGCCGATTCCAAAAACTAGCCTCCTCCTAAAAAATGACCTAATAACTTAAATTGAAAAAATAAATGGATAAAAAACAAGATAATGAACAGATGAAATACCTGGAACTAACAATTTTTGAAATGGCTGATTGGCTCTCCGGATATCCGCTCCAAAAGGTTTATGGTAAAAAATATTTTTCTCTACTATGAAAATAAAAAGGTAAAAATGATTTGTTTTGACAACTTTTTATAGGTTTTAATGAATAAAATAAAATAATTCTGTTTAATTTTAGTTTTAGAAGTTAAATATTCAATGATTTTTCCATAATTGAGAGTAGATGATTGCAATTTTTTGGGTTTTTGTGTAGGGAGCAGGTTATGTTTGAAAACCAATCATTTTGACAATGAGTAGACTTTTATCACTTTTTCGGGCACTTAAAAAATATGAAAAAGTGAAACCTTGGAGTCCTCTTTTAAACCATTTTTAGACTCCCTAAACATCAAAACATCATAGAGCACTTGAATATTTGAAATCATTAAAATAAATGAATGTTCGTCTATTCAGTATAAGTTTACGCCTTTTCAGATCGAACTAGAATATTTAAGAAAATTGTATACGTTGACTAATCATGGTCAACAGAGTTCTCTCCTACATTATTTTATCCTTTTTATGGTTTCAAAGAATAAATTTACAAACAAAAAAACACTACAGAGTTTACTTATGTTTTACTCATGACTTCATAAAACCGAAAAACATCGATTTAATCCTATGATGGACTCATCAAAACTAAATAGTGTAGGACCTGTTGATTACAATAGGACCGAACCACTCCTTCTTGGGGTTCATTAAAAATACTGAGATGGACTCATATGAAGGATGAGATTACACAACAAGCAAATGTTATCCTCCTCAAGCTTGAATAAAATAAAGAGGTACTTGCTAGTAATGGCGGGGGAAAATTTGAGAAAAAGAATCCTTTTTTTATTCTTATTTTAAGGGCAGCATATTCCTCTTGAGCACAACACTTTTTTGCACTCACGTTTGGGTTGGGTAATCCTTTTTTCTTATAGTTAATCAAACCTCCTTGAAATCCTTCATTCGGTTTTGGGTATTATCTTTAATTCAAATGTTTCCAAGACATTTACAGTGTCGTTATGTGTTCACGTGAAAGTACAACTTCAAATTCACCATTCATTGCAAAAATTTGTCTCCATTCGCATTGACTATCCCTGAGTTAATCCTTGCAAAACATTTTTTCAAAAATTTACCTAATGGTTTCATGTCGTAGGCCCTCCTGCAACAAATCACTTTCTATCATCATCAACTCATTATTTAGAAATTTGATTTAGAATCCTATTAGTACCTTGGAATCTGCATGCGCTAATGGCAAGTTTCTCGCCTTCAATGACAGGTTTTCATCATTGGCCTTTGATCAAATGATTGTATGAGTGTGCGACTATAAATAATTCATTCACACTTTATAGATTGTATTGAAGTGCTTTGAGATAAATTTTCATTATTGGTGGTTTCTCTCATACCTGTTAACGATTTTCATTATTGACCAATAATCAAGTGGTTTCTAGCATGTTCAACTTCAAAACAATCAATCACATGGATAGACTCATACTAGTTCGAGAAGCGGAAATCAAGAACTTGTATCTAGTATCAACCATCCAGGATGTGAGGAGTTATGTATTCATGATACAATAGACTTCTTTATAATAGATGGTTGTGCCTATACTATGTCTACTTTTTGATGTAATGCTAAAGTCATATCTCCACCAAAACATTTACTTAGTTTTTCTCTGAGTGTGGGAATGCCTACCTCAATGATGATTATATATATTTTCATTGAATGTTTCTTACAGGTTTTCAACCACTGTCTCCAATCCAATCCTTGGAATGATACAGCACTCGACTCTCTCAAAAAAATTTATGAGACTTTGCACTTTAGGGGGTAATCTATTACACATCATTTTGTCACCATGAAATTTGAATGTCATTATGGATCTATCACCATCCATATCCATGCTTCCTTAGAATTAAAAGACATTCATGTTCCTAAACCATGTCTTGGAAACTAGTAAAAATTATCTTTAAAACATTTAAAAATTTACCTATGCTCTTTTTGTGACCATTTCCCGCACATGCACGGATACTTCTTATATTAGCCACGTCGATCGCCAATAAAAACTATGCATCCTCGTAAAAGGAAGTAAACATGAAAAAGTAACTTCTAGAATCCTAGTTGGGTGAATATTCTCCCAAATGGAAGCCTTTAGAGTCGTGCCAATTTGAGCTATATCCCTCCACTCATGGAGATTATCCCTTGGCTAAAGGAACCCTAATCCCCTGATTGGAGGATCTTATCCCTCTTGACATATTTGAAACCTCCTCAATATCTGTATAAATTGAGTTGAAGTTTCAGGTTTGATGGCAGTTGGTAGATACTGAGATACTAAGTTGGTATGAGTTGATTGTACATTGAAGATCACACCTTTGTACACAGTAATTTATGTTATTCATTCTAGAGATTAATTCTTTTCAAACTGAGGATACGATTGCAGGGACATACGAGAGAATCTGTACAACATCAAGGCACAAGTTCTAAGGTTTCTCTTTTTGATTCTTGATAATACACATGGATCTCTTTTTCTCATTGTATTGTTTCTAAATTTATTGAAATGATATCAATGCTTAGTCTCCTTGATCATTAATTTGAACTGCTATTTTTTATTATGATATATTGGATGATATTTTATCCTTTGCATTTTTTCTGATTGCATGTTCTTCTCAACATTGAAGGATTTATTTGGAGCGAAAGGAAAAAGGCTATGTCAAATATGTCATTGAAAGGTAGGAGCATAACCTCCTCATTTCTAAGTTATAATAGTATGAATGCTAATAGTTTAGAGAAATAGGTATTCAAATGGTTGTTTGTTTCTAGTTACCTGTTAGGGTACTAGGGAGATTGCTTTTGTCAGCAAGAGGAATTAATCCATAAAACAGAGAGGGGGACACTTGACTCACATATTTATGAATTTATAACCTATTATATCAACATGTAAGCAAACTAACTCTACAAAAAAATACAAATTTAAGAAAAATAAAAGCAATGAATGAAAATGCAAGAAAAATAGCTAAATACTCATAAGAAAAACAAGCTAAAATGACATGAAAGTAGAGAATGATTACACAAGAGAGACTAAGGCTGCTGAAAGTAAAGAATGAGTTTACTTGGTTGCCTTTGATTTTGAGTTGTTGGAGGGAATATAGAGGATCCCTAGGCTGCCTTTGGGAGTTAAGGAGGGTGGAAACCCCCCTAGAATCTCTCATTGTTTCGTAATCTGAGTCTTAAATGAAAAAGCTTCACCAAAAATTAAATATCTTCATGATTTTCCTGTATTTAAATCATGTTAGGTACTCGAAGTATGATAAGCATCAACCACCATCTACACTAGCAAGAAAAGGAGACTTAATAAGGAAAAAAGGTGACCATGAACCCCTCCAAAGGTACCTACCAATGGAGCTCATCAGCAACCCCCTACTAAATGGTTGCTCATCCTCTCAGCAACTATTCCTCCTTCTACATTTCTTTTAAGGCTTTGATGGACCCTTTGACTTCCCAAGAAAGAAGTGTAGGAGTTCCTTCAGGAGAGTAAAAACCATCATTCCATTAGGGGAATTTTGAGGTCTAAAATGGAAATCCTATGGAAATTATAAAATTACAGTGGAAATAATAAAATAATATTTCATTACGTCATCAAATTTTAGAGGGAAAAAAGAAGAAAATAATTTTTCAACTTTTCTCCCAAAGTTTTTACTCAAATTTCGAGTGGGAGTACCCGTTGGATGAAAAAATTAATTCCTCATCCAATGAGTACCCATGTTGCATACTTTTGATGGACCCTACTACACAAAAAATGAGAAATACATTAAAAATGCGATTGCAATCACATTATTTCATGTATTTCTCATTTTTACTCTATAAGAGTGCATCGAAAGTATGCAACACTAGTAATCCTTGGATGAGGAATTAAATTTTGCATCCAACAAATATTCCTGCTTGAAATTTAAGTAAAAAAGTTGGGATATATATTGAAAATGCGATTTGAAAAAGTAGTTTTATTATTTTTATTATTTTTTAATCTTTTTACCCTTTTACTTAAAAAATGGTGAATCATCCCCCATAGTTGACATCATCATCTTGAATACTATTGGTTCTTGTAAATTTTATTTTGTTTGTACATTTTTTTAGGAGGCCCATTTTAGACCTCAAAATTCCCCTAATGTTTTATGCTTCCTCCCATTCTTTGTTCTGCTCATCTTGGTATTTTCCATCACTCAACCCCGGCAGCAAGGGTGGGTTGAGCTTCAAGCCAAGCCACTGAATATTTTTTTCCTGCATGGCCCTCTTGTATAATGGTGCTCTCTCCAAGGCACCGCTCAATATTTTTGGTGTGTGGTACTCCATGTTTATAAGGCTGTGAGGGAGGCTGTTCCATCTCTTTTGGCTAGCCATTATGCACTCATCTCCCAACGACTTACAAACATCATCAATGTAAGCCATTTCTTGAGCTTGTGTGTGGAGGTATATTTCTACAAGTTCAGGATCCTTTTCAAAATTTAGATGGTTATTGATGACTCCCCTAGGGATAAATAGTTATGCGCTAATGTGTAAGGGTTCTTTTTTTTCTCTTCTCATAACCCTTCTCATTTCTTGTGCTCTTGTCTCTTCATTAACCATCCATGATTCCAATTCCATTAATTGCATATCTCCCATCCTAGGATTGGGGTCCCAAATATTTAAGTCTGGAAACACAAGGTTATGCATGTAAAACTCTTCCATTTTTTATTTATCTAACATACTTGCTTTGTTGCAGAAATCAATGAATTTTCTATATTTTTTGAAAGGCGACGATGCATGGGAGGTGAATGTTTTAATTTGAAAGAGGAGCCAATGCTCCTTGAGGTAAAATGCATATGTGATGCAAAAGAATTGAGCCATAATTCAAACTCAATTATATTAAGGGTGAAACATGGACAATTATTTTAAACCGGGGAAAATCTTGTTCAAACGGAGCTAAATTGATGGAATTTATGAGTCTCTAGAACACTTGATTAAATGTAATTATCTGCCATGTATTTGAATAGAGAGATTTAGGGGTTGTTTGATAAATTGTGGGAGGATCTTATGGATTTTAAATGATCCCTTCCTTTTTAAATTATTTTATAAGTGAGTCTATGTTGTGTGAAGAAAGAAAAAAGGAGAGTACGCAATGTAGCCGCAGGGAAATTTGTAATTCAGGCCAGTATGGCCTTAGACTATAACTCGAGCTCTTGGAAATAAATGAATTTGTGTGTTTTCATATAATATGTATTTTAGAGTATCTAAGTATTATTTGATTTTATTTTTTATGCATATATATATCTTTTTGGTTCCAATAATGTTACTGTTTAAGTTGTGTGAATATGACTGGATAGAACAAAGTTCCTATGAACTTTCCCGTAGACAGAGCATGGCAGAGATAGATTTTTGTTGCAATGAAAATTCCACAGATAAAAAAACAGGAGAACAGTTGGATCTGATAACAGATCAACGGTGGAGAGTTTAAGTCGCAGTCAGAGCGACTGCGCAAGATCGCATCGAGAATTGTTTAAATTACATATGAATATTTCGTAAGCTAAAAGATTTAATTCACGATGCGACAAGGATGAGAAGCGTGTCGATAGAGGTCCAAGAGATATCACACATCGCACTGAATAACGTTTACCATGGAGAGTTCGCAAATAAAATGAAATATATGTGATTCAAAATCAGGAGGCCACGTGTTGGCTCAACGCTATTTCACACTTCACAAGAGATAAGGGTTATGGAAAATTGTGTTAAATGTTATTTTGTGTGTGGTGCAAAATGTAACCTCCGTGATCTGCGATGTCACATATTCTATGTTTTCAAATGTAGGCTGGAGTGTGCGTTGATAGATATGCACTAAGGGATTTCAGTGATAAGCGATATATGTTATATTGCGAATGTGGATTTTGTTTTGATGTTATGAAACCCACGGTTAAAAATCTTCTAATTATTTATGTGGGCCCATAACCCAGAGATCCAGGAATTGAAAAAACAATTGCAGATTTTCTTCATCAATATGAATCTAAAGGATATTTGTGTTGAATGGCCTCCATGCACAATTCTGCCATGGTGGCCACTTGTTTATCGTTTTTCTAAAGTTTTTCTGGTAGTGCTACATTCTCTACCTGTGCCTTCTGAAGCTGCTCCTTAAAAACTAACTTTATGAGCCTAACATCGGATATATCCTTCCCCAACTCAACTAATTTTCCTTCCATAACCCTTATGTCATGCACACCTTTATATGTGGAAATATTCATCCAATGATTAGTGTATTCCCTTTCCTCTTCCAACTGATAAAACAAAGCTATTGTGAACTTTTCAAGAATTAATCTACCCCCCTCAATGTATGTGTAGTAGGAGTTGAGATTGGGTTGAGGGCTAGGATTTGGCACTACTGCTACATATTTGATGTCTGGTTTTGGTGAGGTGTCATCTTCCTTATCATCTTTTCCTCCCTCTTTTTCAACTCTTTTTTTTCTCTTGTGCCTTTTCCTCCACTTCTTTGACCTCTTGCCCCTCTGTGGCTGTATTTTACTCCTCAACCAAGGCCTTTTTCTTCAATTATGTGCTTCCTGGAGTTTCCTATAGAAAAAACAGGATTTCTTCTAGAAAACTCTGTTTTTCTTGTTGAAGACACTATTTTCCTTGTTTTTAACTCTTTTTAGTCCTTGGAAGGTATGTGGTGGTTGCATGAGGTTTATGGGATGCCAATATGGTTGAATGTATTTTGATATATGTTATAGGGGTCCTTACAGGCGAAGTAACCTCTTACACCTTTCCTTCATCCAATATGATTTCCTCCTCCTTCTTTGTTGATACTTTAATGGTAATAGGGCTCTTGGTGGGATTTTTTGGTTTTCCCTACCTCACCCTTTGACTCTTCCTAGTTTTGAAGCACATAGGTGTTTTCCTCCTTATTTTTGTTTTGATGGGTGTGCTTAAAGCAATTAGGGTATCATCTGCTTCTTGATCTGTGATGTTTGGTCACATGTTGTTGTCGAGAGGGGAAGTTTCATTGCCTAGGATAGGGTCCAAATCTTCCTTTTCCTCAGTCCTTTATTCTTCCTTTCCCTGAAATTTTTCTTGCTCTATCTCTATTGTATCTATGTTTTCTACCTAAATTTCCATCTCTTATTTTTCTTTTTTGTTTTCTACCTCCTCTTCCTCTTCTTCTACCTCCTCTTCAACCTCTTCTTCTTCTTCTTCTTCTCTTTCTCTAAGGCTAGAGACAAAGGTATTCCCTATTTAGGTAGCTATAAAGGACTCCATATCCATGTCTATGAAATAATACTAGGATACAAGTAGTTTCAACCTTCTGAAAGCATTATTTGCAATTATTTTTATGAGGCCATGATGGGCCTACTACTGATATTTTATTTTTCTCACTTTATGGATCATGTTAGTTATGGAGTTTAGGAGGAAGTGAGGGATACTTTAACTATGTTTAAGTGTGAGTTCTCCTTCAAACCTAAGTTCATTTAACAATATGAAATGATACCCATAGACGACACTAAGACCACTTTCACAAGAAATAAACTTCATGATTCAGAAGGCTACTTCATCCCAGGGGTACAGAAGGCTTTCTCTCCTCACTCCATTTTTGTCTTCAATGTAATCCTCCCCTAGTAGAAAGAAATTCTTTTTGTTTGTAGTGCTAGGAATTCTTTCCTTAACCCATTTGACTCCTAAGGGAAACTTTGTAACTCTTCTTATGATTTCAAGAGATAGTGTGATGGCTAGGCCTCTAACCATAGTGGTGGCTTTCTCTTCTCATTGTGACTATAGAGCCAATGAAAATTTTTTAGCTATCTCTTCATCAAAACCTTTCAATAGCTCAAAGAGCCCTAACCATTGCTGATTTTGGAAGTTTTCCATAACTTGAGGGTGTTTCCTAATTATCTTAATGTTAGTAGGCTTGAATCTATTGAATCCCCCTCCCATTTTAATGGCTGTGATATGAAGGTGGTGAGAGGTTTGAGAGTTATGTCTTGGAGTTGGAGGTCTTGAAAAAAAATTCAAGAAAATTTTGTTTTACCCTTTAACTGTCAAATTTACTTTGTTGAGCATGAATTGTATAGAGAAATTTCGGTGCTAGGGGATGGAAACCACTTACCTTTGTACTCTATTTTTTTTATTTTAGAGATGGAGGATTTGGGAAGAAAATTCACCCACATGTGACTCTGTGTTTCCTTCTAAACCCTTGTTGATATGCTTCCAAAGTTGCGTGTGGCAAAACTATGCTTCCCATAGCACGATGGTGCATGAAAGATGAAACCTTGATGCTATTCTTCTAATGGCTACCACTACTCTCCTGATCTTGCTACTCTTTTAAATTCTCAACTCAATGGTGAAAATGAGGCAAATATTACCTTTATTGTATTTAAAACTAAATTTGGAGCATTGTGGTGACTCAGACTTAACACGAGTTTTCCTCTTTCACACCATTGGCCCCACTTCAGTTAATCATTGTTGAGCCTCATGATCAAACTATTCATACCCATACACTCTCTCTCAACTTGATTTGACTTTCCCAGGTGGCATGCACTTTTACTGTTCCTGCAGTTTCACTTTAAGAAGGTGGCCAAGTTAACTCGCCACTTTTTTTCCTTTTGAATTTATAAAAATTGACATTCAACCATTTTGGTCATTATGGATGCACATCGAGAGGTGACGGGCTATACGTGAGCTTACCTAGTGTTGGTGACGTGCTAACAGAGCTGGTGCAAGGATCTAGAGCTGGTGGTTGGTCTTTTCTTTGCTGTGTCTTCATTTTTTATTTGTTTTCTGACTGAGCTCCTTGTCTTTTCTGAGTGAGATTCTTAACCTATTCTTTTCTTTTTCTTTTGTGGCTGCTTCATGGAGGCCTTCATGTGCCATGGTTGGTGTGATTTCCCTTCTAAAGTATATTGGTGGTCTTCTGGAGTCATCCTCGTTAGCTTTCCTTCATCTTTTGGCCTTGTTGTGCCACACACAGATTTTCTACATGAAACTTTATGATACTTGTAGCAGTGTATTTCTTACCTCTTCTTGATTCAGTTTGCTCAGAAATGGAGGGGGATGGTTGATGAAGGTTATGAAGGAATTCATGGAATGAATGGAGTGGAATATAAGCAAGTGAAAGAGGTCCCATTCCAAGTTTCTAATGATTTAACTGCTAAAGGTGCAACATAGGGTTTAGATAGGGAATCCTTGTGCATGGAGTGAAATAAGGGTTTGGGAATGGTAGGTATAGGAAAAAAATGAATTATCATAGCCTTCTTGAAGTTTAGAAATCCATAAGAGGGATTTTTCCTTCATGAATGAGTTTCTTGAAGAATTTACAAGAGTTTCCTGCAGTGCTACATGAATATTGTAGCTACTTGATTTTCCTGTAGCAATTACAATTTAGGAAAAAGAATGAAATTGTTACCTATATTATGGGTGAAATGGATGAAGGGATGTATGATGGAGTGTCTTACGGAGCGTGCAAGTAGAGAATTAGATAAAATGAAGAGGAATTTCTCCTATGGATCCCAAAAACCATCTTTAATCAACAACCTGCAAAACAGAAAAGCACATAACTGCATATGTATTTTTTTTTCTTTTTACTTTTCTTTATTTTCTGTTTTTTTATCTCTTTTTTTTTTGAAGGCAGGTGGGCTTCCTCCAGAGAGGTTTTCAACCCACAAACCTGCCTTGGGTGTCTCAGAGAGGTTTTCACCGAAGGATCTTTTACTCTACGTTTTTTTCTTTTTCTTTCTTTTTTCTTGCTCCAGGACTGCCACATGGATATTTTCAACCCTGGAGTTGGCCAAGGGTGCCTTAAATAGGTTTTCGCCCAAGAAAACGTGAAGTTAGGTTACACATTTTTCCCTTTTTGAGAAAAAACTTTCATCTTTTTCAGTTCTTCAACTTTCTGCAAACTATAACATTTTTTTTGTTTTGAATTTCATTTTGCGATAAAAATAAAAGTTGTCAGAAACTTTGTTAGCTTTCTATCACTTATTTTCTGGAATTTTTTTATGCACATTTGATATGTCAACTTAGCGTTTCTTTGAGTGTGTGTTTTTTAACAATCAAAGGATTCATAATAAGTCATGTTAATACGCAATGTTGTATTCTTTGAAAATTTGTGTTTTTGAGAAAACAAAATGTGTTACAACAATCTAGACAGAGTCTACTTTAGTTTCATTATATTTACAAAGCCAATGGATGCATATCATAATTACTAGAATTTTTTGAACTGGTCCAATATGAAAAAACTACATATTTTGAGTATGTTTCGCGACACAAGAAATTTCTTAACATATAAGTTATAAACTAAAAATCTAAAAGCTATCCATTAGAGACGACGGACCAATGTAACACCCCATAAATTTTTCAATTTTTTTACAATGTATTTGGGAGATACATAATTTTGATTTCACTGAATCACAATGACCCTCAGAAATTGTTTGCACCCATTTTATTACAAAATTAATTAAAATTAGTAAATATTTATGAAATTCCATAAAATTTATATTTCCTGAAAGTAGATTCAATTTTGAAAATGTTTTTCTTGGTTCCAACAATTAATTCAGAATGTTTCATGGAGTTTAATCAGTCCAAAGTTTCAGAAACGTATTCAAATCTTGGATTTGCATAACTGGTGACATGTTAGTTCGACTGAACTTTTATAAAAAGTTTGACCGAACTATTTTTTGTGCAAACGGGCCATTAAGTCTCATGTCTTAATAGCTCGGCCAAACTTCTGCCTACTTTTCCATTGGCTGGAAAATTTCCCGGAGCCCCTGCAAAAAAGCATTTCACAACAATATAAATTGCCGTGAAATCATTCATAATTTTTGCACATTTCGCACATCTGGTCTAATTTTACTAAGGTCTTGGTTTGGGTTTAAAGAAATTTCTTAGAAATTTGGGTTTAAGGAAATTTCTTGGAGGTGGTCTGATTTTGCAAAGAATTGTTTTGGGTTTAAGGACTTTTCTTGGAAGACATTTCTTGGAGGCGGTCTGATTTTGCATAGAACTGTTTTGGGTTTAAGGAATTTTCTTGGACGTACATTAAAAGGACATTTCTTGGAGGTATGTAATGCATTTTTTTGGATATTTTTTGTGCTTCATTTTTTTGAAAGTATGGATGTGGGCTTAATTTCGAAAAGACATTTTCTTGAAGTATTTTTTGAAGTATTTTTTAAGGTGACGTTTTTTTTTTTAAAGTTGGAGGCATTTTTTGAAGTGACATTTTTTTAGAGTACGTGTTTTGAGTTGAATTAAATATTTTGAGCTTTGTTTCATTTTTATAAGACATTTTTTTCTCAGATTTTTTAATGTAAGTGTTTTGGATTGATGTATTTTTTGCGAAGTTTTTAAAATGAGTTTTTTTTTTTAAATTAAATCTTTTGTGATGTTTTTTCTAATTGATCTATTGTCTAAATTTTTGAAGGAATTTTTTTGAACTTCATACTCTATTATCATGGGAAATCGAAGGAATTGTGCGAGAAAATATGATCAAAAAAGAGACCCTGAGGAACGTAGAGAAGAGATTAGACAATCTCGCGAAAGAAAGATAGAAGCACTCTCAAATATTGAAGGGGAAAATCAACCTCAACTAGAAATTGAAGCAGGTATGTAAATGTAAATAGTATGATCTATTGATATATTTAAAATTTTCCTAGTGTAAAATGTGAAGCTTAATTTTTATTTGATGAAATAATTTGAAAAATATTTTGCAATGTAAACAGAGAGAGATATTTCTCAAAACATTGATGATGAGATACAAAATTTTGAAAGAGAAAGTGGAAGAGATATTGAACCAATGATTGAAGATGGTGAAAATATTAAAAGAAATTCAAGTGAAGAAATTGAATCACAAGGTATATATATATATTGAACACATGCACGTATTATTGAAACTATACATATGTTTATTAATTTAGCTATTTATTGAATATGTAAACTTATTATGTACTATTTATTCGAATATGTACAGATGAAATCATTGTCGATGATGAGATGTTAGAAAATGTTGACACTCACAAATATGGAGATAAAAAACCTGACCATTATATACGATATCATGTTAAACGCATTTTTGAAACGTATTTCATAAAGGAGCAGGTGACCGTTCAAGCTCAAATGTTGAAAGGTCTTCTATCATTAAGGAAATTAAAAGAAGCTACGACACTACTGGATATTTGAAAACCAAACAAAGATAAAAGAAATGAAGGAAACTGTGGTACAAAATATAGGTAGTGCTATAAATTCAATTAGGAGATCTATACAGAAAAATGTTTCAATTCTACGTAGAGGAATACATATGGCAATGGTTTCATCAAGTACTAAAGATAATTGTTTGGTAACATCTATGGCACGAGCATTAGGAACCTCACGAAAAACATTGCACAAACATCGGAAATTTCGGCTGCAAATAGATGTAAATGATGAAATCGCTTGTTGGTGAGCTATTTGTAGGCAACCATACAAAGATAGACTTGGATAAAATGTTAAAAAAACAATATATGAATATTGGAAGAAAAATTCGCATGCTTTGCCAACTGCAAGGCATGTGATGCGAAGAAGAATAGCACGAAATCAGTATGAAGAACATGGAAAATATTTCTTGGAAACCACTCAGATAGAGTTATTCAACAAGTTCAAAGAAGAGAATCATGAAATTCATGTTTCAATCAATGCTTTTGTTCAACAAAAACCATGGTATGTAAAACCTATCATCGTACGGGACAATTGTTGTTGCTATTATCATGTGGAATTTGAGTTATATTATGACGTATTCCTTGATTTTGGTAGAAAATTATGGAAGGATTCACCTCCTCCTTCCACTATCTGTGATTTCATATCTCAAATTCTATGTGAAAGAGAAAGAGATGAAATATTTTACAAAAAGAAAGGTGTTGGTGGTAAAAAATGCGATTATTGTGGAAATTTGACTAAATTTCAAAACAAATATCGTACTGATATAAATGATCAATCATTGTCCAACATGAAAGCTAAATGGAAAAGATATGAATATATCGATACATAGATTCAAGGTGCAAATAGTGTTAAAAGAATTGAATTACGAGAAGACGCAATTTTTGTGATAGACTTTTTGAGAAAGTTTGAGGCAAAAATTTACAAATACACCAAACATTTCCATAGAGCTTGATGGAAAGACTTGAAATTCAAAAAAACTCGTGAATTTTTTCCACCAGGGACCATTTTTTCAGTGATTGATTTTGTAGAAAACTACAGATCTGTTCCACAAAAAGAAATTCAGAGTGAATAGTATCATTCTGACCAAGTCTCCATGCTCGTCCATATTCTATATTGACATGCTGAACAAAAAATCTATCATATAGAAATCAAGACTGAAAATCGACATATCATTAAAGAATATCACTTTTATATCAGTGACGATCATACACAAGATACATATTTTCTACAACATTGTTTTCGAAAAATTTATGATTCCTTGAAAAATTGTGGAATAACATTCAATGAACATTGGATATGGTCAGATGGATGCACAGGTCAATTCAAATCTGCACAATCATTCTTTTGGTTGTGTTGTCTTCATAAGAAAATCTGCATTAAGCATTGTTTGAATTTATTTGAGACTGGCCATGGAAAAGGAGAACATGACGGTGCATGGGTATGCATAAAACGAGCACTTCGAAGATATCAAATGAACCCATCTGCAAGTCAACTTGTGGACGCGAAAGAAGTTGTTCAATGGTGCATCACTGCTCTAATCCATGAGACTAACCCATCAAGGGAAGTGCGAAGGTACATTCAATTTAATTTTTATTGGAAATCTAATTTATCGTGCAAAGATTATCTTTGATTATATTTTGATATCATATTTACATTCTTCTTTGAATTTTCCATATAAAGGTTTTTCTGGCATATTGGGATCGAAGACGTAGATAGATCAATTGGAAATGACATTGAAACAATAAAAGGGACTCGAAAATTGCATTCAATTAAAACAAATTCATCCAAAAATGTGCTTGCATTGGATAAAAGAAAATATTCTTGTTTTTGTCATGTTTGCATAGAAAACACAAAATCCGATGACGTTTGTGAAAATAAAATGTATGTAAATGATTGGAAACATACAGAGGTAAATACAAAGGGAAAAATGTCTGTTTCAATGTTTGAAGAAATGAAATCAGAGGAAACTACAATATCATCTGATGGTGATCAAGTTTCTGATCTTGTTAGAGAATGTAACATTTGAATTTCTTTGTAATGATTTAAATATCTAGAAATAAATTTAAATATGTATAATTTTGTTAAGCTTGTTTTATTTTGTAGGAGATTTTTTTGCTGTAATTTCACCTATAATGATGAAAATGTGAAGTATTATTTGTTGCATTTCACTAAACGAAAAATTAAATTATTAGAAAACTATAATAATCATCGATTTCAATATGAAAGAGGATATATTATACTGAAAGGTTATTTTTTCAGAAAAGCTAATCAAAGTGGGGATTTTGTTTACTTTGAAGACTATGAACCTGATTTCATAAGTTGTCAATATAGTCACTTGGTGTGTGCAACACTCATAAATTTGATAGAGGTTCAATCAAAGAAAAAAACGAAAATTAAGAAATGGAAAATGTCAAAATCCGATCATGAACATATTATTGAAGATGGCATTCCATTGGAATTTTTTTGATTGAACTACCCAACAATTTATTCTCTTTGGATTAAATATGTTTTATAACTTCCAGTACTCAACTAGAAATTGAGCTTCTTATGTTATTTGTGCAAGTGTTTGCACATGTACAAATTGTTTTGGTACATGCACGTGCTCTAGTATCAACTGAAAGTAGCTTTTCCATACATGTGCATTGATGAAAAATGTTACATGTATTGGATATATATATATATATGTTCTAGAATTCAATTAATTGTTTAAGTAGTTTTACTATGTGCATTGATGAAAAATTATTCACGTACTCAATATATATGTTCTAGAATGAAATTAACTGAAAGTAGTTTTTCTATGTGCATTGATGAAAAATATAGCACGTACTAGATATATACATGAACTGAATGTGCCCAATTTTTCTTGTGGGATTTTCTGGTAAAAAGTATCTACAATGTAAATAAATAATCCACAGTATAGTTTTGTATGAAGATTCCTTTCAGACAAGAGACTCGGAGCACTTCTTTGAATTTTGGTGGGATTTGACCCACATATCTATTCCTAATTTAAAATCTAGTACAAAATTTGTCTGTCCAATGGTCGGATATGTTCTATGTTCTAGAATGCAATTAACTGAATGTCATCAATTTACCAGTTTATAAATCAACAAGGCTACCTATTTGAGTGCATTAATGACATTGACCCGAATTCAACAAACATATATTTACTTCTTATATTTCCAATCAAAATTAAAGGGATTTACATATATCTACTTCTTTAATTTTTTTTCAATTAGAGCTCAATTGATATGGTTAGTTGCATTGAAAAGCTATGTTCTTCCTATTGGAAATTTTTTCACTCAAACAAGAGTATGTAGAGATCAAAAGCAATCTTAAGATGCCAAATGTACTTCAACCATCTGTTGGGAAAAATACTGAGAGGGGGGGGGTCGATCAATATTTAGGACTTTATCAAAATTTTTACTTTTTCACTCTCTAAAACCCATACACTACTTTCCTGAACCAAACTAGCGTATACACGCAGATATCCTTCATAAAACTTGCGTATACACAGAGATCTAATTATGCCATTAATTCTTCACTTATATCATTCCATCATTCATTCATTAGATGTTCAATAAATAGTAAACATGTGCAGTAAGATTAGAATAAACCATCACACATAAGCATCACACATGAACACCAGGATTTTAGGTGGAAACCCAAGTCGGGAGAAAACCACCGCTGCAGTTGCTCAGCCTTCAATATTTTATTATAGAGAAAACATATTACAACATATGTGCTGGCGCAGACTCCTACCAGCACACAGGCAACCACCTGCGCTCGTTTACCAGCCTCTCCTGGAAGGGAGCTCCAACCCCCTGACTCGTTTACCAGCCTCTCCTGGAAGGGAGCTACGACCCATTGATCTCATTTACCAGCCTCTCCTGGAAGGGAGCTACAACCCCGTGACTGAAGGCTACAACCCTCAGCACCTCTATGGACCACGTTTCATCAATTTTCACACTGGACCCACTCCATAAATTTGAGCTCAATCATACATCAAAACGGATACATATCAAATCAGACAACCCAGATCAGATAGCAGTAACACAACAGAACAGATCAGACATTTCATACTTCATCCTTCAGCAAGCCCTAGTTTTCATACGCGCTTTCCTTTCACTGATCCTGCGTATATACGCGCCTTCGTCCATACAAATCCGCGTATACTTTTGCACATTTTACAGAACTAATTTCACTTCCCATACGCGCTTTCTCTTCAGCAAACCCATGTATATACGCGCTTACTCTGCGGCGAACTAGCGTATAGTTCTTCAGACATTTAGGTCATTGCAATTCTTCAGAACAGATACATCACTCAGATTTTACCCTTTACTTCAGACAGATGTTCGCCTCATCTTAGATCTAATCATTCCATAAACAGATCTAGCAAATACAAATACATTTCAGATCTAGATTCCCTTCTTCATTATTTCTTCATAGGTGCATCATGATTTCAGATCTATCATTCAACCGTTACCCTTTCCATTCAGATATACTTCAGATAGAAGTATTCATTCAAGTTCAGACTCATGCACACACCTTTCACAATGATTTCCTTATCCTTATATAGGTTTACCCTTTATTAATACCATGGGCCAAAACCACATTACTTTTGATGGTATTCCTGGACGGGGTCACATCGACAAATCATTACCCAATACAATGGGTCAATACCATGGTGGTTACCCCTGGTTTTACATATTTAGAGCGCTTTTTCCCATACGCGACTTGGCACGTTATTACCCACGTGCATACGCTACTTAGTCTAGACAAATCCGCGTATGCCTTGAGACATACTATTTTTATCATATTCTGGCACATACTGACATTCCTTCCATCATTACCTTCTGTACTCATTGTAGATACGTCAGATATACATCATTTAACAAGTTCATCAAGACATATTCCATCAAGGACAACTTCATCAAGTAGGTTTCCATCATCTTCATCAAGTGGGTTGCCATCAAGGACAACACTAAGCATCATATTGCCAACAATCTCCCCCTTTGGACTTGATGGAAACAATGATGGTGTTTGATCATCACAACAGATAGATACATTAAGAATACAATGACTCCATGTCACTCTCCCCATTATTTGACACCATTCTTTCCATTTATTCAAACACCATGTCACTCTTCCCCTTTGACATCAAGGGCAAAGGGCGGACCAAAACCAACACAAGGTTTTTCTCCTTTTGTAGAAGGAAGCGCTCTGCAGATCTGATGTTCACTGAAGTGACCATGCTCCCCCTGAGTTCATGCTGAATCTTAAAACATATTTTTCAATGAAGTACATGACTCTATGACCTTCCTATCACCAATGACTCATACTTACATCAAATATCCAACCAAGTGGATTTACATATTTTGACTCAGCTACCCAACCAAGTGGGTTTACAAATTTGACTCAACTACCCAATCAAGTGGGTTTACAAATTTGACTCATATACCCAATCAAGTGGGTTTACAAATTGAACAAGTCCTTACATGACTGAATATGAAAATTTTACATCATGGGTCTCAACAAGACCTTTTTTTTTTTTTTTTTTTTTTAAGTATGAAATTTTATGACCAATACCAGAAAGACCTCAAAAGAGAGATCATATATCAGAACCATCATAATGCTAACAATGCATTATACTCAGCAAGACTAGTGCTCCCCCTGAAAATGTGCATCCAAAGCATCCTTTCCATATGACCAAGGCTCCTCCTTAGCTTTTGCAACCTGAAGCTCTTTCAACAGCAAGTTATCAGTAGCATGATCTGTCCTTATCTCTGAATCATAAGACTTCTATCTCATCCATGTGTGAAAGCAACGAAAAATTCTTCAGCAAAAGGCAAACAGGACTCATCCACAATCATAAGAAACCATGTAACATGTCATCATCATTTAGAACTGAGAAATAAACTGATACAGTGCAAATAATACAATCATTAGTAGTCAGACTGATGCTCCCCCTGAACATATGCTCCTGATCTTCAGCTGTCATACAAATTTTCTTATCAGAATTGAATACGCGACTGTGTCTACTGGAACTCGTGTGTATACGCAACTTTGTTTCATCGAACCCGCGTATGAAAGGTGAAATATAGAAAATTTCACATCTTCATCTCCCCCTGAATTTGTACCTTCTGTCCCTGTCTTTTCTTCACACCAGATGCACTGTCAAAAATACACATACCCAGAATTACCAAAACAATCATGGAAATCACCATACATCGCTCCCCCTATGACGATACATTACTAATCCCTATAATGTATCTCACATCACTTCTGCAGTCATTAAGAGATGTAGGCTTCAGAAGTGAATGACTGCAGTAGGGTCAACATTCCCTACGTTTCTGACCGGTCCTCCTTCTTTTTCCAAATTTTCTTGAACTTTCTAATTGTGTGCTGGAAATTGTCCACTTTTCCAGATTTGTTCATTCTGCATTCCTTTTATACATGTCCATACTTGTTACAAGCATAACATTTCATGTGGCCAGAGAAATAAGCATAAGAATGATAATGAGCTTTTCTATTCTTCCTTCTATTGCAATTAGCTGCTTTATGCCCATACTTGTTGCATGAGAAGCAATATCCCTTGAAGAAACCGGAAGTACCTTTCTAAATAGAATATGTTTGATTGTGGAAAAATGATACTATACACCCAAATTTATTTTAACATGCCCAGTCATATGACATTTAAAGCATTCATCATTATTGATACTTCTATAGTTAGGAGTGAAAGATTTTTTTGAAATTTATAATTCTAGGTTTCCCTTTCCTTTTGTCTCTTTCCTGCATCGGGTTTTGCCGGCATCGGGTTTTGCTTTGACATCCTTTGAATCTTTAGCACCTCCTTGTGAACTAGATTCTCCTTTAACCATTTCATGAAAGCCAAGACCAAGTTTAATAGAAGGAGACCTTTGACTACTAAGAATAGTGTCCAGAATCTTAGTACTATCTTGAAACCTCAAGAGCTTATACTTTTCTTCTAATTTACCTTTGAGAATTTTTACCTCAACTTCCAAGCTCTGGCATTGCTTCTTCATACTTTCTTCAATCCTTTTTCCTTCTTCTACTTGATCATTAAGATTTAGAATCTCTTCTTTCAACCCATTTTCTTGTACTTCAAGAGTTTGTAAGAGTTCTTCATTATTCTTATTCGATGCTTCGAGATCTGCTTTCAGAGAGACGACTTCTGCTTCAAGTTCTTCATTCTTCTTATTTGATTTTTCCCGATCTTCTTTGAGGGAGACGATTTCTGCTTCAAGTCCTTTACTTTGATTGGTTACACTATCATACAACCTTTTCAGTCTAGTGATCATATCTTTGTAGTCAGAATCTCTCTTACTAAATAATCTTTGTTGATCTTTGATAACTGCTTCTAGATCCATAACATTACCTTCACTATCTTCACCATTTCTTGCACAAAGAAGAAAATCACTAGAAAAACAATCAATACCTGTTTCATCTTCTTCATTTTCTACTGCACATGTCTTCTGAGATATCTCCTTTCCTTGAGTAGCCTTCTTCTTTTGCGTCTTTCCCATTGCGACGGATCTCCTTCAAGCGATCAAGCTTCTGCAGAAGGACCTACTCTGATACCAATTGTTGGGAAAAATACTGAGAGGGGGGGGTGAATCAGTATTTAGGACTTTATCAAACTTTTTACTTTTTCATTCTCTAAAATCCATACGCTACTTTTCTGAACCAAACTAGCGTATACACGCAGATATCCTTCATAAAACTCGCGTATACACAGAGATCTAATTATGCCTTTAATTCTTCACTTATATCATTCCATCATTCATTTATTAGATGTTCAATAAATAGTAAACATGTGCAGTAAGAACAGAATAAACCATCACACATAATCATCACACATGAACACCAGGATTTTAGGTGGAAACCCAAGTCGGGACAGTCTAAACCCTTACTGGGTTAACTTGACCTTCAATATTTTATTATAGAGAAAACATCTTACAACATATGTGCTAGCGCAGCCTCCTACCAGCACGCAGGCACCCACCTGCGCTCGTTTACGAGCCTCTCCTGGAAGGGAGCTACGACCCCCTGCTCTCGTTTACCAGCCTCACCTGGAAGGGAGCTCCGATCCCCTGATCTCGTTTACCAGCCTCACCTGGAAGGGAGCTACAACCCTCAGCACCACCATGGACCACGTTTCATCACTTTTCACATTGGATCCAAAGCTTCCTTTAGAACACAACTTGCAGGCCACGTTTCATCATATTTTCAGACTGGACCCACTCCATACTTTTAAGCTCAATCATATATCACCAACAGATAGCAGTAACACTGCAGAACTGATCAGACATTTCATACTTCATACTTCAGCAAACCCTAATATTCATATGCGCTTTCCTTTCACTGATCCTGCGTATATATGCGCCTTCGTCCATACAAATCCGCGTATACTTCTGCACATTTTACAAAACTAATTTCACTACCCATATGCGCTTCTTCTTCAGCAAACCCGTGTATATACGCACTTCCTCTGCGGCGAACTAGCGTATATTTCTTCAGACATTTAGGTCATTGCATTTCTTTAGAACAGATACATCACTCAAATTTTACCCTTTACTTCAGACAGATGTTTGCCTCATCTCAGATCTAATCATTCCATAAACAGATCTAGCAAATACACATACATTTCAGATCTAGATTCCCTTCTTCATTATTTCTTCATAGGTGCATCATGCTTTCAGATCTATCATTCAACTGTTACCCTTTCCATTCAGATATACTTCAGAGAGAAGTATTCATTCAAGCTCAGACATCTTGCACACTCTTTTCACAATGATTTTCTTCTCCTTATATAGGTTTACCCTTTATCAATACCATGAGCCAAAACGACATTACTTTCGATGGTATTCTTGGACGGGGTCATTTTTCTGGACGGGGTCACATCGAAAAATCATACAATACAGTAAGTTAATGCCATGGTGGTTACCCCTGGTTTTACATATTTAGAGCGCTTTTTTCCCATACACGACTTGGCACGTTATTACCCGCGTGCATATGCTACTTAGTCTAGACATCCGTCTATAACGTATGCCTTGAGACATACTCTTTTTATCATATTCGGGCACATACTGACATTCCTTCCATCATTACCTTCTGTACTCATTGTAGATACATCAAATATACATCATTTAACAAGTTCATCAAGACATATTCCATCAAGGACAACTTCTTCAAGTAGGTTGCCATCATCTTCATCAAGTGGGTTGCCATCAAGGACAACACTCAGCATCATATTGCCAACACCATCCAAAACATGAGGTTTAAATTTTTTTTGATTAAATCAAAACAATACTTCACATGGGACTCTTCCATCTAGGACAAATGTAGATTGAAACCATCCAAAGCTTAGATCAAAACATTTAACATTAAATCAAACTTAAAGGGATAATGTACAAGTTATTTACTCTTTTTGATTAAATCAAAACAATACTTTACATGGGAGTCTTCCATAGGCCAAATGTAAATTGAAACCATCCAAAACTTAGATAAAAACATTTAACATTATATCAAAACATTTAACATTTAATATTAAATCAAAATTAAAGAGATTTACATATAACTACTTCTTTACTTTTTTTGATTAAATCAAAACAATACTTCACATGGGAGTCTTCCATAAGCCAAATGTAGATTGAAACCATCCATAAATTAGATCAAAACATTTAACATTATATCAAAACATTTAACATTAAATCAAAATTAAAGGGATAAATACATATAACTACTTCTTTACTCTTTTTGATTAAATCAAAACAATACATAACATGGGAGTCTTCCATCTAGGTCAAATCTAGATGGAAACAATCCAAAACTTAGATCAAAACAGAAAATGGGCTGCCCATAACCAGGAAACCAGCCCAGAGGATGTTGCCCAATATCGAGAAACCAGCAGAGATAGAGTGTTCAGAAGCACAGTGATTGCAAAACATGACAAAAGTTCAAAAAAGATAAAAAGGACCTGACATCAGGCTAGCTATCGATGTGTGTAGGAGGATTCTTCTCCACAATTGGACAACTTTAGTCCTCTGGATCATCATCTACTCCCTTGGAGTGCTGGGAGGAGCTCTCCGAAGTGGAAGAGGAGCCAGAGTTGTCTTTGAGATTTTTCTCCACACAGGCCAAGTTGTCGTTGCTTGCGCCATCGCTGCTGGAGCTCGTCGAGCCGAATTTGACTGGAAGAGCTGCCGACTTCCTCGTGTCTTGGGGCTAATGGGTTGGGATGGTGGACTTTCTCCCCCGCTTCCTGGAACCAGAGGCACCTTCATCTTATGGTTCTTCCTGAAAAAAGACAGAAATGGTCGCCGTAATTCGAGGTCTGACCATATCGTTGGTGAAGTGAAATTGTGCGACACCGCTTTTCAGAGGAGGGTGGCTTCCTGTGTCATGGATTGAAAGAGGTGGGCGAGAGCAGACACTCCTACCCCCTCCACCCCTGCCCCCACCTCCCCTTCTACAATGAATCTGATGTCTATGCATGGGAGTCTTCCATAGGCCAAATGTAGATTGAAACCATCCAAAACTTAGAAAAAAACATTTAACATTATATCAAAACATTTAAAAAATTTAACATTAAATCAAAATTAAAGGGATTTACATATAACTACTTCTTTAGTATTTTTTATTAAATCAAAATAATACTTCACATGGGAGTTTTCCATAGGAAAAATGTAGATTGAAACCATCCAAAACTTAGATAAAAAAATTTAACATTATATCAAAACATTACTTCAAACCTTAGTTTTAAAACTTTTTGATTATATCACAACATTACTTCACATGATTAATATACTTCAACCATCCAAAACTTGGGTCTTAATTTTTTTTTGGTTATATCACAACATTACTTGACATGCCATCCAATTGTAGTTCAACTATCCAATAAAAACATTTAATATTATATCACATGTGCCAAATGTAGATTGAAACCATCCAAAAATTAAGTTTTAAAAACTTTTCGATTATATATTGTGCAACATTACATCACATGCCATGCCAATTATAATTCAACTATCCATAAAAACATTTAACATTATATCGCATGTGCCAAATGTAGATTGAAACCATCCAAAACTTAAGTTTTAAAAACTTTTTGACTATATATCATGCAACATTACTTCACATGCCATGCCAATTATAGTTCAACTATCCAATAAAAACATTTAGCATTATATCACATGCCAAATGTAGTTTGAAACCATCCAAAATTATAGATCACAACATTACTTCACATGCACGTATTACTTCACATGACATGCCAATTGTAGTTCTTGACTATCCAATAAAAACATTAAACATTTAACATTAAATATCACATGCCAACTATAGATTGAAACCATCCAAAACTTGAGTTTTAAAAACTTTTTGATTATATCATACATAACATTACTCCACATGCCATGGCAATTATAGTTCAACTATCCAATAAAAGCATTTAACATTATATCACATGCCAAATGTAGATTGAAACCATCCAAAACTTAAATGTTAAAAACAAAACAAATTATAACACATCATTACATAACATGCCAAATGTAGTTCAGAAGAAAAACAAAACTTAGATTTTGAAAACAAAAAAAATTATAACACAACATTACATAACATGCCAAATGTAGTTTAGAAGCAAAACATTAATTTATAGATGACAATATTACTAGTAGTTCAATTATCCAAAACTTAAAAGTTTTAAAAACCAAACAAATTATCTAGCAACGTTACTTCACATTCACATGCCAAAAGTAATAAAAGCATCCAAAACTTAGCTTTTTGGAACAAAACAAATTATATTAACACTGCAATAAAATATGTCTAAAAATTGTAGATCTCACAAGTATCAAACTGTATCAAGTTATATATATATATATATATATGACAATGTATCTATATAATATATAAAAAAGTAAATTTAGTTCTATCTAAATCTTGAAATCAAATCTACAAATCATGTCCATCAAATAGATATGGATGTAGCGTCTTTCCTATCAGGGTCTCAATCCGCGCACTATCATGCGAAGCATGGGAAACATGTACACAATGCACATGTGCTTGAACATTAAAATTTTATGCTTTAAAAATGAGTGAGAATATATATAGAACATCATGTAAAAAGAAATATATAAAAAAAAATCATGCAATACCTCATGAGGTTCCCTCTCCATTTTTTCACCTGCTACAAGTTCCCCCCCCATGGGAACATCTGCAACGGTAAACTGTACAATATACATGTACAGTTATATATATATATATATATATATATATATATATATAAAATATATATATATATATATATATATATATATATATATATATATTAAAATTCAAAATGAAATGTAATGCAATAGATATATAAACTTATTTTCAAAAATATTTTAAAAAAAAGTTAGACAACTTGTTCAAATGGTTGAAATGGTGTGGATGTTCCTATCTTTGTCGCTAGAGTCCGTGGATTAAATAAATCTTCTATAGGAACCTAAAATTCAAAATTTTTAAAGTATAAAATAACTCAAGATCAAGATCCCAATTTATTAAATAAACAAAAATTTATATATTATAACTTTAAATTAAACACACACACACACATATTTAAAAGTGAAAAACTGAATACTTCTGCAGGTGAATTTGGGACATCTCCTAAGAGAGGCTCCAAATAAAAATCTCCAATAACCTAAAATGCAAAAAAATTAAAATAACTCAAGATATATAGATATATATATATCTCAATTTTTAATGGAACTTTTTGAGGTGGAATATATATATATATATATATATATATATATATATAACTTAAACATAAATTTTAAAAGTTAAAAATTGTCCATACTTGTTGTGGATGTGGCACATCTCCTACGGAAGTAGAAGGTACATCTCCCAAGGAAGAAGAAGGTACCGCCATCCAAAAACATCGGATAGAATCGGAATATGTTAAAACATTTTATCATTATATATACATACATGTACATGTCTGCACAATTATTTATTTTAAAAATATCACTTAAAAAACACTAACATTTTCCAACATATCTTGATGGTGAGACCCATCTGCATTGTTTGAACCATAGGTCCCGAACATGATATTAACATTTTTGTCACTCATCATGCGTGACAACTCCAAATGATGTTTTAGCATATAATGATACATTTTTTTTAGATTAATGTACATACAAATAAATGTATACATGTACATGCATATGTATTTATTACAAATTGTACATATGTATACATGTTAAAATAATTTAACCCTAAGGTCATTAACACATACTGTTCATGTGCCCTCTTCCTCATGAAGAATTAGGTCTTGAAAACCATTGCGAAAATTATTTGCATATATTCGGAGATCTTCAACATTCATGTTGTCAATCTCTTCATCTATACAATACAAAAAATTGACACGTGCATTTTCACGTGCTCTTTTTCGATTTAGGCAAGCATCGACTCCACCCAATCCACTGTAAACATTGTCGATCATGACATCCCTTGCTTCTCAATTTATTTGACAAGTCGCATCGATCTCTGATAGTATAGTTTCGACTCGAAAGGTCGAATCACCAATGGCAGCTCAGGGCGAGGAAACTCCACATCTCTCTTAGCACCCTTACGGTCATACAATCGACCTTTCCTTGGACCAAAAAAGTCTGACGGAAGGTCATTGTAGTTGAGTTTCATATTAAAAAAAAATTATGCATAAAACAAATATGCAAAACAAACAAGAACCTAGTCGTTCCATGGGAGCCTTCAATAGGCCGCAAGGTGCCTATCATAAAAATAGTGAGCTATATTTGGGTTCTTGAAATATTGCACCTTTAGCATTTTTCTTTTTGGCCTTTCCTTGAAATTAAACATTGAATTCGCCATATCTTTTGTAACTCTTTGTTTTAAATCCTCCCATTTATCAGGACCCATTACTGTTTCCTTTCTCTTTCTCATCACTTCTACAAATGTATTACTCATTGGCCCCAGATTTTTGTACACATTTACAAGTTCGCCCAATGAATGTGTAACTATTTCGAGGCTTTGTCAACTCTCAGTAGGTAGAGTCAAAGCCACGAGATCTCTCCGCAATTTTGCATGAAGCTGTTGACACCTTTGAAAGGTGCATTGTGCCATGTTTCTTTCCCATGGTATATCATAAATGTTGGCCGGATAAGTTGTGGTGGGTAAAAAACCTTATTCTTGAATGTAGCATTATGCCCGACATCTATTTTGACCAATATTTGAAACATTTTCAGCCTCTGCATCAATATATATAAAAATTTTGTATATTAGAAAAAACACATGTAAAAAAATTTGTACAAATTCAATGAAGAAAATATTGAAATTTATGGCAACCTCGACGTGGTTGGTTAGCATCTTCTCCACTTGAAACTGTTGATACCAATAACGACCCTGCTGAGAACCAACACCACCATCCGTTGACTAGCCTTCGGGGGAATAAATATCACCACCTTCACACAACCTGCTACCACTCATTGATGGCCCTCTAAGGGGATTTTAACCACCACCAACCTCTCAAGACGAGAGAGAAGCTTCATAAAAAAATACGAATTTATAATCAATTTAAGAATACATTCATGTGTACATAGAAATACATGTACATATTCATTGATTAAATTGCGTGAACCATACCACGACTAGGTGAACCATGGGCATGCTCCATGGATTGAGTAGAGACCCTTCTCCTCTTAGCTCCTAAAAAATAAGAAATGAAACTTATTAAGAACTAATTTAACTCACAAAGTTAATAAAAAATCAATTCGATATGTACACATGTATGGAGATTTAAGATTATATTTAAATACCATGAATATCCCTCGATCCCTGATCCCCCATATGGGATTATGTTGATCTTCATCGTTCATCCTCCATGATATATATATCTATTGGTGGACATTTACACAAAATAAATTTCAAAAAATTAATGTAATTTAGTGTACAAAAATTATGTAGAGCACAACTTTTAAAGCACTAATTGATGTGTGAAACTCAATTTAAGATTTTTTTTTTTTTTTATAAAAATGATAAGTTCACCAAATTGCACTTTACATGGTGGGAGTACACTTGGTATAAAATTGAAAAAAACACATGGTCATTAAAAAATCAGTGAAAATGAATTTAAATAAACTCCATTTAAACAAAAGTTTGTTGAAGTCAACGCATTTTAATTTTATAAAAATGTGAAGTTCACCACTTGTTGCAAATGTGAAGTTCACCATGTTGCGCTTTACATGGTGTGGTGGGAGCACACTTGGTATATAATTGAAAAAAGCACACGGTAATTAAAAAAGATGCATTTATAAGTACACAACACACACATATCCAAGATATGTTACAATTTCCATCAATTAATTTTGAAGGAGAGTGTCTCAACGCTAATTCATCATTGAGAGATGAATCTTGAATTTTTGAAGAAGATCATCTCAAAACCAATTCAGCTTTGAGGGATGAATCTTGCATTGGCATTGCTTTGTATAATTCTAATTCATCTTTGATAGATGAATCCTGAATTAGCATTTCCCCACGCAATATATCAACATATATCTTATTCACATTTGTAAAATGCCTTATACTAAAAAATTTAAATTGGCTAAAAATATTGTTTTCTATTCCATGGAGTTCTTTTAGCCTCTCCTTCTTAACCTGGAACACACCATTCATCTGGTTGCACACAAGTTTAGAATTGCTGAAAACTACAATTCCATTTGATCCATACTCCATCGTTGTTCCCAAGCATTCTATCAATCAATTGTAATATGTTTCGTTGTTTGTTTTTCTTCCCAGCATATTCATTTTCCTTTGGACGAATTTTCTAGTCACAATATTAGAAAGAACATATGCAATCACTGCTTTCCCTGGATTGGGATAACAAGAAACTTCTATGCATAATTTCCATTTTTCAACGATATTTAATGGTTTTCTTATCCTTGGAAAACAAAAATTCAATAAAAATATATATATATTAAATTGACATTTATTGCAAATGCATCGGAGAAATGACACAAGATCATGAGGTAAATGACATGTGCATGGTTTATCTTAAAGTTTGACTTAAAAAGTTTATGGTCTAGAATTCACATCTAAAATTAATGGGAGGAAACCTTTAGTTTGTGGGAGAAATGACACATGTACATAGTTTACATTAAAGTAGTTGTGTTTTATGGATATTAAAATGAAGAACTTCTATTTAGATCTATTCCAGAGATTGACTATAGGGGTATTTACTATATATGTCACCTTTCATAAAATATGATATCCAGAGGCTACCTGGCACTTTACAAACTCTGCCTATAGAACTTGTAGAAGTTAAGAAATATACATTGAAAAATTTGCTTGTGAGAAATTTACATTGACAACATATAGAGATTCAACTAGGCTTGTGTAAAGTACAAGTGGAAAATGGATAATTCTACTTAAAAGAGTCTTTGGTTTAATGATTAAGCAAGAAAGAGTCGTTACTTTCTCTATCTAGAGTAGAAGTGGAATACATAGTATTTACTTATTTTTCAGTGTTTTGGATGAAATGGGCTCTACAATATATTAAGGTAAATTTATTTTTGAGTGATTAGAAGTGGAATAGATAGTAGTTACTTCTTTTTGAGTGTTTTGGATGAAATGGGCTCTACAAGATATTAAGATAAATCTATATATCTATTAAGTGTTTCAATATAAGTGTAATAATAATTTCAAAAAAAAAATATTCTACTTCCTTCAATCACTATTTACATATCATCATAAAGTACCACTTCCTCACACAACAAGTCTATGAGAAAATAGTGAAGATAGAATACATACCCACACAGTCTCTTGTTAGAGAAGCATTTGAATATGTGAGAAAGAAATTAGAAATAGTTCTTGTACATTATCTTGTTAGAGAACCATTTGAACATGTGAGAAACAAATTAAGGATAGTTATTATAAATTATTGTCACTTATTTGACTTCAAAAGAAGAGCCTATGAAATTGAGTGCAATATCTATGTGGGAGAGTGCACAATATCTAAGGGGGTGAGTACACAATATCAGGAGGTAAATGACATGTGCATGGTTTATCTTAAAGTTTGACTTAAAAATTTTATGGTAGAATTCACATCTAAAATTAATGGGAGGAAGCCTTTAGTTTGTGGGAGAAATGACACATTTACACAGTATACCTTAAAGTGGTTGTGTTTTATGGATATTAAAATGAAGAACTTCTATTTAGATCTATTCTGGAGATTGATTGTAGGGGCATATACTAGATATGTCACCTTTCATAAAATATGAGATCCAGAGGCTAGCCCCTTTACATACTCTGCCTATAGAACTTGTAGAAGTTAAGAAATTTACATTGACAAATTTACATTGAAAAATTTACTTGTGAGAAATTTACATTGACAACATATAGAGATTCAACTAGGCTTGTGAAAAGTACAGGTGGACAATGTATAATTTTACTTAGAAGAGTCTCTGGTTTAATGGTTAAGCAAGAAAGAGTCGTTACTTTCTCTATCTAGAGTAGAAGTGGAATACATAGTAGTTACTTCTTTTTGAGTGTTTTGGATGAAATTGGCTCTACAAGATATTAAGGTAAATTTATTTTTGAGTGAGTAGAAGTGGAATACATATTAGTTACTTCTTTCTGAGTTTTTTGGATGAAATGGGCTCTACAAGATATTAAGGTAAATTTCTTTTTGAGTGAGTAGAAGTGGAATGTACATAGTAGTTACTTCTTTTTTAGTGTTTTGGATAAAATGGGCTCTATAAGATATTAAGGTTTAAATTTATTTTTGAGTGTTTTGGATGAAATTGGCTCTACAAGATATTAAGGTAAGGTAAATTTCTTTTTGAGTGTTTTGGATGAAATGGGGTCTGCAAGATATTAAGGTAAATTTATTTTTCAGCGCTTTCATTGAAATGGGCTCTACAAGATATTAAGGTAAGATAAATTTATTTTTGAGTGTTTTGGATGAATGGGCTCTACAAGATATTAAGGTAAATATATATATCTATTAATTGTTTCAATAGAAGTGTAATAATAATTTCAAAAATAAAATATTCTACTTCCTTCAATCACTATTTACATATCATCATAAAGTACCACTTCCTCACACAACAAGTCTTTGAGAAAATAGTGAAAATGGAATACATACCCACAAAGCCTCTTGTTAGAGAAGCATTTGAATATTTGAGAAAAAAATTAGGAATAGTTCTTGTAAATTATCTTGTTAAAGAACCATTTGAACATGTGAGAAAAAAATTAGGGATAGTTCTTGTAAATTATTGTCACTTATTTGACTTCAGAAGAAGAGACTATGAAATTGAGTGCAATATCTATGTGGGAGAGTACACAATATCTAAGGGGGAGAATACAATATATTTGACTTCAAAAGAAGAGCCTATGAAATTGAGTGAAATATATATGTGGGAGAGTACACAATATCTAAGGGGAGAATAGATAAAAGGAAGGAATAAAAAGAGTAAAAAAAATCATATGATTGTGTCAATAATTTGAAGTACTCAAGAAAGATAACAAAGGAATATCAAAATTTGAGTGAAATATCTATATGATATCTATATGATCAAGTGTCAATAATTTGAAGTAAAGAAAGATAACAAAGGACCATCAAAATTGAGTGCAATATCTATATGATTGTGTCAATAATTTGATAATTGGAAGTAGTCAAGAAAGATAACAAAGGACCATCAAAATTGAGTGCAATATCTATGTGCGAGAGTACACAATATCTAAGGGGGAGAATAAAATATAAGGAAGGAATAAAAAGAGTAAGAAGAAGCATATGATTGTGTCAATAATTTGAAGTAGTCAATAAATATAACAAAGTACTCAAGATAGATAAGAAAGGACCATCATCAAATTCAAATTGAAATATGAAGTAGTCTTCTTCAAGAAGAAGAAGCATTAACTAGGTTCATCATTTAAAGGGTTCATTTTTTAATGAAAACATTTATGAATAATATGGAATGAATCATTGTACATAATGATAAATCTTGTATTTAAATGAAATTTGATCTATGAATAAAAAATAAAATGGGATCATCTCTTCATATATATGTGTGTGTAATAGAGAAATAAAAAGAAAAGGTAATTCCACCAAGCCTAAAGGAGCACGTATTAATACATTAAATTATGTTTGGTTTCTAGAAGCATTAATCATGAAGAGTCATGAGATCTACATTTCGACCATACTATTTGCAAGTTAAAGGATCATGTCCTAATACATTATTATGTTTGGTTTCTAGAAGCATTAATCATGAAGAGTCATGAGATCCACATTTCCATCATACTACTTTCAAGTTCACATTTCCGTCATTCTATTTTCAAGTTCTATATGAAGATATGAAGTCTAATAGCTAATTAGCAAGTTGTGATGTCCTAATACATTATTATGTTTGGCTTCCATCATAATATTTGCAAGTTATATATGAAGATATGTATTCTAATAACTATACAGTATAGCCCATATAACATATAACGGCCTTTGAAAATATGAGCAAAGAGTCAAAAAAAAAAGAGGCCTCCTAGCAGAGTTCCACCTATTCATCAAGGTAAGCAACATAATATCAGAAGTGAAACAGTGACATCACTGAACATATGTGAATTTAGAATGATTTCAACTCTTTTTTAAAAGGAGAAAAAACCCTGTTTAATATATTGATAATAGTTCATATACAAAATCCTCTTGATATACCCATAATAGGTTATCAAGTATAAAATATTAGATTTTTCCTCAAACAGAAATACATCCGAAAAAGACAATATGTAGTCACATTACAATAGTAGATCATTGTAGTTCAATCATTCTTCTTGTAAAACAAATTTCCCTTCACCCTCATATGCCTAATTATGGTCGTTTAGCTACAGTCTATCCACACCATGAGTGATTACAAAGAATAGTAAAATTTGCACATTCCAGCATTGAGGAATCGAGAGAAGGCTCAGTAATGGCATAAGCTTAACAATGGTGGTAAACTTCCATGCACAGGTGGAGAATCAGCTAGAGCGGATGAAATTGATGGATCCAGAGGAATAGTAACAATTGCAGCAACCAAATACATATCATACTACCAAAAATTCAACATCCACCTTATATCAAAAGGTAATGAAATTTAAAGCATAATTATGGCCGTTTAGCTACAGTCTATCCACACCATGAGTGATTACAAAAAATACTAAAGGTTGCACCTTCTAGCGTTGAGGAATTGAGAGAAGGCTCAGTAACAGCATAAGCTTAACAGGGGTGGTAAAATTCCATGCACATGTGTAGAATCAGCTAGAGTGGATGAAATTGATGGATCCATAGGAACAATAAGAATTTTTTGACACTAATTATCAGCTAATTGACATTTCTGCAGATGGTTTTGTTATCCCGTTGACTGAATCTGGGCAGACCAAGGATGATCTCAAGCTACCTACTGATGACCATTTGGTGGCACAGATCAAGGGAAAGACCATTATAAAAGATCATTACTGAAATACCATTCTTATATTAATTGAGCAGAGATCAAGGCCTTCCTTATCCATCAAAAAACACAAAAAAAAGCTATACATTGAGACAACGTTCCATAGCTAAAAAAATTTAATTATACTTAGTCTGCAATCATAAAATAGAGAAGCTGCACAAGAGAAAAAAAACATGGATTATATACTGTGCTAAAAACGTTTAATTATACTTATTCTACAATCATAAAATAGAGAAGCTGCATGAGAGAAAAACACATGGCTTATATACTGTGTCATCCAGAGCCAAATAAACCCAAAATCACATTTCAACTTGGTCTAAACTTCCATGCACAGGTGGAGAATCAGCAACAGAAAGAGCTTACCTGGTAGTTCACTTGACGTTGCCGCAGATAATCACCAACAGAGTGGAAGCAACCCCAGACCAGCAACAGTGCCACAATAATTCAACGAACACAGCAGAAAGACAAAAATGCGCGAAGAAACGGAGCAAAGAAACACAGACACATCGCCACAACGATTCAACGAACAGAGCAGAAAGAGAAAAAAATTCGAAGAAACTGAGAAAAGAAACATAGACGTGGGAAAGAAATAAAATTTGTGGGTGATATATTTATAAGAAATAGTTTGGATGAACTATTTTAAGAGTAAAATTTATGCCGAAATTTTGTTGCTGGTTTTCCCATCTCTGCCAAAATATTTGTTTTCCCACACCTTCAATGTCTTGTCAATATAAACGAAAGAACGAGTTCTGCCGAACTTTCTCATAAAGTTCGGTCGAACTATCCAATAGCTCAACCGAACTTTATGAAAAGTTCGGCCGAACTATTGCCAAAAAAAATTTCCGCCGCCAATTCTCACAAAAGTGTAACCCAACTTCACATTTTCACCCTTTTATTTATTTTTCTAGGAGGCACTGGAAACTATGGAGTTTCCCATGACATACACATCCCTATTTATGGAATTTATAAATTTTTCCCTAGACAGGGGCTTCTTGTAAACCATAAGCATGTAACTATTGACAAGTAGGGGAATTCCTTCCTCATCTATGGTTCTGATTTGAACTGTGCCATTATCATAACATTTTTCCCCTTTGTAGGGTCCCAACCATCTTGTCACCAGTTTGAGTTTTCCTTTGAAATCATTAAACCTTGAGTCATACAACAATGCCCAATATCCTTCTTGAAAGGTCTTTTCCTTCATATACTTGTCATGCCAGAACTTCCGTTGTAGTTGAATTACCTCTATGTGCAGAAGTTCTTGCATCTTGAACTCATCCAATCCATTACCCCCCTCTGACCCCCCCCCACACGTGTGACTAATATTGGAATGAATAAAACACATACCCAAAAAGGATACTCTCCAAGGCTATGTTGGTCACTTCCACTTGGCCATTCGCTTGAGGGTAGTAGGCAATACAAATCTTATGCATTTATCTTGTGCCTCCTCAGAATATTCTCAATGAGATGAGATGTGAATTTTTCGCCCTGATTAATGACTACTTCTTCGGGGTATCCAAATTTGTACAACACATTATCCCTCAGAAATTATGTTACTGTCTCCTTCGTTTCTACATTCACAGCTTTTGTTTTAGCCCACTCTATCAAGTAGTTAGTGAAAACTATGATATACTTTTTATATATAGATAGTGGATCAATAGGTCCAATGAAGTCCATGCCTAATTTTTCAAATGGCTCAATATACACCTAAGGGTGCAAAGGCATATCATCCCTTTGTATAGGTTTCCCCATTCTTTTTCACTCGTCGCACCTACTAGTGTATCTTCTGGAATCTTGGTGAAGGGTAGGCCAATAATATCCTTCCTAAAAAACTTTGAAGGCTTTCTTTTTTGCAAAAAAGTGGCCTCCAAAAGGGCTATGGTGACATGTAGAGAGGATATCAAACACTTATTCATCCCTCACACATCTTCTAAGAATTTGGTCAGGGCGTAGTTTGAAGATATTTCCCCCAATCCATGTGAAAGGGGTGTTTTTTCTGATGATCTTTCTTTTGTCCTTGAATGAGAGATTAAGAGGGAATGTTCCAGAAACCAAGTAGATAGTTATGTAAAAAAACCATGGTGAGAGTGAAAATATAGTGAAGATATGCTCATCTGGCAGTTGGTCATCCACCATTCCTTATTCATTTGCATATATAGCTAACCTAGATAAGAAATATGCAACAAAATTTTCCTTTCAAAGTTTATCAACAATGTTTATGTCAAAGTGTTGTAATAGTAACCACCATATAATTATCCTAGCATTAACATATATTTTGTTCATTAAATATTTTATGGTCGCATGGTTAGTGTGTAAAAAGGT
This sequence comes from Pinus albicaulis, assembly GCA_034641835.2. NCBI lineage: Eukaryota > Viridiplantae > Streptophyta > Pinopsida > Pinales > Pinaceae > Pinus > Pinus albicaulis. The sequence continues at coordinate 445,908,824 of CM076574.1, read as the reverse complement.
CTAATACCCAGTGACATAATGTCTAAATTTTTTTAAATCAGGGACAATGGCTAACATATCCTTCTTTGTGAAGTTATAATTAAGTTTGGCCTTAGAAAATTTCTTACTGATGAAATATATTGCATAAGGTATTTTTTCTTCTAAATTCACTAATGTTGGCCCCACAACTTTGTCAGGTGCATCTGTGTGGATGTGGAAAGGCATGGTACAATTTGGACCTCAGAGAATGGGGGCATTAGTTCAGTTTCCCTTAATGAGCTCAAAAGTTTCTTAACAAAGACTAGACCATGTAAACTCAAAATATTTTTCCAATAAACCAAATAGTGGTGAAGCCATCTTACTAAAATCTTTTATGAATCTTATATATAAAAAAATTAACCCTAAGAAGCTCCTGACATCTCTCTTCTTTTGAGGAGAAGGTACCCTTTTGATAATAGTGATTTTTCTCGGGTCCACCTGTATTCTTGATTGGAATATTGAATGTCCCAATACAACTCCTTCTCTTTTCAGGAATTGACACTTTTCTAGCCTCAGGGAGAGATTCCTCTTAATGCACCTTCCCAACACTTTTCCCAAATTGGAGAGAGCTTCCTGGAAGTCATCCCCATAGGGTGTGAAATCATCCATGTAGATTTCAACTGAGTCATGGACTAGCTCAGATAAAATGCATAAGACAACTCTTTGGAAGGTAGCTAGCGCATTGCACAACCCAAAGGGTAGGACTTTGTCAGTGAAGGTACCCCAAGGGAAAGTGAAATTAGTCTTATTCCGGTCTTTAGGGCTGATTTGGATATGGTTATACCCACTGAAACCATCTAAGAAGGAAAAGAACTTATTTCCTGCAAGGGCATCCAGGACTTGGTCTATAAAGGGAAAATGGAAATGGTCCTTCTTGGTGGCTTTGTTAAGTTCTGAATAGTTAAAAAAGATTCACCATTTCCCATTCTTCTTCGGGACTAGGGTAAGAGGGGATACCCACTAACTGTTTGATATAGGATAAACAAAACCTACGTCCAACAGTTTATGCAGTTCTTCCTTGAATATGTCCTTTAGATCTAGGTTCATCCTTCTTTGGGGTTGTCGCATACGCTTGAATCCTTCCTTAATGTAAATATGATGTCTGCATACTAAAGGATGCACCCCTTTCATGTCCTTGTAATCCAAAGGAAATGCATCTAAGTTTTCTTTTAGAAGCTAGCATAACTAATGTTCTTCTTCATCTGAGATGTTTGAATTGATTTTCAGAGATCTGAATGGGACGAACTCTATAGCCTTGGTGTTTTCAAAAGTTGAATCGACTGAGTGCAATTCCATCCAAGGTTGGATTTCAGATTCTTTGACTAGGTTTTCAAGCATACTGTTAGTGGGGGACTCTTTTTGAATGACATGGTCGATGAGTTCATCTTCATCATACTGCCCCCCTCTAGGAACAACATCTATGGTAAAAATGGGGGTAGTGTTATATACCTCATATTATTCATCCTCCAACCATATAGGTAGATAATTATCAATGGAAGGCTGGGTTGGAGGATATAACACTAGCTATTTAGACAAGGGATCTTTTTTAATAGTCATGTTTCCAGCCCGACAAATAATATAAGCATCTGAAATGGCTAACCAAGGTCTCCATAAGATGAGAGAATATCCATTGAACTTGGTTTTTGGTTGCAAAACTAGGAAATCTGTAGGATACTCCCAAGAGTCAATTGAAACCATAACATCCTTAACAATTCCTTCCAGAGTTACCATGGACCGATCTGCAAGTTGCAGTATTATTTCTTTTTTCCTCAAAGTCCCTCAGAGGTTGAGTTTAAACATAGTTTCCTTTGTCATGGAATTTATGGTAGCCCCCAGATTAATCAGAGTATTGGTGTTTATGAAACCATTTATGTGCACATCTAAAAATGGACTGCCATGGTCCACGTTCTTTGGAAATATCACCCTTCCCAATATTATGTCCGAAAGTTGTCCTACTACATTGATGGTGGGGGTATCATTCTTATTTCTGCTAGGTTTCTTGAAGAAATTTTCCTTGATGAGCCTATTGTAAATAGGGACATCCTTAATGGCCTGGTGAAGTGGTATCTTTACACGAAAAATTTTTAGTTATCCTAGAATTTCAGTCTCCACTAGGGTCTGCTGACTGGAATGGATCAGGTGCTCAGGAAAATGAGGTTGTTGGATCTGAGTGTTACTTTATTCCTTTATCAACCTCTACCAGTGGAGATGGAGGGTGGTTTTCTGGGATTAGTCTTCCCAACCTTGAGATTCATCTCTTGTATCTCCACAACATAAGTTGGATATGATGTATTTTAACTATAAACCTATTGTGCTTGTCTATTGTTTGGATTCAGATTGGGCTATGTAGCCATCTGAGGCAACGTAGGTGGACCAAGATGAGTAAGTTGAGGTTGAGTTTGGGGTGGAGGCATTAGAGCATGTGGTTGATTATGTTGAGGCCTCCACCCTTGGGATGGATTGTTCGACTGAGGTTGTTGAGGAACATATTGCTAAAATGGTGTGTTCACAGGTTGAGGATGATATGGAAGGTTTTAAGGACAAGTAGGAGGAGTAGGTCATGATGGAGGAGTGGGGGTGTAACAAGGTTGCATGGGTGCATTCTAATTATTGTGATAATAAGAGTAAGGTGCACCATGCATACCTTGCTGATATAACCAAGAGCCTTGTGGCCTTATCTAGTTGATTAAATAGAGTTTCTCTAGTCCTACTTCCGCACCTTGATATCCATGTTTGAGTCTAAGTAAGGAGGGAAACTTTTTTGTGGCATGATTCTCCTCACAGACTAAGCATACCTCTACGAAATTTAATGGACATTCATTTCTAGGGTGTTTTCTAGTACATATAGGGCTAAATAAAGCTAAGGCTCTTTATGCTTCCTCTTACTTCCTTTTGACCTAAATTGCATCCATTTTCAAAGTAAATGTGTGAAGCATGTCACTCTTGAAGTCCTCAATCATATTTCCAATCTCATGTTCGATGGAGGTGGAAGAGGAAGGGGTATTGGTTATAATTTCGGCAGCTCTGCCTTTCTTCCTAGTTGCCCTAGAATGGTTCTTGAAGATAGTTTTGATTGTTTCATAAGCAAGTTGGTAGATATCTCCTCCTAATAACATATTGAGGGTTTCTATCACCTCCTCCTTGATCCCTGATATAAGTGACTATTTGAATTGATTTGGGATCAAGAGTACAGTTGGCTCTCTTATAGTTTAATCGAAACCTCTCTTCATAGTCTTCTAGGGATTCATCAGGCCCTAGAGTCATCCTTGATATCTCATGGTAAGTTTCCTTGGACCCACAGTAGTGCCTATACTTGTTATTGAAGGCTTATTGCATATGTGCCCAGGTAGTGATGATTTTCCCAGGTAGAACCATGAACCATCACAAGGCTCCATCCTTAAGGGTAGATGGGTATAAATTCAGATTCTGATCCTCTGAGGCATATTCATAGGTCCTACATACAACCAAAAATTAAAACACGAATGTATCAGGATATTTCGAGGTAAGCCCATGAAATTGTGGAAGGGATGAGGGGCTAATGTTTTTCATTTTATTTTCCCAATATTCCTCTCCAATGAGAAAGGCTCTTTGGGATTTATTGTCATCCATGGTTGAGATAGGTGAATTAGGTTCCTCAGGTGAAAGAAGATTTTATTATTCTCCAATAGGTTCTTCAAAATTTTCAGAAGGCTCACCTATGGTGTTTTCAACCTCACATCTACTAAAGAAGAGTGAAGGGTGACTATGTGGTGATGTGGGGGTTTTAGGTAAAAAATTTCCTTGAGTATCCCTACTCCTACGAGGCATGAAAATTGGATTTTTTGTATTTTTTTTTCAATATTTTTGAAACAACATGTAAAACGAAACTGAATAACAATGTTAAAAAAAATCAAATCATCTACTAGGCACCTCCCTGGAAACAACCCCAAAAAGTGGTGAGCCCTAGTATTGCACCAAGAACGTTGCAACTCCCAGAGGCTACCCTAATTTACTTTATCAACCCAGGGTTCATAAAAACTTGGAGGTGACAATGCTATATTCAAAGTATATGCATTCTACTCATGTCATCCTCTTCTGAGCTTTACATAAGGGTACTACTTCTAGGTTTTCTGGATGAAGTCTGTTACACTTTTGAATTTAGATCTATGTCTACAAATTATTCAAAGCCATGGCACTATCGACAAGTACAAAAATACACTGCAAAACGGAAGCACATCTAAATACTATGCATTTAAATAAATCTACACATTAAGCTATGATAAGAAATGAAGGAAAGCTAGGCATATTGCATGAAGTAAATTGTTGAATTTAAATTAAATAAATGAAACTAACCTAATCACACTTTTCTGGGAAAAATGGCTAATCACACTCTACTTACTCTATGCTCTATATATCATGCTTTTAATCATGCAACTAATCATGACCTAACTATGCTTGTAAATGTGTTGTTTTGAAGCTAGGAGAAGCAAGCACTAAGGTGGCTTATGGAAGGCTTGAACACATGGGTGCAATTTTGAAGGTCTATGGGTGGTTTTGACAGGTCTAGAGGATGTGGATGGTGATTTATGGGATTAAGGTAGGGCCCACTGGTTCTTCTTCAAGTGTTGCTACAGGAAATAGTGAATGAAAACATAAACTAAAAAGAAATTTTTGTATGTGGGGAAGGTCTACCCTCTTCAAGCTCCAGTGAAAGAGATGACAGGGGTAGTCTTGAATCACAACTTTCTAAATTTATAACCTATTCTATCAACATGTAAGTAAGCTAAATATACATCAAAAGAAAAATGGTAGCAAACTAAAAAAAGTGAATGAAAATTCAATAAAACTAGAATGACATGAAAGTAAAGAACGATTACACAAGATAGACTAAGGCACATGTATTGGGCCCTAACCTAGAAGCCTAGCTTTCTAAAACTAGATCAGTGAAGCACAATGTGAATACTCTGAATACTCATTTTATCTCCAAATATAGTCTCATTACATCAACATGAAAGTCTTAAAAACTTATTGCAAGAGCAAATAGCCTAATGGCTTTCTCGAAAGTTTGAATCCTAATGAGCGCTTTCTCAACCCTATTTAACCTAAATGGTAGTTACCAAAAACTCCCTAAAAATTAGGTGATGAGTCAACTTGACTACAAGTGAGGTGTAGCTTTGGTGCACTTGATCTTGAGTTTGCTTGGCTACCTTTGATTTTGAGTTGTTGGAGGGAATCTTGAGGATCACTAGGCTTCCTTTTGGAGTTAATGAGGGTGGAAAACCCCTAGAATATATCCTTGATTTCTACTCTAAGTGGTAATGGAAAAATATTTACCAAAAATTCAATATCTTCATGATTTTTCCAGATTTAACTCATTTTAGGCACTCAAAGTATGATAATCCTCAATCACCATCTACACTAGCATCATAAGACCATAATATAATTAAATTGAAAAAAGAGAGACTTAGTAAGGAAAAAATATGACCATTAACCCCTCCAAATGTACCTAATGATGGAGCCCATCACTCCTTAGGAAATATTTTTAATGAATCTCCTGGTCCCTCATCTTTATTTTCTTCCCCCATGGGAGGTCATCAGGGTTTGTGAGGCTAATCTATCAAAGGTTCAAGCATATCGAGCCCTAACTTCTTATACCAAGACCTCGTTGGGGATGTGCAAAGAAATATCAAGAAATATTAGACTGCTCTGTTACCACTAGTCCGGACAGAAACATAAATGCAAAGATGCAGTAGTAATAACACTTCATGTCATTAATATCAAATACTAAACAATTCTTACAGATAGAATGGAATACAAACTAGCTTTGGTGATGGTAGCATATATTTGAGAGGTGATATGGTGGCTACATTCCTTTGAGTTATGTTACAATGAGGCTCAAGGGCATTTTTATTATTTAAAAATAAGAGAAAATTATAAACAATGAAATCCCTAACCAGAGGAGATGTAACGCCAAGAGTTTATGGGCCCTGTTGGGGTTAGTTGGGAAGCCAGCTTCCCAAGGTCGTAACTTGGTCATATTATCTTTGTTTGGAACGTATGATACCTTGTTGGAGATATCTCTCCAAGGAATACAACTAACACTATGATTTATTTCAAATCACTAGAGAATTCATGCCCAAAAAGAATTGTTTAGGGCCTCAAAATGGCTCTGCAAGTTCAAGACTCGAAAAATGCTAAAAATAGTAAATAATAAAACTGATGAAACTCACTAGGTGGAATAGGTAGGTCACCACCAATATCCACCTGGATCAATGGTTCTCTAGAGTTTATCAACCATGCCTTGTGATCTACATGTGCACTATTTGAAGCTAAGTACAAATGTCTTCGTTCATCCAAAGAAGTTCTCCCTTTAGTCAATTACTTGTTAAATTCCTTGGTTTCTTCTATAATATTTGACTTGCATTATATTTTATAATTTCATGCTTTAATAGATTTCAAACATATTCTTGTTGACTTGGGAGGAGATTCAGATATTCCTTTTGATTTAGATATTCTTTTGGAGATTTGCCTTTACCCTTATCTACTAGTCAAGATTTATCTGAAAAATAATATTTGGTTGATCCTTCCATGTTTATTCACCTTATATCCTATGACAATAGATATGCCAACACATCATCAAAATTCATTGTGGTTATATTACTCCCAATAGGCATGGCTAGACTATGTCAAGTCTAGCAAAGAATAGAGTAGACCCATACATTTTTCTTCTTCTATAATGGTTATATCCACACTTAATAACTAATTTATAACAATACTAAATGTATGAAATTGTTCTATGACTAGTTCACCCTCTCTCATTCTTAGAAAATAAAATTTATTTTGAAGAAACAACTTATTAGTCAAAAATTTTGAGTTGTATAAGTTTCTGAATTTACCCATAGTTTCTAGGCAATGTCTTCCCTCGATGCATTTAGCAACACCAATTATGCAAGAAAATTTTGAATCATACTCCTCACTTTTCTTTTAAGTCCCCCCTAATTCTTCATCAAAATTATAGTTGGATGTGTACCAAGATGCACAATGATCAATTGTTCTTGATCTATGAGGAGATCCTCCATTTTAGGTGTTTAAAACTCAAAATTGTAGTTATTAAACTTATGAATATTAATTCTTGTATTATTCAGCATCCTTCTTTAACAATTCTTTGTAACAACCCTTGTATTTGTTGATATTGCAACAAGATGATGAGCTTGTTGAAAAGAGTTTCCTTCACTAAGTGGGCACGCAGGCTATTTTTGGCGCAATTCTATTTTTAGACATGTCGATCATATTCTATGAGTTGCAGGATTCTATTTGTGAATGGTTGGTCAAGTTGGAAAAAATAGATGGACTTCTATTTTTAGACATATTGGGCGGAATCTATTTTTAGATTTCCAGTCTAAAAATAGATATGTCGAATATTATTAGATATTAATAATATTTGGACTATAAGCATTAAATTATTCTCTTGGAGCACTTCAGTTAAGTGCACAAATGTGGCACAGGAGCTAACAGACAGAATTACAATATTCACGAGGGTTAAGTGAAGCTATTTCATGGAGAATTTAGTTAGAACTCATGTGACAAAGTTTGGTGGAGTTGTAGAAGTAGTTGGTAGAGTTGTGTTTAGTTTAACTCAGTTAGACACAGTTGAGCTACTTGTATCTAGTCTAACTGATTGATACACTAGTGAGAGTGGTGTGAAGTAATTAATAATAAATTCACTAAATATTAACTCATTAATCAACTGAATAATACATCAGTTAACTATAGTGCATGGACAGTTTCAGTGGAGACCAATGGAGAGATAGGTGAAAGGGTAAGTTGACAATCAATTGTGACTATAGTGATGCATTGATTGCATCCAACACAGAGTATATTTTCCAATGAGGATTGCGTGAGCAAGGCTAAAACAATTCGATTTCATTCATAGCCATTCTTCAGCAGGGATTGTGTAGTAGAGGCGGGCTAGCAGGTGGCAGAGATCGGTGCATGGATTTTCTAGATCGGACCTGATTAGTGTGTAGCGATTATATTGTACTAAGAGCTTGTGAGAAGATTTGTATGAATATTGCTACATGATCTCTATGAAATATATTATATAAATATAGTTCGGGTTTTTAGCTTCAGGATTTCCTGTTAAAACACTATGTTCATATGTGTGAATTTTTATGGTTTCAATGTGTGCATGTAATTGATTTAATTTACGCATATGATGATCAATAGTAGAAGAGATTATGTATTGTGCATGAATTCAAATGGTGTGTGATCAGGAGAATATTGGATGTATAACTCATTAGTTATATAATTTCCACATGGTATCATTGGAATATTTATCATTGGAAAAATTGCAAATCATTGAAGCGGTTGAGTTTTTTGCTGGTGGAATTCGAATTTGCAGCAGAGTTTTCTTGGTGTCAAAGTTGAGATGTCTTTCAATGGATTGGAATTGGAGTATTCCCTTGAGGCCAGCTTGAATTATATTGCATGGAAGGACAGGATGGAGGCGGTGCTGGAGGATAACAGGTTGAAGGAGTTCATAGATGCAGAAATTCCAAAACCTGCTTCTAGCGATGCTGCCACACTTGACGCATGGCAAAAGAAGATAGAAAAATGTCGAAGGATTATGTTGGAAGGTGTGAAGGATCACATAGTGTCTAGCCTTCATATTAAAGCTTCTCCATTCTTGATGTGGAAAGCTTTGACAGACTTGTTCCAAAGCAAGGGCGACCAAAGGAAGTTGGCGCTCAAGGATAAACTCAGGAAAATAAAAATGGAGAAGGGAAAAAGTATACCCAAGTACCTCACAAAGTTTTTCCAGTGCAGGGATGAGCTGGGAAGTGTGGGGGTTACTGTATATGAAGAGCACTTGGTGAGATTGGCTATCCTTGGGCTTCCAAAGAGTTGGCACTCCTATGAGGACTTTGTCAATGGTCGGGAGAAACTGTCGGGATGGGAGTGACTTGGGTCAGATCTTGTGCAGGAGGAGATAAGGTGGAGTACTAGGGATGGATCTTCATTGAAGAATGAAGATGAATAAAATTTCACTTTGGCTACCAAAGCAAGGAAGGGGAAGGGAAAGAAAAATCCTTCTCAATCCGGTGCAAAAGGCAAGAATCAGGACATGTCCAACGTGAAGTGCTTTCATTGTCACCAACACAGACATTACGCCACTAATTGTCAACAGAAGAAGAAAAATAAGCAGGTTGCTGGATCTATAACTAGAGAGGCATTAGCGTCGCAATTTGAGCTGTATCTTTCGCTGATTGCATGCTTGGTTTCAAGTGTGATGGAATCAGTGTGGTTTCTTGACAGTGGTGCGTCTTTCCATATGACCGGAGACAAATATTTGTTTACTTATCTGGATAAGAAGGATCCTGGAGTGCACATCGAGATGGGCGATGATGCTAGATATAGGGCGACTGGTATCGGGACCATTTCCTTTGAGAGGGAGTCTGGAAAATCTTTCATCTTGAAGGATGTCATGCATGTTCTAGGATTGAAGAAGAATCTTATCTATGTGGTGATGTTGGAAGACAAGGGATATGATGTTGTATTTAGTGAGGGAAATGCTTTCCTGCGTAGTAAGGCAACTGGTGAAACTCGAAGGATAGGGGTTCAAGTTAAGAAAATTTATCAATTGCAGGTAGATGGTTGCGCAACAATGGCATGCAAAGTAGAAGGAGTGGTGAGCCCGGATGAGGGCGAACTATGGCACAGGAGATTGGGCCATCTTCACCATGTCGCTTTGAAAATTTTGCAGCAGATTTCTATTGGGCTTCCCAAGGGTACACTTGCGCGGTAAAATTAGTGCAAGGGATGTACTTTGGGAAAATTTGTGAAAGCCACCTGTCATGAGAAGGATAGTCGCACCACAATGAACCTTGAGAGAATTCACACAGACATGTGTGGACCTTTCTCAGTGGCTTCGACAACAAAGCATAGGTATTATGTGATATTTGCTGATGATTTTCTCAGTGCTAGATCTTATTCATGCAGAAGATGAGTGATACATTCTCAAAGTTCTATAAGTTCAAGGCACTGGTGGAGAAAGAATCAGGGAAGCAGGTGAAGGCTCTTAGGAGTGATAATGGTGGTGAATTCATCTCTGGAAAATTCAAAGACTTTTTCAGTGCAGAAGGAATTCGAAGAGAGCTCATAACGCCTCATAACCCACAAAATAATGGGTTCATGGAGTGAAAGAACAGAACTATCGTGGGTGCTGCACGGGTGATGTTGCATGATGAGGGCCTTCCCATACACTTGTGGGTTGAAGCTTGCAACACTTCGGTTTAAGTGAAAAACTATTATCCTCATGGAGTACTTGGCATGAGTACACCCGAAGAGGAATGTTCTCATAAGAAGCCTGATATTTCTCATTTGAAGATTTTAGGCTCACCTGTTTACATTCATGTGTTGAAGGATTCTAGGAAGAAGCCGGAGCTGACCGCAGAGGTTGGGATATTTTTGGGGTACACAAAATCACCCCACAACTATCGTGTATATTTTCCAGACAATTAGAAGACTGTTGTGTGACGGGATATCAAATTTCATGAGGAGAAAGCCATGAAGTGTTCGCTTGAGAGGGAGCTACACTTGCATGCATATGAGGAGCTATTAGTTCCTAAGGATGAGCCTCAGGATGTGGATCAGCCACAAGAGGAGGTTCATAGAGTGGAAGAAACCACTCATGCAATGCCAAACATGAGAGGGAAGAAACACACTACAAAAGCTGAGCGACTGAATCTTGATGCATAGAGGATTGTAGGAGCACCTACATCACAACGCAGACAAAGACAGTCACCTGACTGATCTACTAGATACATGGCTCTGATGAGCAAGTGTATCATGACAGAACCATCATCTTTTGAGGAAGCTGTGGAGGACCCTCCATCAGTAGATGCCATGGTGGAAGAGTATGATTCGATTGTTATAAACAATGCATGGGAGATTGTCCCAAGGTCGGAAGGGAAATCAGTGTTAGGTTCAAGATGGATCTATAAAGTGAAGCAAGCTGCTAATAGGAGCATCGAGAAGTACAAGGCAAGATTTGTTGCCTGGGGCTTCTCACAGATTGAGGAGATCGACTATGAACAAACCTTTTCACCTGCCACAAGGTATTCTTCCATATGGAGCATCCTAGTTCTGTCAGCGTACATGGGATGACACATTCATTAGATGGATTTGAAGACTGCGTTCCTCAATGAAGTCATTGAGGAGGAGGTGTACATAGAGCAGACCGAAGGTTTTGAGATCTTTAGCAGTGAGTCGCATGTGTGTAGGCTCAAAAGAGTGTTGTATGGGTTGAAACAAGCACCTCATGCTTGGTACACACGTATAGACAGTTATTTCACTGGTCTTGTATTCACCAAGAGTGACGCGGATCCGAACCTATACCAGATTGTGGTGGAGGGTAAGTTGCTGATCATTTTACTTTATGTAGATGATTTGATTTTGACAGGTGATGAATAGTTGATACTCTCATGCAAGGTTGATGTTGCAAAGGAGTTTGAGATGAAGGATTTGGGCCTCCTTCATTATTTCCTAGGATTGGAAATTTGGTAGCGTACTGATGGACTGTTTGTGTCTCAAGGCAAGTATGCCCAGGAGATACTGGAGAAGTTCAACATGCAAGGCTGCAAGCCTATTGACACTCCTCTTCCTCGTGGTTGGAGGAAAGAGGATGCTACATCGGCAGAGGTAGTGGATGCCACTGTTTATTGATAGTTGGTTGGTTCGCTCATGTATCTAGTCAATACACAACCGGACATATACTATGTTGTTAACCGGCTTTCACAAGCTATGGTTAAGCCTACCAAGCTCTTTTGGAAGGCGAGGAAACATGTATTGAGATATATCAGAGGCACATCAGGATATGGATTGTGGTACAGACAGTCGGATGAGGTGAAGTTTCTTGGCTTCACGGACCAGTATCATCATATCAAAGATTGTGTGCAACGGAAGATGATGTTACTCTCTTACATTCCTACGGAGGATCAGGATGTTGATATCATGAGGAAGGCGCTCACCAGGAGAAAATTCGAATACCATAGAGGCAGGATCGGGGTGGCAGATAATCCATATCTTTTTGAGAGGGAGTGTTGAGATTGCAACAAGATTATAAGCTTAGTGAAAAGAGTCGCCTTCACTAAGTGTGCCCGCAGGCTACATTTGGCACACGTCTATTTTTAGACTATGTCTATTTTTAGACATGTCGATCATATTCTATGAGTTGTAGGATACTATTTGTGGATGGTTGGTCAAGTTGGACAAAATAGATGGAATTCTATTTTTAGACATATTGGGCGGAGTCTATTTTCATATTGCCACTCTAAAAATAGATATGTCGAATATTATTAGCTCTTAATAATATTTGGACTATAAACATTAACTTATTCTCTTGGAGCACTTCAGTTAAGTGCACAGATGTGGCACAGGAGCTGACAGAAGGAATTACGCTATTCCTAAGGGTTAAGTGGAGCTATTGCATGGAGACTTCAGTTATAACTCATGTGACAGAGTTTGGTGGAGTTAGTAGAAGTAGTTAATGGAGTTGTGTTCAGTTTAACTCAGTTAGACACAGTTGAGCTAGTTGTATCTAGTCTAACTGATTGATACACTAGTGAGAGTGGTGTGAATTAATTAATAATTAATTCAATAAATATTAAATCATTAATCAACTGAAGAATACATCAGTTAAATACAGTGCATCGACAGTTTCAGTGGAGATCAGTGGAGAGATAGATGATAGGGCAAGTTGACTATCAGTTGTGACTATAGTGATGCATTGATTGCATCCAACATAGAGTAGAGTCCCCAATGAGGATTGCGTGAGCAAGTCTGGACCAATTGAAGTTCATTCAGAGCCATTATTCAGTAGGGATTGCGCAGTAGAGGCAGGCTAGCAGGTTGCAGAGATCGGTGCATGGATTTGCTAGATCAGACCTGATTAGTGTGTAGCGATTGTATTGTACTGAGAGCTTCTGAGAAGCTTTGTATGAGGATTGTTACATGATCTCTATGACATATATTATATATATATAGTTGTGGTTTTTAGCTTCAGGCTTTCCCGTTAAAACACTATGTTCATATGTGTGAATTTTTATGGTTTCAATGTGTGCATGCAATTGATTTAATTTCCACATATGATGATCAATAGTAGAAGAGATTTTGTATTATGCATGAAGCCAAATATTATGTGATCAGGAGAATCTTAGATGTATAATGCATTAGTTATATAATTTCTACAGTATTAGCCCATGATTTTTTAATCATAAATGAAGACTTTCATTCTAAATAAATTTAATATTTTGTTGGAAATAAAGAATGGGAAAAAAAGATCCACGAACTAAGGGATAGTTGTAAGTGATGTTGGCTGGTGTAATTGAATTGTGATAACCAAATAATTGGAAAGAAATGAAAAGGAAGATTAGATACCCATATTTCATGCTTCCGTGACGAGAAGGGAAGGGGAAACTAATAGTCCCATGGGAAGGCATGAAGAGTTGGGAAGAAAAATAAAGAATGGAAAGAAAAATAGTGGACTCAAATAGAAGAAAATTGGAAAAACAAAGTGATAAAAATATGGATAAAAGACAAGGTAGAATACAAGAGTAAGGAATTGTGAACCTATGAAAGTTTGGTCATAGTAATGGAATGTGTTTGCTATTATTTATGCATAAGTTATTGGATTGTGGAGTCCAAGCATGAAAATTCAGTGGGATCCCTAAAGGAGGAATTGGGCTATGAGTTCTTCCTCAGAAGGTTAATAAACCACTAAGTGCTTATCGATAAGGATGAAAAACCACATAGTTCTTTCCAAGAAGGCTGATAAACCAATAAGTGCTTACTGAGAAGGAAGATAAATGATTTAGTGCTTGCAAAGAAGGCTGATAAACCACTAGGTAGGATAGAAATCCATTGGGGTGCTTGTTAAAAGGGTTGATAAACCACTAATGCCTTGCTATGGAGTTTGATAAACACTTAGTTCTTTCCAAGTAAGATGACAAATCACCCAAACAGTGAGCTAAAGGTTCTTGTAGTGCTTTCCTTAGAGACACAACTGATAAACCACCTATAAAGTAATCCCATACTCATAGAGATGAGTATTACCCCAAATGATCTTGGTTTAAATCCCTAATAATAAATCCCTACGATATTGGATTTGGATCTAGGGTGGTAGACTATAAGGAAAACTATGGTGGAGCTAGCCTATTCTTGGGTGGAGAGTTGAAGTACCACCTTCAGTTCCTAGCTATATCTATCCATTCATATAAGTTCCATGAATTATGTATTTTTGAATGTGAATGAATACATGACTGTTATGTTATTAGTTTATGTATGGCTCTATATTGTTTCGGAATGGTAATTGAATGCTGAAAAATCGAAACAAGAATTTTCCTTTGAATTAAATTAGGAGAAAATTGTAATTCCACATCACAAGACAATAAGAATGTGTTAAATAAGTTAGTTTGACTTAGTTGGCTCAGTTAATTCCAGTTGACAACCTAACTTGATTCATGTAGAGTGTCTACTAAATTTTAGGATCCTAGGTTGAGTTTAATTTTAGTTGTAATAATTTAATTCAATTAAACTGAGTTAAATTCAGTTAAAATAGTTCGAACTATTGGAGGAACTAGTGGGATGTTAAATAGTGGGTTGTGTACTCATTGATCAACGAGTTAAACGATAGCTCAACCATAATTATCTCATGCATCAATGATCTATGAGTTACCCAATTGATATTTGAGTTTAAGGGAAGTGTACTATCAATTGTATAATTATTTAAATTGAATAGGTGGTGCATGCAGTGGGAGAAGGACCTATAGGGGTTTCATAAATATGGATGAGGAATTTCCATAAATAATAGGGTATAATTACCAAGGAAACAAATCAAGGAAATAATAGCTTGGAAGGTAGGAAAATTGACTAAGTATTGGCCAAATTCAGTCTATTAGGTAGTGCGATAGACTATACTGGTGCAGAGGTTGTTCAGGATTGAACAAGACTTGCATTTATTATATATTCTCTGATTAATCCAATACAGATAGGAAGGGGTTTTGAGAAGTGTATTTCCTCTATATATATCCTCATGTTATGTGTGTTAATTTATTCATGCCGCATGGTTTTTATATTGCTTCTAAATCATGAATTGATTTTCGCAGATGAGTAAAAGGATATTTTCCTGATGTTTTAGAACATTACATGAGTAGTATTGAATCTACAATTAATTTCTACACGATATCGGAGCTAGAATCACAATAGAAAAGAGAATTCAAATTTATCTTTGCATTAGGAATGATTTTGTAAATATATTCTTTAGAGCTAGTAGGATGGAGTTCTATGGTCTAAGGTTCTAGTATTTCCTTAAGGGTAGCTCAGATTACATTACTTGGAAGGACTATATGGAAACAGTCAAGGAATATAATGAGATAAAGGAATTCATTGATAATTATGTCCCAAAACCAACACCATATAATGCTTAGGATCTAGCAAATTTGAAGAAGAGTGTCTCCCGGGAAAGGAGGATCATATTGGAGGGAGTACGAGACAATATTGTCTCTAATCTCCACGGGAAAGTAACTCCATATGAAATGTGGAAAAACTTGACATATTTTTTCTAGAATAGTAGTGACCAAAAGAATCTGGCACTCAAAGACAAGCTTCGTAATATCAAAACATATAAGTGTGACATAATACAACAATACTTCAGCAGGTTCACATAAACTCATGATGAACTTGGGGGTGGTTTTGTTATAGTTGTAGAAGATTATATATTAAGAATAGCACTTCTAGACCTTCCCAAGGGTTGGAAGAATTACCAGGATTCAGTCAATGGGAGGGAGAAACTACCAAACTAGGAAATATTATGGTCATATTTGGTACAGGAAGAGTTTAGGTAGAACACCAGAGACAAGACCTCATCCAAGGTTGAATATGAGGAGAATTGTGCCTTGGATGGAAGGGAAAATAAAGGGGAAGGGAATAAATCCCATTTCAAATTAGAATATGGTTAGGAAGGAAAGAATAAAGACTTGTCGAACATTTAATGTTTTCACTGTCATGAGCTGGAAAATTATGCCACGAAGTTTCCACAAAATAAACTCAGCAAGAAGCCATTAAGAGTTTAGGTGGAACACCAGAGACAAGACTACAATTTTAGTTGGATTTCACCCTCATTGTGTCCATGGTGACATCAGTGATGTGTAGTGTATGGTATCTAGATAGTGGAACCTCATTCCATGTGACGAGAAATAAGTAATTTTTTCAGTGACTTAGAAGAGAAGGACCTCCAATTGCACATCAATATGGGAGATGATGGAATGTATAGTGTGACCGGTATCGACACTATTAATTTTTAGAGGGATTATAGTTATCCTCTCACATTAAAAGATGACATGTATGTTCGATCTATGAAGAATAATTTGGTTTTAGTTGGTATATTGGAAGACTATGGATATGATGTGATATTCAGAAAAGCAAAGGCTTTCCTTCACCACATCGCCACGAGGCAAGTGAAGCAGATCAAGGTTTGGGTGAAGAAATTATACAAATTGGATGTATAAGACTGTGTTGCTTTGAGCACAAAAGAGGAGAAGGTGTAGAGCCGGGACATCATCTAATTATGGCATAAGAGACTTCGCCAGTTGCACCATGGAGATTTTAAGATCATGGAGTAGATTTCTAGAGGACTTCCGAAGGGCGCACTAGATCTGAGAGATACATGCATAGGGTGTACACTAGGGAAGTACACCAATCAACATTTCATGATAAGGGCAGTTGAGTGTAAGCGGTCCTTGAAAGAGTTCACTCGGATATGTGTGGACCATTCTCGACAACCTCCATGGTGAAGCACAAGTATTATTTTATATTTGTAGATGATTTCTCACGTAAGTGATGGATATTCCTCATGTATAATAAAGACCATAAATTCTGAAATTTTTGTTAATTTTAAGCATTTTTTGAGAAATATATTGGCAGGAAAGTGAAGGCTCTTCAAGGTGATGAAGGTGGTGAATATGTGTTGAAAGAGTTCAAGAAATTCTATGTAAAATAAGCCATTCGACGAGAGTTAATAGAACCCCATAATCCACAGTAGAATGGGGTGTTTGAGAGGAAAAAAATAAGAATTGTGTGATATGCACGGGCGATGTTCCATGATCAGGGCCTACCATTTCAATTGTGGTATAAAGCATGCAACACAAGGGTATATGTGCATAATAAGAGTCCTCATTGGATTCTCGAGATGAATACACTTAAAGAAGTTTCTTCAGGGAAGAAACCAGATGTGATACACCTCAGGATCTTTGGTTGATAAATTTACTCTCATGTTTCCAATGATGCAAGGAAAAATCTAGAAGTGATAACATACTTGGGAATATTTTTGGGGTACACTGATACACCTCACAACTATCGGGTGTACCTTCCATCTAACAGGATGAAAATTGTTCAGAGATATATGATTTTCAATGAAGAGAAGGCCATGATATTTTCCCTTGAGAGGGAGCTTTAGTTGCATGCAGATGAGAATATTTTTTCTCCAAAGGAAGAATCGCAGGATGTTGTGGAGCATCCACAAGCAGAGTAGCAGAGATTGGAAATACCCACTCACGCAGAGAAAACCAAATATGGAAGGAAGCGCATGAGGGAAGATGAGAGATTATTGCATTGAGTGAGAGAGAATGTGGGAGCACCCATATCATAGTGCAAGAAGAGGAGTTCACCAGAGCAGTACAATGGGTACATGGCCTTGATAAGTGAGTTGATTCCATATTAGAGGAATATGATTCCATAGTCAAAAACAATGTTTGGGAAGTGGTACCAAGACCATAGAAGAAGTCAATGGTAGCTTCGAGGTGGATCTACAAGGTGAAGTAAGAAGCAGACAACATAATTTAGAAACAAAAAGCCAAATTTTTTCCCAAAGGGTTCTCTTAGGTGGAGGGAATTGATTACAAGGAGACCTTTCCTCTATTAGCAAGATACTTTTATCATATCACTTCTAGCACTTGCAGCTCATATGGGATGGAAGATACATCAGATGGATGTGAGGACAACATTTCTCAATGGAGTGATTGAGGAGGAGGTGTACATTGAACAACTAGAAGGATTTGATGCTTTCTACAAAGAATTTCATGTATGTATACTCAAGAAAGTTTTGTATGGATTGAAACAATCACCCTGTGCTTGGTACACCAGGATCAACAAATATTTAAACAAGTTGGCTTCACCAAAATTTAAGTAGATGCAAACCTTTACCATATTATTGTTGAAGGTAAATTGTTGACTATAGTATTATATTTCAATCATTTGATTTTAATCGATGATGAGAATTTTATCAAATATTGCAAGGAGGATATTGTAAGAGAATTAGATATGAAGGACATGAGACTCATGCATTATTTTCTTGTTTTGGAAGTATAAAAAGCAGAAGGGAAATTGTTTGTATCTCAGGGAAAGTATGACAATGATATATTGAATAAGTTTTTCATGGAGAGTAGCAAACCCATGGACACTCCACTAGCAGGCAGTTGGAGGAAAGAGGATGCCACTTTAGGTGAGGAGGAAAATACCACTATTTATAGGTAGCTTGTGGATTCACTCATGTATTCAGTGAAAAAATGACCATACATGTGTTATGCATATAAATAGCTTAGTAAAGCAATGGTTAAGCCAACCAAATTTTATTCAAAGGAATCCAAACATGTTTTAAGATACCTTCGAGGCACTACTCAGTATGGTATTTGGTACAAACATATAGAGGGAGTGAAGCTTCAAGGTTTAACAAATGGAGATTGGGTAGGTAGTCCATCATATTTCAATACCACTTCAGGAGGAGTCTTTGGTATTGACTCAACAACATTTTCTTTGTACAATAGGAAGTAGAGATCGGTTTCACTTATTTTAACAAAAGAAGAGTACATGGATGCTAGTGAAGCAACTTGTGAAGCTATATGGATGAGGAAGATTATTTTTGGTTTATTTGATGAGATGATGGATCCTACCGTGATTTTCTGTGACAACCATATTTGTATCAAACTCTATGAAAATCTATTTTTTCATGATCTATCTGAGAATATCGACATCCGATATCACCATCTATGAGATTGTCTGTAGAGGCAGATTAAGTTGCTGGAACACATTCCTACAGAAGAATAGGATGAAAATATTTTTACAAAGACATTTTCATGAGAAAAATCAGAATTCAATAAAGGAAGGATTGGGGTATATGATAATTCCTTTCTTGCTGAGAGGGGGTGTCAAAAAATGACAACAAGAAAATCCTGATTTAATTTCTGCTTGAATTAAATTAGGACAAAATTGTAGCTCCACATCATAAGATGTCAAAAATGTCTTAACTAAGTTAGTTTGAATTACTTGGTTCATTTAATTTGATTTTAGGGCCTAATTGGAGTCATGTAGATTGTATCCTAAATTTAAGGAGCATGGATCAAGTTTAATTTGAGTTGTAATAGTTTAATTGAGTTAAATGGAGTTCAAGTCAGTTAAACTAGTTACGACTGTTGGAGGAAGTAGTGGGAGGTCAAATAGTGGGGTGTATACTTAATCATCAATAAATTAATTTATAATTAATCCATAATTAACTCTTGCATTCACTATATATGAGTTACCCAGTTGAGATTGGAGTTCAAGGGCGGTGTACTATCAATTGTATAATTATCCAAGTTGTACAGGTGGTGCATGCAGTGAGAGAAAAAACATATAGGGATTGTGCAGTTATGGATAAGGAAGTTCCATTATTAACAGGGGATAATTAACAAGGAAACAACACAAGAAAATAGGAGCTTGGAAGGCAAGAAAAATTTCTAAGTATTGGCCAGTGTCAATCTGTGAGGCAGTGGGATAGACTAACTAGTGTAGAGGTTTTTCAAGATTGAACAGACATTGTATTTCTTCTCTATATTCTAACTAATGCAATACATATAATAATGGGCCTTCAGTAATGGATTTCCCCTAGATATATCCTTGTGTTATGTGTGTTAATTGACTCATGTCACATGTTTTCTATATTTCTTCTCAATTGCGAATTTATATCTGCAGATGAGTAGAAGTAGATTTGTCTTATGTTTTAGAACATTACATGCACTGTATTGAATCTAAAATTAGTTTCCACATTGAAAATCACTGCATGTACTTGATGGGAAATATTTTATCTAAGTTGGAATACCACCTTTATGAGTATGATATGAATTTCTCTTAATGTTATATGCAAATATCACTAGTTATATGAAGACATGCAATTAATTGCTATTACCAATATTCTAATGGTTGGCATGCTTATGAATTAAAGGTTCATTGACTTTATTAATATTGCAATGTTTTTTTTATGAAAAGGATTACTTATGATCTATGTGTTGTATAAGGATATTTGTCGATCTATGAAGATATTTTTGTAAGTTAATGTAAATAGTTTATTCCCTTAGCTCTATAGAGTTAGCAGAGATGTGCGTTTGTAGTGAATGTTTTCTTGGAAACCTTTCCTTTTCTTATTTCACTAAAATATTGATAGATATAAAGTTGTGGAGATTTTGTTTTCAATTTTGTTTTATGACATCCATTAAATTATTAAATTTAAGATAAAAATATGTTAGATGAATCATGTTTTTATATATACATATTCAAGCTCTAAAACACTATGAAATTTGATGTCTGACAGAATTGGTAAGAATATTGAAGGTTCTTGTAACCATGGATTAACATCGTTAATATTATGGATTATTTTAATGATAGCGATTAACACTGATCCCCACCAAGCCTGCCTTTCCAAAAAATATGCATTGGTTACATTGGGAAGGGAATTATTGATGGAAGGTGGGAATGGAGGTTACTCCATTACTTGATGATAAAAATTCTTATCACATTGCACTTACCTCTGCATGCAGTATGTAGTTTCCACACAAGCTTAGGAGATATTGAATGGGCATGGGATGAGAAACGATCCCATTAATTGACATGAAATTTCATGTTCAATGGCACCCAAGTTGGCACGAGGAATTGCTATATGGCCGCGCAATGATAGGAGAGGAATATTCCTATCCTACAGAATGGATAATTTTACATCAAACCATTTAATTTCATATAATATAAAAATAAATTTTTTCATGAGGGATTGACCTTGTGGGACCTCATAGTGTAGGTTGAGGTGGCAGGTTCCATGTATTCTAGGCAAGGCTACGTGGACAACATGTGGATGGTGAGGTGGAATATTGCTAACGTGGTGTCTTTGTGGTGTAATAAATGGTAGGTTGAATTAGCCCTATTGAAGGCCAAAGAGTCCCTTTTTGGGTGACACATGGCACTCTTAAAGGATGCTATGTTACAGGGTGATATAACCTTGACATTATCATGATGTTTGCAAGAAGCAAAGGAGACAAGTGACATGGCGTTGGGTGACATGGACAGTAGGTAGCACCATGAGGAATGCCTCATCAAAATTGAAAGAAGGTGTGACATCAAATCATGGTGTTAGGCAATGATAAGGTTCCCATTATCACCTTCATTATATCACCTATTGGAGATCATTATATGGCAAGCCCTCTTACAAGTAAAATTGAAAATTTTTACATCTCCTTGTGCAAGTTTGGGAATGGTGTTCACCTCTTGCATTTTTACGATGGAATGATGGTGTTGGTGCACTTACATAGGGAGAGACACACTAGATTTTCATCTTGTAGAAGATCCATGTATGCCATTTGGAATTTCCACATGGTGGATAATTCTTATAATATGGAAAGGTTTAAAGAGTTAAATTTTCAAATAGGCATAATTTTCAATATGGAGGTGAGATTGAGATAATCATTATATCACAGGAAAGCTCTTGAAAATTCAAATGCGATGGTGGTATTTGTTTTAAGTTTCAAAGAGGTTGGAAAAAGAGGATTTTGTAATCTGATCTTCATAGTAGACTTTCGAGATTAAGTTAATTTTATTGTAAAAACATCCAATGCCGGAAAAAAACCTAAGGGGGTAGGAGGGTGTGTTACATGTTTCTTTCTTCGGACTTCAACTTGAACAAGACTATCTTTAATATTGATCAAGCATGTTGTTCTTCAATAGATTGAGGTTCATCTACAACATTTAATAGTAGAGATTCTCCTTTGTAGCCAATATGAGATATGGTATGCCAAAATAACCTTTGATACTGTATGTTTGGCTTAAGTTTCCCAATTTACACTTCAGATACAAAAATTACAAACATAGAGTCAACTAGACATATAAAATATATTAGAAGTTAAATTAACATAAAAATTTAATGATCATGAAAGTGATTAAATATGACAAAATAAGAAATGGAAAACCATAAATAATTACATAACACACAAATATTTACCATGGAAATCTTAACCTGAGAAACCAACTAACTTTTGAGATCCATCGCTCCTATATTTTAAACTAAATATCAGAACCAATTGCAATGAATCTCGATCCTAGTCCACAACTAATACTAATGCATTCATGCAACGCATAATCTTTAATGATCATGAGTATTTTTTATTTCATAATCTCTCTTCAACCTTACATCATTCTTTATTTAATTACATAGAAAAATTGCATTACGAAACACCTTGAAGAAATATAGGTAACTAAATTTTGGCAGGTAAGATACCAGGATATATGATTCATAAGAATTTCTCGACTATAGTCAATTCTTTTTTGAACACTAGCTGACATTATATCTAATTCAACTATGCACATATGGAAAAGTATGATCCATTTTATTACTCATTCAGTTATTAGTTTCTATTGGTTGCTCGACTTCCCCTCGAACCTGATTGGGATAATTTCTCTTGAACCTGACAATCAACCCATCAAATTGAACATATAATTATTGTTCCTAGTCAATTTTTCTTGATCATACCATCAATTTACTGAGCTCCAATCGACTAATATTACCTACAATGAGTACAACACTTCCACAACTTAAAGCTCTACTCCTTGTATTTCTCAATCTCTATATTTGAACTACTCACCATTCCTTTCATTACAAGAATTGATTCCATTGATATTCTAGTGAAACAAGGATTACCACAAGCCTAAACAAAAAACATCTTTGCCATATAAGCATCCCTTTAAAGCCAAAATTACTTTGATACCATATGTATATTTTAACCCTATATTGTTACTTGATGCAAATGGACTCTTAATAAAATAGAAAAGATGCAATGTTAGACACACAGGTTAAAACATAGATTTTACCCTAGAAACCCAAACTCAAAAAATCAAAAATTATTTGTTTAGTATATTATTTGTTTTAGTGTGTGTGTTTGTGTGTGTGTGTTTGTGTCTATACACACACACACACCCACCCACACACACACACACACACACACACACACAAAATTAATTTCTATCTTAGTCCAGAACTAATACTAATGCATTCATACAACACATGACCTTTAATAATCATGAATATTTGTTATTTCATCATCTCTCTTCAACCTTACATCATGCTCTATTTAATTACATAGAAAAACAACAATTCAAAACATCTTGAAGAAATACAAGTAACGAAAGATAATCTGCTAAGATACCAAAAATATCTAATTCGTAAGCATTTATTGACTGTAGTTGATTCTCTTTGGACCACTAGTTGACCTCTTGTCTAAGTCAACTACGCAGATATGGAAAATTATGATCCCTATGATTAGTCATTTAATTGTTAGCTTCTATTGGTTGCTTGACTTCCCATCTAACTTGATTGAGATAATTTATCTTCAACCTGAATATCAACCCATCAAATTGACCATCAATTTGTTGTTCCTAGTCAATTTTTCTTAACCATACCTTCAATTAACTGAGCTCAAATAAACTAATACTACCTACAAAGAGTACAACACTTACACAACTTAAAACACTATCCACTAAATTTATCAATCTCTATATTTGAACTACTCACCATTTCCTTTCATTACAAGAATTGATTCCATTGATATCCCACTATAACAAGGATTACCACAATCCTAAAAAAAAACCCCTTTGCCATAAAAGCATCCATTTGAAGCTAAAACTACTATGATACCAAATGTAGGTTTTAAACCTATATAGTTAATTGATGCAAATGGATTCTTGATAAAATATAAAATATGCAATGGTAGACACACAATAAAATGTAGATTTCTCCATAGAAATCCAAATGCAAAATCCCCAAAATTATTTTTTAGTATATTTCCTTTTTTAGTATATATATATATATATATATATATATATACATAAGAAAAAATGCATTTACCCTATATTATAATCAAATAACATTTCCTTAGCCAAAAATAGAAAACCATATGTTCTACCATCATGCACCCCAAAATAGCTAAAATAAAAAACCCTATGTGGAAAATTGCCAAAAATGAACAAAGAAAACTACCTGAATGTTTTAGGGATGTGTTTCCCCATAACCCTCATGCAAGGGGGATTCCGCCTCATAATGACCCCACTAAATATGGGGGAACCCAACCCTAGTGACTCTCCTATTATTCCTGACACAATGCACAACATGTGGGGTTTGTCTTGCAATGAAAAAAACACATAACTGACATTCAGGGTTTTTCCTTATTAGAGAAATGTTGTTGCAAGCCATAATGTGCATTTTTTCCACCGTTAAAACATAAAAATGTAGCATTGTACCACATTGCAAATTTTTGAAATAGAATATGATGGAAAAGGTTGTATTCCAAGCTAAAGAGTCCCACCTCCATGAAAGAAATCATGAGACAAAAAACCTAAGAAAAAATTAAGATATTTTTTAATTGGATTTATCTTAGGTGATTAAAGGGAATGATTGAGATCCTTCCCACCTAAGTTTAATTCCTAAAGATTGAATGATGAGCTTTAGTGTAACAAATTCAAGAATTGTTTTTATAATAAATAATCACTCAAACTAGAACATGCATATTCCTTATATTGAATATAAATATATTTTCCACATGAAAAAATTAAAAAGAAGGAAAAAGAAAAAAATTGGAGACGAAGCTTGAAGAGATTAGAAACAAGGGATTTAATGCTAGGAGAAAATAGAGTAATGGCCAAGACATAATAAAAATAAATATCCCTAGTTTAAAACTTATAAGTTCTTTCCATGATAGTTGAATTCAAAATCAAGCCCAAGCCACATAAGAATCCATCAATAATTTGATGACTAAAACTAGAGGCATATCCAACTCATGTGGTAATCCCACCTTTGGAAATCATTAAAAATGTTTTAGAATCAATAGGATCTCAATATTATTATTGAGATTATGTGAGATGGGAGGGGCATAAGTTCATCATAAAAGTGGTGGTGTCAAAGTTTTGTGGATGGGGAAAATTTACCATTCTAACTCATGTAATGGAAGACAAAAAAAACCTATTTTTAAATGGTAACGTCACTTCAGATTTATAAAGGAAGGTTAGCACCACTAAACCTCATTTTGTCCAATATTTGTGCATAATGTCCCTTATTTCAATCGGGATGCCTCTTTGGCCAACTCATTTGCTCAATAATTATTTTTTTTAAGCACATAATAGAAATATATCTCGGCAAATTATCAATGTCATGTTGAAGCATTACGGATTGCAATATTCATTATTGTTAAATTTTATTTATGCAATCGTTTATTGTATTTATTATTATCATTGAGTCCCTTAACATTGTCAATTTACTGATATTTTTGACACATGAAAATCTTCACACCATGTATTAGGAGAAATATTATACTCTATCGTGAGAGACGCATCTTAATTCCCATGCGAAAACAAAATATATTCTATTGCAGTCGATCAATAACAATCCCACTCTGGCTTCCCCTATAATATAATAAGCATATTAATGTTAATATAATTTTTTTATAAGTAATGTTTTGTATTATTTCTTCATAATAGTATGTCATATTTAGATAATAATTTTAAAAATTAGTTACGAGCAACGAACACATTAATAATATAATGTGTTTAATAAGTATATATTTAGCATATTTTATTAATATAATTATTACTGAAACACATTTATGTTGAATTCACCACCCGAAATAAGTAGCAAATGTTCTAGTTAAATATATTTAACATGGAAAAAAATATTAATGTATTAAATACACACATAAATTTATATAAATATATTATTATTATTATTATTATTATTAATTTAAAATCATCTTAAATATGTACATGTTCAATATTTCATATCAAATTTATTTTATAATCTATTCTATAATGACTATTTATCCAAATAATTTTAAATTTTATTTATATATATTTCCTAGAATAGTAAGGTTATTCTAGAAGCTATGTATTTCCTAAGAGACATATTGGACTTGACACATCCTTGTCATAATGATTATCTTTTAGTTCTTGTTGAAGGACACATGCCATATTGAAATGAGGCTAGAAATGTTGTATATATTTGATATAAATTCGATCATTCTATTTTTCTTTATCCATATCGATGAAATTGGAGTAAAAAAAGTGGAGAAACCAATTCACAATAACATTTTTATTGGTGTGATCCGGTTTGGAAAATTAGGATTTAGAAATTTTCAGTATCAGATTAAGGCATTAAATGACACATTTTCAGGGAAAATATTTGTGCTTAAGTGGAGCACATTTTTGTCATATTTTTCACACAAATACCTTTCCACTGGAACAAGAGTCACCTCAATTACAGTCAGTATGGAGAAGTTATACCTCTCGGAAGTTTGTCTTCCTATTTTGATTGCCCCAGATTGAGAGGATGTTGCATCAACCCCCATTATTTATGGAAAAAGAACTAGTCACATAATTATGATTAAGAAAACTCTATAATGTTTAATATTGCAACTCATGTTAAGTTTTGAAGGAGTCAAACCTAACGACTAGTGGGCCATCAGGTTGTGTTATAACCTAGCCACTAGGAGGAAAAGGGATTAAATTATATTTGATCTCCTTTTTTTCTATAGATGAGAGATGTAGCCAAGAGTGGATGGGGAGAGAGAAACAAAAGACGATTTTTTCAATGTAGCAGCCCATGGGTCACATGCCTCACTTATTTGTACTTGCATCCATTTTTTGATTCATATGAAGAGAGTAGAGTTTCGTCAAATTCTAGCTAGTTTTTCACTTTGAAGGGTTTCCTAGGTTAGATCTTGTGTTAATTTGTAGTTTATGAGTTTAATTTTTTGTTCTATATTTTTTTATAATTATAATTTGCATACATGTGTAACAAAAAATCATTTACATAACGAGAAATATAAGGACAAATAAACCATCATAGTGTATATTTCATATTTTAAGCATAATTTTATCATATATGTTGTGAAAAACTATACAATGGAATAAAGATGAAAATTTATGGATCATATTGGTATCATATCCATAATTCTTTGGGTATATTGTGATGACTTCTATAGGATCTAGATTAGTTAATAAAAACATCACAAAATCCCTGTCATGGATGGTGATTCTATGAATAAACCTCATAATAATGTAAATCAGATGTTTGTTCAACTAGAAGAACAAGTTTTAGAGATAAACCATAATGTGAGACTCATCATGGTGGCCTTGACCAATAATCATGGGGTATTCGAAGAATATGGGGGTTTTGATGCAAAGGTTTGATCATATGGGAGATCGAGAGATCAAGAAGAAATAGAGATGGAGTTGAAGAAAGAACCAGAAAAATATTAGCCTAGTTTGATTACCATGAACCATTCATAGTCCCTATTAAAAATGGAAGCACATGTTGACATTAATCCCTGCCAAGGTTATATCTATGTTGTACAGAGATAAATAATTGGTTGCAAAAACTAAAATTTTATTTTAGTGTTGATCATATAGAAGAAGAATAAAATATTTTGTTCACTCGGCTGAAATTAGATTTTTATGCCTTGACCTACTGGGAAATCCACACAAAGCTTATGGTTGGTGGGGTTTCCTCAAATGAATAAGTGGGAGGATTTAAAAACCCTCACAAAGTCACAATTTTGTTGTTTCAGGTGTGTAGAGGACCAATGGATGTAGTAGCATTACTTAAAGAAGAAGAAGGGGTATAGTGCATAAAAGTACACCACATATTCTAGAAAAATGGCCATAATGTTGGGTATCTCCCCAAGTAACCCATACATACTCCTCAAGTATTTTGGGGGGCTACACAACCATCTACAAAATTAAGTGGTTTTGTTCAAACCTTGACCGGTTGATGATAGTTGTGTATATGCAAAATAATTGGAGAACATATGCCAAAATAATTGGAAATAAATTGTGTCGAAGAAGGAGCTCCAAGATGCTTCTAAGGGGGGGAATAAGAAGTGGAAAGGGGGAAAACATAAAAATACGATAGCGAAAACACACTAGTGCAAAGGTCCCAACAACTATTGCAACCATTTTATTCCCACAACCACTGCAACCACTATAACATTGACAATTGTACAGACAATAAGTGTTAGAATTGGCATCCAAGGCTTAACCCGAAGAAAAAAACTAAGTAAAATAAGAAGGACAATCTCATGGCCACCAATTCATCAAGATAAATCCATTAAAACAAAAATACAAGATGGTGATGTAGGGATATGATGATGGCATAGTTGGCATAATAATTCCTGAAAAATGAAATATTGTAGCGTCAATAAATACATCCCTTAATTATTTAATATTATGGAATTATATACTTAGTCATTTGAAATTTGAAATACAAAGTTAACTTAAACAAAATATATGGTTTAAGGGCTACCAACATTCAAGAAAGGAAAATGGAAAATGCAAAGAATGCATATTTACCAAATAGAAGAGAGATTCCTTTCTTGTAAGTACATGGAGAAAAACAAGATGTTTGCAAATTATACACAATGATATTTATGCTTGAGTGGAATATTATTTTCATGGATCAAAATAATACATTATCTTCATTCATGATTTAAAGAGGTATATATTTTTAAAGGAGAAGTTAGAAGGCTTTGAAAATTTCATCCAATTGAAAAGCTAGTTGTAAATCCTATCAAGGAGAAAGTTCCACCTTAAGAACTAGAATGGAGATGAATTTATCTCAAATTAATTCAACAACTATTCCAAGAAAAATGGAATTAAAAGACAATTGACAAATTCTTATACTACACCAAAAAAAAAATTGTGTCCCAAAAAGGATGAACCAAACTTTAATGGGAATGTCAAGCTATATGTTGCAATTTAAGGGGTTTAGTACAAAATTTTGGCGAAAAAAAAATCATACAAAAATCAATATAAGAGATTGATGATGCACATCATATTTATATGGAACCACTCCATATGAAGTTTGGGATGGCATTAATCGTTCAGTAAATCAATCTTCAAGTTTTTAGCTCCATTTTCTATGCTTTTGTAATGGATGCTCCATAATCCTATTATATTATTCTTAGTTATTAGCTTATATATTGAAAAATTAATTGTTTTGTTATTTTTTTTTTGGTGAGTGTTATTAGTATATATATGAGGGCTTTTTATACTAGATGCATACCCACACTTTACACAAATATGCCAGTATTTCTATAGTATACTACGCTCACTCAATTTTAAATGAAACTTTATGTTAAATCTAATATTAATTAGTCTCAGTCTTAGTATTTAATTAATGTAACTTTATGTTAATTTTTCAATTAATACTTAATTAATTTAAATTCACATTAAAAAGTAAATGCCTAATTAATCCATAGCTTCTATGAATGACAAGATGGTGCGGGGGATTTTTAACTCTAGTGTTATGTTGGTCTAATATTAAATTAAATTGGTTCTTACTAGAGAATTGATCCTTAATGTAACCTTAAATTAATTATTATAATTGGGAAGTTTAGTTGGAATTCCTTATCCTTTTGTGTGTGGGGTGGCACGGGGGTGTAGTTGGGAACAAAAGACCCCAACAATAAAATAAAGGGGGTAGGTGGAACTTTACAAGTGATTGAGATATTTGTTGGATGAGGATTTA
Source organism: Pinus albicaulis (assembly GCA_034641835.2). NCBI lineage: Eukaryota > Viridiplantae > Streptophyta > Pinopsida > Pinales > Pinaceae > Pinus > Pinus albicaulis. The sequence continues at coordinate 445,878,910 of CM076574.1, read as the reverse complement.
TGATTGGCTATGCAAGAGATTAAATAAGGGATATAATTTGAGAGGGGGAAAGGATAAATGAAAGTGAGAAAGTAGTGATGAGGGGGTTCTTAATATTTTTGGATTTTGGGAGTCTTTGGAGAGGGGAGTACGCTTTGTAATTTTAAATGTGTGATTTTTATAGTCGATTGAGATCGAGGAAGTTGTTAGGAACCTAGTGTTTGGACACACACATTATGGGTTTTGGTTCTAGAGCTTGGGTGTGAAGGGCTAGAGAATATATGAAGGTTGTCTTGGAATATGAATCTAGATAGGTTGTTCCTAGTTGGATGGCTGGAAAAATTAGTTAGGTGGTTTTAAGGAGTATATGAAGAGTGTGAATTTAAACCTAGCTACACACTCTACAAATTTGGAATAACTCTTGTTCTTGTTATCTAATATTTCTTTACATAAATTAATATTCTAGATGTTAGAAAATATATGCTTGTAATATGTTATTTAAATTTAAATGATGATGTTTATTAGAAAATGTGTGTATGTGTGTGTGCACGTTCACATGCACACATGCAAGATAGGGAAATAGCTCAGATATGATTTTTTTCAAGTATTTTCTATCACAATCCTTAGAAGCAATAGGTTACAATATTTGACGTCCCATGTAAAGGTACTTGAAGATTTGATACTTGAATAAAAAATGGCTAAGTTGGAAAATTAAAGTGTGAAATTCTTACTTATTGAATACTCAATTGAAAAGAAAGGTTATTACTTACTAAGGATAATGGGAAATTCATTTCTACTCAAATTTTCTATTTGATGAAACTAAAATGAAAATGTTGAATAAAATTAAAATATTCTTATTCACTTAGAGAAAAAGGTAACTAAAGGGTAAATTAACTCATCAAGGAAAACTAAATTAGATTGAAATTCATATTCATGAGCTGGAAAAATCTTCTTTAAATGATGATTTAATAGAGGGAATATCAAATGTAGATAATCCACCACAAGCTCAACAAAATACACCAAAATGGGTTTCAAAACTACTGAAATATGTTCATCCTAATAAGAAAATGAAGAAGGAACTAGAAGCTCTTCCACATATTAATCATGGTTTTCCTCAATCTCTTACATTTCCATTAAATCAACTATTTTTTGTAGAAATGGTGAAATGTAAATAATGGAAATAACCTATGGTATATGAGTGTTATTTAGATATTTCAAATGGAACTTCAAAACTATCTAATTGTCTAAAATTTGTTAAACGCATTAGTTGTAAACGTGTTTAAAAAATCAAAGTCAAATGGAGAGATTCACAAGTACAAAGAAATTATTATGGCAAAGGTATTTACTCAACAAGAATGCATTGACTATGAAGAAACATTTTCCCCAATAGAAAAATACAATATGATTAGAATGGTGATAAATTGGGATTAGAGTATCACTAAACACTTCATAAAATGGTTTTTAAACATAATTTGAACTCAATTGTGATTTTGAATAACTTTATATGACTCAATCACTAGGTTATAAAGTTGAAGGAAAAGAGCACAAAGTTTTCAAGTTCAAGATTTATATAGATTGAAGAAGGCATCTAGGGTATGGTATGCCAAAATGGAAAAATACCTTAAACATCTTGGTTTTCATTGCAATGAGTGATGATACTTCTTATTTTTGGATGCACTATCACAACTTCGTTATTATTTTTCTATATGTTGATGATATAATAATTACAAGGAGAAAATAAGTCCACGTCAAACAATTTAAATAAGAATTTAAAAATGGGTTCAAAATGACTAATTTCGGTCCACTTTAGCATTAATTTGGAGTGGAAGTTTCATAACAATGTCACAAATATTCCTCATCCAGACTAGGCATGTTGCAAAATTGTTGAAGAAGTTTGTCATATAGGAATGTGGATCCTCTCTTAATTCTATTGAGAAAAACTTAAAAATATCAAAATTTGAAGTGGGGGAATTATTGAAGAGTACTAGCTACAGATAGATAATAGGAAGCTTTATTTATTTGACGAAAAAATCCATATTTTTCATATGTTGTTATAATTCTTTCAAAATTCATCTAATAACCTAGAGGAATTCATTTGAATGAAAAAAAAAGGTTCCTTAGGTACATTCAAGGGATAAAATATTTTGGGTTTCTCTATAATTAAAACAAGAACTTCACACGTGTTACATATAAATATCTAGGTTTTGTAGGTGATGCAATGATAAAACATCAATATCAAGTTCTTTAATGATTATGGGTTCAACAATAATATCTTTGAGTTGTGAAAAGTAACTTTTAATGGAAAATTATTCAATAAAGACATAATGCATTTCAAATTGGGAAGCAACATGTGAAATTGTCTACATATGTAGAATTTTGCATGATATAAGTGTTATTCGGAAAATAAAACTACTTTATTAATTAAAAATCATTTAAAAATAAAAATGAACAAGAATCCAATATTTCATAACAAGTCCAAGCATGTTGGTACCAACGGTGATTTCATACTCATCATTAACAACATTGTAAAGCCATAATATTGTTCGTTTGAAGATTAATTTTGTTGATTTTTTCACTAGACCATTAGGAAGAATAATATTGACTAAGTTTAGAGATAAAATTGAAATTTGTAAGAATAAACTAGACGATTAAAGGGATAATCTTTTCTCAATAACCCTAAATATTATTTAGATACTTTTCCTAGAATAATAAAGTTATAGTAGAAGATATGTATTCCCTTAGAGATAGATAAGTTTATCATATCCTTTTCATAATGATCATATCTAAGTTGTTCTCAAGGATACATGGTAGGTTGGGATCAGGCTAGAGAGGTTACATATATGCTGTGTGTGTCACCTATTATATAATGATTTCTTTATCATGAATAAAATTATATGTTCAAGTATACTTATGGAAATTAACAATCCAAAATTTTTATAAACATTAATGCTAAAATGATGTAGCCAACCAACAAAATGACTGATTTATCGCACTAAATTATATATTTATGTGACTGGGCATCCTAATAAAGAAGTGAGAAACAAATCAATGACTCACACCTTGAGAAACTGGCTATAGATGTTATTTTCATCATTGGATTCATGAAGGAAAGAAACATGTGTGTTTATCTATATATGTTTATATATATATATATATATATATATATATGTATATGGTAAAATCGAATAGGCATTATTCTATAATAAGCATCAAAGCATTCACTTCATGATATATCTCACCTTGCTTAAAAAAAAACATAAAACTCACTAAATTATAACTTTATTTTAAATTATTACTATAGTGATTATGATTCTTATTAATAAAATAATTAATATATAAGTTAACATATGCATTTAAAAACACATGGCACCAGATTTTTAGAGATGAAAAATTATTTCAACTTTACCATGAGTGTTTTTAATATGTAAATATACTTTGTTACAATACATGTGCCAACACCATGCATTATTAATGTCGCATGCTCAAAAAACCATAGCTCATTTCAGATGGCAGTTGCTCATATCACATTTTTTTTAATTAGTCAATTTAATTGGAAAAAATGCATACCTAGTTTGGAGATAAATGTTAACGTGTGTATAATACTGACCTAGATCCATCTTAACTCTAGATCTACAAAATATCTTCGATCTACAAAATATCTTCAGGTTCAAACCACTTTTGGATCAGTGAAAAGAGATTTGATTGATCTCAGCCCTTGTAGATATGGAGTTATGATGGACATGGGCTAAAATTTTATAAATTTCACATCTCTCTATATAAAACTATTCCCATTTTTAATTTTATTAAAACCTACTTTTGGAATGAAAAGAGATTTGATCCATCTAGGCCCTTGTAGATTGAGATTTAAGATAGATGTAGGCATGGTATTGTATAAATTTCACATCTCTATACATAAAATTATTCTCATTTTTAGTTTTATTAAAATCTTTATTTAAACTTTATGAAATATCCAAAAAAAAAAATTAATAGTATGGGGGTAGAGGGTTTATATATATCAAAAAAGTATATTTTTTTCCTTTTAGATGTAATTAAAAACATTCTATAAAATTAAGTTAAAATGGTTTTTAGATATATGAGGTTGAGAAGCCATAGTATTAGCCAATAGTATTATAACAAAGCCTATTTACAAGTTAATAATATCTATGGTAAAGTGCACCTGAATATCCATGTTTAAGAATCTTGTAATATTGTAAGATTATTGTAAGCATTAAGTTCTTATGTTATTTTGAATTAAATTTAAATATGCTTAAAAAATCATTACTAGCCCCTACCAAGGCAAGACTCTACAAATCTATGTGTGTTTGACCATTATAGTTTAAGATTGACCAATGAAACTTATAATGTTTTGTTTTGAAAATAAATATGTATTTTTCATTATTATTAAAAAAATAATTTTCAAACATTTGATTGGACCTTAAAATTAAGGTATTATTGTATCCTTGGCATAATAGATACTTTGTGCCACAATTTTTGGATATGGTTCTAATATTCATGCATGTTTTTTTAGATATTTGTGTAGTGATTTTTTAATTCAAAAAGTAAAACCCTTGAAAATAGTTCATACTAAGGTAAATAACATATTTACTACAAGTTAGATCCCACCATAAGTTTATCAAATCCTTATATAAAAAATGTAAAAGAATATACTTATCTGAGTCACTTCCCACCATTATATACTTACCAGTAAAACTAGAAATGTATAGAATTACTATTGTTTACTATGCACAAAAAATTATGCAATATAGTGTGTCTTTGCAATCAATTAGCTTCACTTCTCAATTTATTGGCTCATTTCAAAACAATATTATAGGATTGTAGTACTTGTTTTAACTTATACAGTAAAATGAATCTTAATTTACAAGTACTATATATATATATATATGGATTTGTTTGTAGTTTTATTAATAAACACGAAAATACAACAGAACAAATAAAATTTATTTATTTTGATTACTTCTAACATTTTATTATTATTTGAGCCAACATTGAAATTATTACAGTGATTTATGGTCACTACTCCCCCTATATTACTTTTAATATTTTTTCTTTTTTTAAATTGTGCCTACATCTAAATTTTAAATGTCTACAAACATTTATATCACTAAAGGATTACTCTCCCAACATTTATCTTTTCTTCTTTTTTATATTTTTAGCAACATTTAAAAAAGCTCACATATGAATCCCTACCAACATCAAAATAGTTATTTCATCATGACATTGCTAAAACTGAAAAGAAAAAAAAAGAAAAAATAATTAAATTCTAATTTTATTATTATTATTATTAAAAGAATTACTATATAATTCAAATACGTATACATTTAAAAAATATGGAACAAGGCTCTTAATCATGGTAAATATCACTCATTGATTTTTGTATACCATTATGAATATTCTACAATATTTTATAGAGGTTAAATCCGCACCATCCACTTAATAATTAATGATAATTAAATTTAAATTGTGAAATCCCTAATCCTGAATAGAAACACTTATAAACATAAACATAAAATAATTCTACTTGGCTAAGTGTTTGTCTTCCTTCATGTAAGGAAATAGATTAATGGCCCATGGCCCAAATGTATCTGTCATGAGAGAAACTCTACCCGTTATGGACCAATTATTGGTTTAACAATTTAGTTATGATAAGTTTTTCCAATTTGTAGAAGAAATGTACAATAATTAACAAAATAAATTTTGAGATGATTATAATAAATTAATTATTTTTAATTTTATTTAAAAGTGATTAATTATTATAAAATTTATATTGTGTAATTTTTTATTATTAAAATGAATAATTAAATTTTATTAAAGAGTGATATTAATAGGGTTTTACACACACACACACACACATGTTGATTGTAAGTAAATATTATAATTTATAAAAAGAGAGTACATATAAAACAGGTAGTCTCACCCCGACAAGGTTTGTTGACCAAAAAGTCCACCAGATGACAAAATTAAGAAAGTGTCACTAAGGGTAACGTCTATAATCGATGGGAACACATGCAACAAAAAAAAAATTAGTACAAAAAAGTCTCCATAAATCATACTAATGACCAAATGTAAAGGATGCAGGGTTGCCTGGGGTTGTTCCGAGAGATGGTGGAGGGCAGAAGTCGCACTCGATGTGTCCTTCGCAGTACGCCATATGTTAGTGTCAGTCTTTGCATCATGTCGTCAGTGATCAAATGCACTCTTTTCATGTCTTGTTAGGGTCCCATAGTTAAATTTTTTTCATTTCACTAGGTCTTCAAAGAAAAAATTTGGTCAGTGAGCATTAGGTTTAGGACTATTTTCCAGTCCAAAAAATTTAAATTGTTGGTCCATGTAATCAAATAAGCTGGGTATATCATTATTCATAGATTTTCACCATCATTTCCGTCATCACCATCATGATTACATTCAGTTTAGAGTCTCCATTATGTCATTAGGGTTTCATTCACCAAATTTTCCATTTCATGCATAAAATATGGCAATTGGAGTGGTAATAGGCAAGTTTCTTCAATAAATTTTGATTTCAAAATGTAATTATGTGTTTCTATATGTAATAAGTACTTCATGTTCCTAAAATTTGCAGTTCAATGTTCCAAAGACGATTAAAAATAATTAGGTTACAGAATTCAGAGGTTACAAAGAAAAGAGAATGAAATTCATGCTACAAAAAGTCTTGGGGGATCGATCATCACTCAAAAGGGAGTTATTTCACATTTATAAAAGGGCAAAAAAGTCATAAACATATCTCATTTTCACTCTCATTGCCTCTCATTATCGAGCTCATCCCTCATTTGGTGAAAAAGGCATTTTTTGCTCAAACTGGAGAAAAATTTGGAGGCGCTTCCTACCACTGAAATATGATACGCATCTGGAGGGGGCGTTGTGCGTAGATGAACTACATTACACATAGGCGTTGCACACCGGTGAACTGCTTTGTGCATGGGGAAGAGTTGCCCAAAATTCTCTAAAAATCACTACATTCAAATTTTTCATCTTCCATTAAGGACGTTTCACCCTCCAAGCATCACAAAAAGTAATTATATCAATTTTCATTCCCTCTCTTCTTTTGCAAACCAAGAAATAATAATAATCTTAATCTCCTAGGGATTTTATGAATTTCATGCTTTTGGTTTACAAATGATGAATTGAAGCCTTAAAACCCTATTATCATTGTCCCTGCACCTCTGTTTGCAAGCTATTCATCATTTCTGTCCATCACAAACCCATTTCCCTTCATTTTGCATCATCTCCCTATAAACCCTAGCCCTATTCTACCAAATGGGGAAATTTCCCTAGCTATGACTGTGTTTTAATTTCATATCTCATTTCCCTCACTCATTTCCCTTCATTACACTCCCTAAATATTCCTAAGACCCATACCCATCTCCCTAAATTTTCTTACTCCCATCTCCCTTCCCTAACTCCCTCATTTCATCCCTTCACTCACTTTTCCCTGTTTTTCCCCCTCCTATCATCCATGGTTTCAATTATGGAAGGATGTTATTCACCATCATACAAGAGAAAACATAACAGAGGGGGGAAGATACTGAGGTATGAACCCTAAAATTTAAATGAAATCATTTCCTTTCCCTTCATCAAAAAATGCTTTGAAGATGTCAACTGTCTAGGGTTTTGTGAAAAAGTGGAGAAGGTAGGTTACCATGAGGAGCTTAAAAATTTGTTTGCCACCAATTTGAAGGGTGAAAATTCCACCATCACATGCCTTGATTTCACATTCTTAGATGATTCCATCTCTCTTGCTATAGGGACACCTAATCATAGGGAATATTGCTTCAAATCCATGAACCTAGACCCTGAGCACTACAAACCCTTCAGACAATCATAGTACAAAGAGAATCATTCTTATATTATTCCACTTAGATACTTAATGGAGAGGTATGCACCATTGATGAAGGTCGTGATGAAATTTTTCACATGTGAGGGTAGGTTTTCCATATTGTACCAATATCACATCAAACTGTTCGTGCACTTCACAGTAGTAAAGTCCCTTAATTTATGCAATTTCTTGTATAGGAGTGTGAGAAAGATGGCTGAAAAGGTGAAAATAATGACCACAGAACATTACCCTAGCCTATTTCACCACATCTTGGTGAAGATCATAGTTCTCCATTATTTTTAAGAAAATAACATGATACCATCATTGACACAACCTTGTAGATGCACAAAACTACTACACCAACTCAACAACAAAACATATCACCTACCATGTCAGCACAAGCTATGGAGGTGGGATCATAAAGAAAAATTGTTGAAGTTTAAAAGAGGCCTAGGCTTGAGTTTAATCTCACCTATCAAAGAGGCAGGAGACTTGTGTTTGCTCCTCGGAAAGAGGAAGGGGCCAAGCCTACTTCACTACAGAGATCACCATCAACACAACGCATCCATGCATGATGAGGAGGAATATGAATTTGACTTAGTTGAATTGTAATACCATGATGAGAAGGAAAGCTTGGAGATGGTAATCGAAGACAAGGATGCTCAGATCAAAGAGCTTGAAGACAGCTTTGCAAGGGAAAACTTCATAATTTCATGTATAGAACAAGAAAACCAACAACTGAATACCAAGAAGTTGATTTTGGAGAAAAGGATTTTTGAGGCAAAAAAAATCATAAGAAAGGAAAAGAAATAGATGAGCATGATGAACATGAACCACAGGTGAAGAGGAAGATTCCAAGAACCATGGGTCTCAAGAAGGCACTGCAGAAAGAAGAGGAGAAAAACCCTAAGATGAGGAGTTCACTTTTGAAGAGAGGATTGAAAATGAGATGATTGAGGACAAGGTGCTTCAGCTTGATAATTTCAATAATAACTTGGAAAATCTCCCTGAAAATTAAAATAGGTATATTAAGATTCATAAATGCATGGTTTCCTGCTACCAAACAAGAAATCAGATTGCACGCATCAAAATCAATCAATTTCAAGACAAGCTTAAGAAAACCCTAATCAGCCATAAGGAGAAGGGTAAACTTGATTTTATTGATGATGCTTCCATGATTTCATAGTACACCTCATTCAACACTTCTGGCCTAATTTTGGGGAGATTTGGATCAATTTTTTTTTTGGTGAAATTTGGTGAACATTTGGAGAATTCAGAAATTCCACAAGGAAAGCGCTGCGCTTCTTCCTCAGGGCTTAAAATCGCACAAGCTAAGCATTTTTGGAAAGCTTATGAACTCCTCTCAAAACTAATTTTATTATTTTTCTTTTTCGTGGCTCATATTTTGAGAAAAATGAAGAGAAGAGGTCAAAAATCAACATTTTGCCCCTGTTTTTGACATGCACTATGCACTTGGAGACACCTCGAGAGAATGAGTTTTTGAAGGCCTTCCCATGCGCCAATTTCAAAAATTCAAGAAGTTCTGGAACCTAGGCATACATGGCTACTCTACCATTCTCTCATATTTATATTTCAACTTCAAGAAGGGTTCTAAAAATGGTCTCCAAGTTGGTGTTGCGCATTTGCAATTCTTTGAGACTTTTATAAAAATTTCACTATGTAATTTTCTCCAATTTCTAGTTTGAATTTTAGAAAAGTTAGAAATTTAAAGTAGAATAATGTAAATTTAAAAATCTAAATGTAAATGGTAAAATGAGTTGAATAGGTTTGTTATCCTCCATTAATTTCTTTGAGATTATGTCTCTTAGTGGCTAGATAAGGGAGGAATTTGTTGTGCAACCTCCCTAGTGTGTAGTAGACTTCAGATAGGTGCATGAAGTTGAATTTTTTGCTGGAAAATTAGACTCCCAAGGGAGGATTTTGACCTCCATAGTTCTATGCAGAATTTTGTAATAATTTACAAGGGTTGTAATCTTGGAAATTAAAATAGGTATTTCATTTTGACAAAGTAATGTAGTGAATACAGAGAAAAGTTGCAACTTAAATTTAGGGATTCATGTGGTGAGATTTTATGGTTATGTGTCTCTTAAAATATATTGGAAAGTTAGGAAAAACTTTAGAATGCACAACACAAGTGTAAAAATAAGTGTAAGATTGGATTAAACTGTAACAAATAGGACATAAATCTATAAACTTGTCTTTCAGTAACTAAAAACTGAGAACTGTTAGCTTAGAGCTTCCAGGACAAAAGCTCCAAGCTGGTTTTTCTCTACAACTATGATAGACACGGACAGAATGGTCTGGAAATTCATCTAAGCTGAAAAAAAGTAAACTTAGAAATATATATAACCAAATCGGAAAGAAGAAAATCTATGAATAATGAATGAAAATACCAAAATATTAGTGAACACTCTATTTTACCGATGGTCAAATAGAGAACTGTACAGAAATTTTTAATGCAACAAGCAAAGTGGTGTGTAAAGTTACTTGAAAAATCATACTGTTAGAATCATCACTATTACTATTGAAAGGTTACTATTAATATTGAAATATATATAGGTATATGAAATAAAGAACAATTGACATTGTAATTACCACATTTGTTTGCATATAAAAGTAAGAGTAAACAAAGTTCTGGAAAGAATGTACAGTAGTATATTATTGAAATATTTGTGCAAAAGAATTTATAATGGAACACTTGAAGAAAGAGAAAAACTGTGTATTAATACTGTAAACCAAATATACCTTTACAGAAACATGAGGGAATGATTTTGCCCATTCCAGAAGGGGGTAGGGCTGAAACAAGAATCTTAAAACCCAAGATATACAGGCATGGTGATACAAACCCAAAAGCGTAGAAAACCAAAACATATATATATTTATATATAGGGGAAACTATATAAATTCAATTGTTTGTAAAAAAATCCCCAACAAAATTACAAACTGGGCAAAGACAAGAAATTCCTGTAAGAGCGAATTGATAAGAAAAGCACTGCAGTAAAAATATGAGTTGTTACAATAGGGTTCACGGTAACCAGGCAACCCTGGTCATAAACTACAACAAAGAGGGATATCTGGAAGGGTGTGAAAACCAAATCAGAAAAGAACCATAATGAGTGTGCTTAAGGAAGCCCCAATACAGTGTCGGCCATGGTGATTACCTGTGCAAGACACCAAGCTTGGAAAAATTTCAGAACTGAAACGAAGTCACGACAAACATTAAATAAACTTAGTAATGGGAAAATCAAGAGGTGAGAACCAATACCCGTGGAAATTGTTGTTGTTGAATCCGCAAGTTAAAACTTGCAAGAGGGCCACAGAGAGTAAATTCAACACACTTCCAGTGTAAGAATACATTGAAAAACATGAAATTTAAATCATTGCATACACCTTTAACCTCTGCAGCTTACCTGTAAGCATCATAGGAAGGAGCGGTAGTGAAGCCAAGATGTTCAACCCTAAGAGAGGAACTGGTACCATTGAAGTTGAGACAAAAGGCAACAATAATTGTTAAGGGATGTTAGTTTTCCAAGAAAATTGATCAGGAAAGTATAGTATGGCGAAAGGCAAAGAAAAACTTAAACAAAAATATTTATAGCCAAGAATTTCAAAAAACAAAAGAAGAACTTACCGTTCAATGGAATATCTGGTTGAACACTCATTAGCCAGTTGAGAGCTCATCGTTTTCAATGAGCACCGAAAATAGGAACAAGGTGAACGAGGAGGGTGACCTATCAAGAGCGACAAGTCGAAATAAGTTGCCGAGCTTCGAAGTGGAGGTGTTCGAGAAAATGGAAAGCAACTAGGGTTAGGGTAGTTATTACCCTAATCATAATCCCTAAACTGATTGTGACCGTAGATCTTGAATCTAATTAGATTGACGATGCAAGGAGTCACAGATGGCCTCTGGTGGACAGTTTGATATGTGACATGGATTAAATAAAATCAATAACCTTTGCAAAATTCTTCTATTATGAGATTACACCAACACCAAGGCACACATAAACCAAATTATAAAGGATGCTAATAAATTAAAAGTATTGGTCGCCTTAACTCGAGTCCCTTCAAAATTAAAGAAATATGACATATAATCACACATAAACAAATGTTGAATTTGATGACTGGTGTAAAACTTTACAACTTGTGAATCGAGCCTTAATAATTATGAAGCAACATGTATTACATTTGATTTTTAACCATAGTATCGTATTGTTCATTATGAAACAGGGTAGGTGAAAATTTAGTCATTGCATAGGATAAATGTGTTTATAGTTAAAGGTAAAAATGTATACAACTTGGTGTAAAAATGTATGTAGTTAAAAGTAAGAAAAATGTAAAGTTAAATTTTTTTTTATACGTGTGGTAGTATGTTACAAGTTGTATCAAAGCAAAGTTCGCATACTAAGACCCTAGGGTTCACCTAATATGAAAAATTGTGTGTAAATGATGCAAAACAAAGAAAAAGCATAGCAAGAGACGATATGAGAAGGAGTTCAATGAAACAAACACCCCAGAACATAGGGGAACCTATACCCCAACCACGAATGAAAATCTACCGTGATATGTGGGTTCAGCTGAGTGTAGATTAGCACCAACAAACTAGTAGATTGTTGGAGAAACAACAAGACCATACTAGTGTTCTACTAAAAACACTACAAAAGCTACAGAAAGAAATGGTCTGGGTCAGGAGTGACGATGAGTGTTTAATGCAAGAACAGGAAAGGATACTCAAGAGCCTCTCTGAAAAACATATTCAAGGAGTGGTACAACCCAGTCTCAATAGAGACATGAAAGTAGAAAATGAACAACAAGAAAGGGACCAAACACTGACCAAATGGAAAGAATTCATTCACAGCGAAGTACTAAAAACTGAAATTACAATGTGGTTGAGTAATGTAATGTGTCGGAACAATAAGATATTGATAAACAGAAGGTAGAACCGCAAGGTGAGCTCCAGAAGATAAAACCACCTACATTTGATGGAGAAGCGGAGGAGGTGGATAAAACATGGTTGATAAATATGAACAAGTACTTTCAGGTCTATGAGTATAGCAGCAAGCTTAAAGCCATATTAGCCATTTATCAGTTGAGGGAAAAGGCCACACTATGGTGGGAAGAGGGTAAGAATGTCCATAACAAAGAATATCAGGATGTGACTTAGGATACATTTCAGCAATATTTTAAAGATAAGTACCTAACTGAATGCTTCTATGATGAAAATTCGAGAGAATTTCATGATTTGAAATTGGGTCAAATGGCGAAGGATGAATACATAACTAAGTTCACTTCCCTACTCTGCTACGTTCCTTATCTAAGGGAAAAAAAGGCTAAGGTTCAATGGTTCCTTAGTAGTTTCCCGAGTCACATGAAGGAATGAATTGAGTTCGTGAATCCAAGTAACATGGAAGAGGAAATTCGGAGGGCAAGAATGTATTACCAACAATCTAAGGAAAAAGGAGATCTAGGTAAAAACTGGCAATCAAATAAAGAGCATAAAAGCAGCTCAAACTTCATAAAGGGTAGAGCCAATAATTTTAAGAATGCCACAAGGAGTTAAGGAAGTAAATAATTTAGTAGAAATCATTAATGAATTCAGTGGCCTATAGAAGATAAGCCCACAGAGCCTTCTAGCTAGCCAAATCAAGGACAAAATCAAAAATCACCCCTACAATGTTGGGGGTGTGGTGAGGCTCACTATTATAGGAACTGTCCTCGATGGGGGAGAAGCGAAATGATTTCTAATCTACATGAATCTTATATAGTAGGAGATGTAGCTCGAAATATACCCTGAATTAACACAGCGTTGGAAGATCGTCAGGCGGATTACCAACCAACCATGATAGAGTTAGAAGGTAAGCTACACTCACAACCTGTGTCTATTTTGGTTGACCTAGGTGCAATTTTAAGCTATGCAAATCTAAAATTAGTAGAAATATGTAAATTAAAAAGTCAAGAATTCAAAACTCCATCGTTGGTACAGCTAGCCACTGGAGCAAAGAGGAAAGTTTGTGCCAAAATACCAAACTGTACACTAGAAATTAGTGAACAAAAGTTAACTATGGATCTGAATATATTACCCTTGGGATCCTACGATGTGCTACTGGGCATGGATTGGTTGGAGAGACATTGGACATTGGAAGATTGTAAAGAGAAGTTTATATATTATAGAAAACAATATGGAATTTGTAAGGAGATAGAAGGAATAATAAACCTCTACAGCTACATCCTATCACAACCTCTCAAATGAGTAAGTGTATGAGAAAGGGATGTCAAATATATGTCATTCAAGTGGGTTTGACTAATTCCAAATAAAATATTCCGATGATGGAAAACATACCAGTAGTAAAAGAATTTATGGACGTGTTTCTAGAGGATGTACCAGGTTTTCCACCAAGAAGGGACATTGATTTTACTATTCAGTTGATGTCAAGAGCATCTCCAATTTCAAGAGAAACCTATCGAATGAGTGTACCAGAATTGATGAAATTGAAGATGCAACTAAAATAATTGTTGGTGGAGGGGTATATCTTACTAAGTGTGTCCCCTTGGGGTGCACCAATGTTGTTTGTAAAGAAGAAGGACGGAACCTTGTGAATGTGCATGGACTATTGATAACTCAATAAGCTGACCATCAAAAATAAATAATCGCTATCATGGATTGATGATCTATTCAATCATGTGAAGGGGACCACTGTATTTTCAAATATAGAATTAAGGTCAGGATACCACCAGATCCAGATAAAAGATGAAGACATATACAAAACTACTTTTTCTACCATATATGGGCACTTCGAATTTCTCGCATTACCATTCGGATTGACTAATGCACCAACAACATTTATGAGGCTGATGTATGGTATATTTCACCTCTTTCTGGATATTTTTGTGTTGATATTTGTTGACGATATCTAAATTTATTCGAAGAATGTGGAAGAGCACGAGCATCATTTAAGGATAGTGCTGGAGATGTTACGGAAGCATCAGTTGTATGCTAAGTTCAACAAGTGTGATTTCTTCAATAATATGATTGTGTCAATAATTTGAAGTAGTCAAGAAAGATAACAAAGGACTATCAAAATTTGAGTGCAATATCTATATGATATCTATATGATCAAGTGTCAATAATTTGAAGTAAAGAAAGATAACAAAGGACCATCAAAATTGAGTGCAATATCTATATGATTGTGTCAATAATTTGATAATTTGAAGTAGTCAAGAAAGATAACAAAGGACCATAAAAATTGAGTGCAATATCTATGTGGGAGAGTACACAATATCTAAGGGGGAGAATACAATATAAGGAAGGAATAAAAAGAGTAAGAAGAAGCATATGATTGTGTCAATAATTTGAAGTAGTCAAGAAAGATAACAGAGTAGTCAAGATAGATAACAAAGGACCATCATCAAATTCAAATTGAAATATGAAGTAGTCTTCTTCAAGAAGAAGAAGCATTAACTAGGTTCATCATTTAAAGGGTTCATTTTTTAATGAAAACATTTATGAATAATATGGAATGAATCATTGTACATAATGATAAATCTTGTATTTAAATGACATTTGATCTATGAATAAAAAATAAAATGGGAAGGAAAGAATGTGTTACCAGAAATCTAAGGCAAAATGAGAGCTAGGTAAAACTAAAAATCAAAGAAAGAGAATAAAAGTAGCTCAAAATTCGAAAAGGTAGAGCCAATAATTTTAAGAATGCTGCAAGGAGTTCAGTAAGTAAACAATTTGGTAGAAATCATCAGAGAATTCAGTGGCCTGCAGAAGATAAGCCCACAGAGGCTTCGAGCAAGATGGATCAAGGACAAAATCAGAAACCACTCCTATAGTGTTGGGGGTGTGGTGAGGCTCACCAGTCTAGGAACTGTCCTCAACGGGGGAGAAGCAAAATTATTGCTAATCTACAGGAAGCTTATACAATAGGAGATGTAGCCCGAATTATACCCAGAATTAATGCAGCGTTGGAAGATCGTTAGGCAGATTACCAACCAACCATGATAGAGTTAGAAGGTAAGCTACAGTCACAACCTGTGCTATTTTTGTTGACCTAGGTGAAATTTTAAGCTATGTAAATCCAAAATTAGTAGAAATATGTAAATTACAAAGTCAGAAATTCAGAAATCCATGGCTAGACAACTAGCCACTATAGTAAAGAGGAAAGTTTGTGCCAAAATACCAAACTGTACACTGGAAGTTAGTGAATAACAGTTAAATGTGGATCTGAATATATTACCCCTCGCATCCTACGATGTGCTATTGGGCATGGATTGGTTGGAGAAACATTGGACATTGGTGGATTTTAAAGAAAAAGTTATATATTATAGAATGAAATATGGAACTTGTAAGGTGATATAAGGAATAAAGAAACCTCTACAATTTTTTCCTATCACAGCCGCTCAAATCAGTAAGTGTATGAGAAATGGATGTTAGATATACGCCATTCATGTGGGTTTTAATAATTCCAAAGAAAAGACTCTGATGATGGAAAACATACCAGTAGTGCAAGAATTTATGGACGTGTTTTGAGATGATGTACCAGGTTTTCCACTAAGAAGGGACAATGATTTTACTATTCAGTTGATGTCAGGATCATCATCGATTTCAAGAGCACCATACCGAATGAGTGTACAAGAATTGACCGAACTGAAGATGCAACTACAAGAATTGTTGGATAAGGGGTATATCCGACCAAGTGTGTCCCCTTGGGGAACACCAGTGCTGTTTGTAAAGAATAAGAACAGAACCATGTGAATGTGCACGGACTATCGATAGCTCAATAAGCTGACCGTCAAAAATAAATACCCACTAGCACGGATTGATGATATGTTCGATCAGGTGAACGGGGCCATTGTATTTTCGAAGATAGAATTAAGGTCAGGATACCACCATATCCAGATAAAAGATGAAGTCATATACAAAATTTCTTTTTGTAGCACGTATGGGAACTACAAATTTGTGGTGTTACCATTCAGATTGAATAATGCACAAACAACGTTTATGAGGATGATGCATGGTATATTTCACCCTTTTCTAGACAATTTTATGTTGATATTTATTGACGCTATCTCAATTTATTTAAGACTGTGGAAGAACACAAGGATCATTTAAGGATAGTGCTGGAGATGTTACGGAAGCATCATCTGCATGCTAAGTTTAGAAAGTTTCATTTATTCAAAGAATAAATTTAGCACCTCGGCCACGTTATTTATGCTAAGGGAATAGCGGTTTACCCATAGAAAATTAAGACAATTATGGAATGGAGGGTACCCCAAAGTGTGGCAGACATCCATTTCTTTATGGGAATGATTGGATATTATAAAATTTTCATTGAAGGATTGTCAAAGATTTCTTTTCTAATTACCTCGTCACAAAGAAAGGGAAAAGTATTTAAATTGACTAATGAATGTCAAACTAGTTTTGAAAAGTTAAAGCTTCCATTGACTACTACACTGATATTGAGGGTAACTGACCCCAATAAAGAGTTTGAAGTTTGTATGGATGTGTGTAAGGAGGGAGTTAGGGAAATCCTGTCGCAAGAGGGTAAAATTATTTCTTATGAATCGAGGAAGTTAAAGAAGCATGAAAAACGATACTTGTCTTATGACCTGGAGCTAACAGTAGTAGTGAATGCACTCTGAGTATGGAGGCACTACTTGCTTGGAAAGAGATTTGTATTAAAAATCGACCATATCAGCTTAACCAGTTACTTTAAGCAAGCTGATCTTAATTCTCGCCAGACAAGATGGAATGCCTTCCTAAGCGAGTTTGACACTGATATGCATCATGTGAAGGGTGAGGAAAATAGAGTCGCAGATGCTTTGAGTAGAAGGTTGCATGGCATTTATGAATTGTGCTACCACCAAATATAATGCAGGTTTTTAGATCAAATAAAATCAAAAGCTGAGAAGGATCCCAAATATCAATTTATCTGGCAACAAGCAGAGGAGGCAAGAATACAAGGAAAGTATTTTGATTATGGATTTAGCAAAGATCAGTTACTAACCTTTAAGGAAAAGATATATATTCCAATTTATAAAGAATTAAAAAATTTGATCTTGAACAAATATCACTGGAGTAACTATTTAGGACACCCAGGATATTAGAAAATGCTAACAACAATTAGAAAGAACTATTTCTGTCCAGGGATGCAAAGACATACTGCAGAATATTTGAACAAATTTTTGGAGTGCCAATAGGTGAAGGTAGAGCATCGACATCCAGCCAGATTGATGCAGCCTATACCTATTCCTAAATGGAAGTGGGAGGCTATATCTTTAGATTGTATTAGTGGGTTACCAAAACCAAAGAGACCTAATGACGCCATTATGGTGGTGGTTGATCGCTTAGGCAAGGCAGCACATTTCATACCTGTACCGTCTACTTATAAAATGGTGCAAATAGCAGACATATTTACACGATAAATATTTAGATTGCGCTACACAATTTTTTGGTCATCTAACCCATTGTTATTAGATGGACCCAAGTACACCATGTAAGACCAATTTTACCCTAAGTAAAATTGCATTCACTATGAAAAATAACTTAGTAAACCACCTTTATTAAGTTGTTTATGGTCTAAACAGGAAACCCCATGAGAAAATATTAAATAAATCTACATTTTTTTTTATTCTCCTCAAGGAATAATTAGTTAAACAACAATTTAATTAATATTCCTAGTTATATTTAACCCAAAATAGGGAAATTAATTAGATAAATCATTATTTATCTTATTATTTCCTAAGAATAATTATTTAAACCTTATTTAAATAATATTCTTTGTTGAATATGATTAAATCACCCTTAAATAATTAAATAAATCATTATTTATTTGATTATTACTCAACCACATCCTTAAAATGATAAATAAATCATTTATTTATTTATTATTTACAAATAAAGGGATTTGACCTAAGTCAAATTCCTTTTCCCTCCAACAAATATAATAAAATATTCCATAAAAGTTGGATCTTGATTTGGTTAATAATATTTTAACTATGCACCAATATCTAGACTAAATCAATATTTTGTTATAAATAGAAGGGTTTTCCCATTCATTTACCACTTTTTTTTGCCTAAAGATCACTTTGGATCTGTACCTTTGGTTTGACTATTGATCCACCATCATAGTCATATTTTTCTACTATTTTTGTCTGGGTTTTATACACCATCAAGAAAGAGGAATTTTAGACTTGAAGTGCCGAGGACTTAGAAGAACCCATCCCATTGAGGAGAACTGGGAACACCGTCCTGTGTTTCCCTCCCAGGTACCATTAATACAAAATTCATTCAACATATTCTTGTCTTGTATATTGGATGCATGGAGTAAATCTTGTTTTTTCTTCTGTTTAATGTCTTCTAATGCATAAATCTAGAATTTTGCAGCATTTATCTTGATCACCTAACTGCAGATCTAAAGATATTGGTAGCCATATTTACTGTTAGGGTTTTTGGTTATGCACAACTAAAGTGGTATTTTTTTGTATGCTTGGAATTAATATTCATATTAACGACTCGCGACTCCACACAAGTTTACGATTGCGACCGCTGTCATTTTTTTGATCCTTGCATATCTAGCTGCTTAAAACCCTAGGATTTCTCTTCAACCCCTTGTTTTTTATTTTCTTGATTTTTTTTTAACCTATAAAACCCTAAAACGATAAAAATTCTAACTTTCGCATGTTTTCGGACCTATTGGTCAAGTGACAGACATCAGCCGCAGCTAAGACGAATTTTTTTTTCTGAAATCTGCCGCCGACAGTGCGGGAAGTGTAGGTCACACTTTTTGGCCCAAAAAATATGACCTGGATCCTCATGACACAAATTTTAGTGCAAAAACTATGACCTCTACTGAAAAGAGGTCAGAAACTGCGACTTGGACTTTTTGCGGGAATATTTCTGAAAGTTTTCTGGATTTGTCTGAGCCTCAGTTTAGGGTTGTTTGACCTTCGTCTCTGCCCATTTTGGACCTGTACTTGTTCTGTTTTTCTCAACTAGGTGGGAAGTTATCCCCCTAGGGCTTCAATACCCTCCACTTCTTGTGGAAGAGTTTCTGTTGTTGGAGGTTGTCTGAAATTTCAGAGTCTTCAGCCATTTTTTCACATTTGATACCTCACCTTCAGATCCACTTTAGATCAGCCTATTATCCATCCAAATCACCTCATTTAGCTTTTTTTGGGTTTTCCTCTAGGGTTCGCTCTTCTTCTTCCTGGAAATAGCCTTTTTC